>JAKSZT010054030.1:64789943-65191552 GCA_026826555.1 Tolypeutes matacus
AAATAAAATAAAATAAAATAAAATAAAATAAAATAAAATAAAATAAAATAAAATAAAATAAAATAAAATAAAATAAAATAAAATAAAATAAAATAAAATAAAATAAAATAAAATAAAATAAAATAAAATAAAATAAAATAAAATAAAATAAAATAAAATAAAATACTAGGGCTGTGCTAGTAAGAGCTCCCAGCTTCCTCCCAGGTACAAAATTTCAGGGTTCTAAGTCCATCTAGATTTGAGCTCAGGCCTCAGTCCTGGACACAGACTGAATTTCTAAAGCACCAAGTCAGGGGCTTAATCAGGCAACAGCTGAAATGGGTCAGCTCCAGGACTCAGGACTCCTGAGCTCTCCTGGGTATTGCAGTTCCAGCTTTCCTGGGATCTTTACTGGGTAATGTTAATTAGTAATCGGATGCTCTATGCTGGTGGGAGACAGGGGTTTGTTGAGAGCAGGTGAACATTTAATTGAATATTGCTTTCAGTCTCCAATTTTCTCTTCCAACTTGAGTGCAGTAAACACCTTGGCTGTTTGACTGATCAGTCATCCAGAAAATTTGCCCCATCAAAACCATAATATAGACAGGAGAAACCAGGGCCAAAAATGCTGGACACCTGAAGGATAGTCCATCTGACCCTGGCACAAAAGCATATCTATCTCGCTCGTAGAAGTAGTGCTCAAGCCCTCTTTCAGGCCCTCCTTTCCTTAATTTCTATGAGGATGGCTATTTCATTTCTCAAAGTGGCAGATTGTATGTTCCAAAGATGGGTGCAACGCTGTCTCCCGTTCCACCCGGTCTCCTACGACATGACCACGTCCAGTTCACTTTGCTCGGATCTGGGCTGGTCTGTGACTGCATACAGCCAAGAGAGTGGCGCTGAAGTGGTGCTGAGGAGCTTGGAGGCCAAGTCAGAAAACAGCACCCAGCTTCTGCTTGGTTTTCTTGGGAAGCTCACACTGGAGGAAGCCAGCCACCAAGTCAAGAGTCTGATTACAGAGACCCGCTTGCTAGGGAGGCCACGAGCAGAGCACCTAGTCTCAGTTGTCCCAGGAGTGGAACAACTGTGGACTCTCCAGATCCGTCCCTCTGCCCGCTGAGTGCCACTGTTCAAGTTCAATTGAAGCACACGGGGCAGAAGAGCGCTGATCGAGCTCTTCTCAAATTCCCCATGTGCGGGTTGAGTTGTAATAAAATGGCTGTTGTTTTAAGTCACTAAGTTAGGGTCATTTGTTACGCAGCAGTAGGTGACCAGCATGCACAATCTAAAGAAGATTTGAGATAGCAAATTAGAAAGAGTGAGCGAGATGCTAGAAGAAAACACATGCAGAAAAAAGTGGCAGCCGATTGCCTGATAACAAAGGAAGAGACAGAAAAATCATTAAAGCAGGAGGAAGAACCAAGAGCAGAGCAATCTGGGGCCTTTAAGAGCAGACACGATGGCCCACTGCACTCCTCTGTGCCTTACTGCAGACGCCAGGGTGTTCTAACACAAAATAGGTGGTCATAATGACTTCCCTGAATCACGAAGAAAAGGCTAAATCTTGTTAGACTCGCTTTTCTAGCCAGGGATAGTGCGTGCTGTTTGCAGGGAGGGCAAACTTTAGTTACCTCCCAATATGTTTCCCTTCTTGCTCTCTTGGAGGCTTCTGCCACCATGGCCCCAGGAAAGGGGAAGAGCAAAGGCCACTGCTGAAAGGAGCGAAGGAAGTGGAGATGATGTAGGGGAAGTTCCTTCCTGGTGGGAAGGGGAAGTAGAAGAAAAAGGGTCTTTGGGCTCCAGGGCAAAAGGAGGGAAGCTGAGCCAGGAAGCACCGGACAGTCCTGCTCACTATTCTGTGTTCAAAACATAAGTGCAAATATCCTTGTTCTTAGGATTTGTACATGGAAGTATTACGTGTTAAAGGAGCATATTGTATGCAACCTACTCTCCAGTGTTTAAAAGACAGGAAGATATAGATCTATCAAGAGATCAATCGATCTATAGATCTGTAGATAGATAGATATAGTGATATAGCTCTATAGATAGATATAGATCTATAGATAGATGAAAGAAAGAAAAAGGAAGGAAGGAAGGGAGGGAGGGAGGAAGGAGGAAGGAAGGAAGGAAGGAAGGAAGGAAGGAAGGAAGGAAGGAAGGAAGGGAGGGAGGGAGGGAGGGAGGGAGGGAGGGAGGGAGGGAGGAAAAGAAAGCAAGAAAGAAAGAAGCAAAGAGGGGAGGGGGAGGGAGAGAGGGAGGAAGGAAGGGGGGAGGAAATGTGGCAAAATGGTAAAAACTGGTAAATCTGGGTATGTGGCTAGGGGGTATCCTGGAGTTCTGTATTTTGTTCTAGTATTATTTGTGCAACTTTCCTGTAAGCTTAAAATTATTTCAAAAGAAAAAGTGTAATTTATATCCAGAAGCGCCTCTACCTATGCCTGGCCCACTGAAGATACTAAAGAGATGCAACTTACCCTTAAAAAAATAAATAAAGTAAGCACAAAGGAGCAAAATCTGGACTAGAGGAGGAGAGGAAAGCAGAGGAATCCTTGCCCAGCCTCCCAGCGGGGTCCCTAGGGGAGCCCCCCTTGCCAAGAGCCCTTACAGAGGTGGGGGCTGCAGAACGGAAATGACGCTGTGGCAGGCTTAGGTGGAAGGAACGCCAGGGTTCGTGTCCTGCTGCTGCAGCTCTTGGCCTGCGCGGGAAGGGATCCCGACGTTGCCTGTCCTTCCACGGGGGCTGGCGAAGCTGCCGTCGGGGCTATTGGGGCCACGCTGTGATGGCGGCCGTGATGAAGGCCGAGGTGGCCTCGACCTGAGGCTGCAGGGCAGAGTCCGTCAAGCGCCGTGCAGCCAAGCAGGGAACCAGGGCGCTGTTGGTAGATGACCGTGCTCCGCTGCCCAGGTGCCTGGCGCTCCCGAGACGCCCCAGACGTCCCCGCGCGGGCAGAGAGGCGGCAGCCTGTGCCCTGACTGGCTGGTGGCTGCTGCTGCAGCCGCGCTGGCTGCTGTCTCAAGTGTCACCTCCTCAGCCTAAGCCAGGGGGCAAGCAAGGCCGTGGCCAAGACTCAGAAGGGTACGGGAGTCAGCGAGAGCGCCAGGGGCCAGGCAGCGACAGCGTTGCTCTCCCTCAGCCCAGGGACCAGACCACAGCTCTCCCAAGCCACCATCCTCAGCTGTAGGCCCCGCAGGACGCCCGGGAGCTGGGCAGGTCCAGGGACCTCTCCGTGCAAGTCAGCATGTGGGGATCAGCCGCCGTCCCCACCACTCCCTGGGGACACATCAGCATCCCCCTGTTCCCAGACACCTTCCTGGCTAGCGGTAGCGGCCAGGTGAGGAATCCTGAAAGACAAGCACCTACCCCAAAAGAGGCTGACGTCATCCAAGAGGCAGATCTAAGCCACCACACAGGTGGCATGTACTGGTCAGTTTAATTCCCCTTTCCAAGTGAGTTGGGGCTTCAGAAACCAAATGAGATTCGTATTAGGACAATTATTAAAGGTAAATTTTGGGGGGCATAGATTTGTAGTGAGTATAAATTTTTGCTGTGCTACATATATTTTAGAAATATTTCCTTCCAAAAAATTGTTAAAATGTAAAAACACTTGGGGTTTTCTTTTCAGGCTCTGAAAGATTTTCTGCTCTCTGGAAAACGTGCCCACCTAGAATGACTTGCTCTCTGGGGTGGTCCAGCAGATTTACCAAGCCCTGTGTCCAGGGGTCCATGAGAGCAGGTAAAAGTCAACCCCCCAAAATGATGGAAAACCCAAGTGATTTTTATCTACACTGTGTTGAGAAATCCATCACCACAAGAAGGCCCAGCCCTTGGCCTGAAGACAGCCCAGACTTGAAAGCCCAGTCCTCCCCCCACCCCCACCCCCCGCCCCGAGGAGCCCTTGGCTCTACTCCAGGGCTGCAGGCAAGGGTTCCATTTGCACAGTCACCCCCCTGGCATCCCTCCGCTTCCCGACGTTTGACCACCAGATTCCCTGGGGAGAGCAGCTGCCTGAAGCGTAACCATCGACAACCCTGCTGCCTTCCCTGCCCCTCCAAAAGAGCTAACCAACACAGGGTGAGAGATGCACGAATGTCCACCAATTTCCAGTTCTCTTCTATTTGGGGGCACCGGAAGGATTTTGCTTCTCTACTGCCTTGAAGTTAGATGTGGTCATGTGATCAACTATAACCAATGAAGGGTAACGGCAAGGACACGCATCCCTGCCAGACCAAAGCACTAATTACCGGTGCTCGACCTTCCTGCCCACTCTTCTCCTTCCATGGTGAACCCTGAACCCAATTTTTTAGATAGCAGCATCGCAGTTTGGTCAAGCCATCCTGGACAGGAAACTGAGGTCTACTTAGACCTATGGATCCTCTCCATGTTCTTGCTGTGTCTCTTCCTCCTTCCATTAAATAGGAATGACACCTCCTACCCCAGCACTCCTATCTAAACAATGCGAGTCCATTAGATGCTTTCTGCAAGCTCTGTCTTGAAAATGGCCCGGGTCCTTGAGTGACTGTGATTAGCCATCATCCTCTGATGCAGCTGACCACGATGATCATGGAGCAAAGGCGAGAAATGAACTTGTGCTGTACTAAGCTGCTGAGGTTTCTTTTTAGGTCATCACTGCAGTATAATGTGGACAGGAGGCAATCAAAGAAAAGGATGTGGGCATTGTGTTAGCTTTCTATTGCTGTGTAGCAAGTTGCCACACAGTTAGTAATTTAATTTTAAGTTTAAATTTAGCGACTTAAAACGACACTCATTTATTAGCTTACAGATCTGTAGATCCGAAGTCTGGGCACAGCTTAGCTGGATTCTTAGCTCGGGGTCTCCCAAGACTGAAATCGAGGTTTGGGCTGGCCTCTGTTGCTTTCTGGAGCTCAGAATCACAAGTTCACGTGGTTGTGGGCAGAATTCCATTTCCTGCCATTGTAGAACCTAGGACCCTGCTTTTTTACTCTCAGCGACGAGGGGCTGGCTGCCGCTTCCTGCCACATGAGCCTCTCCACAACATGGAAGTTTGTTTCTTCAAGACAAACTGCATCAAATCTCTCTGACATCTTGACCCTGACCTCTAGCAGTTCTTTTTAAAGCTCACCTGATTAAGTCAGGCCCAACCAGGCTAACCTCCCCTTTAATTAATGTGAACGTCAACTAATTAGGGACCTTAATTACACCTGCCACATAAAGCAGCCTAATCATGGGAGTGTTATTCCATCAAGGTCACACCCATACAAGGGCATGGTCAGTAGGGATCATCCTCGATTCCTGCCTACCAAAGACATTTTAAAGAAAAACATTCTGGTGTATATTAGCTCCAGAAAAATTGGAGATCCACCCCCAAAGCTTTACATCAACTTCTTTCTTACTCCCAATTAAGAAGACCTCTTCTATAATTTTCCAAAGCCTTGTTATCAAAACTCTGGTCCATGGGCCAGCAGTAAGGAAATCATTTGTGAGAAAGGTAGAATCCCAGGCCCCACCTCAGACCCACCGAATCTGCAGACAAACAAGATTCCCAGGGGATTCTAGAAGCACTGATCTTTAGAACTGGCTTATCCTTAAGCAAAGCAGGCAGATGCCCACCTGTGAGATCAGAGGTATTATTAAAGCACCCCAGCCTTCACAGATGGGTGGGGAAATTTTCGTCATCATCCCATGATTGGATGATGACAACATGATGATGTCAAGGATGATGATGATAGCTAGAATTTATTGAGCACCTACCATGTATCAGGAACTGGGTGAATTCTTGACATGCATTATTATTTTCTTAGTTTTCCCAACATTTTATGAACTACATATGATTATTTTCATTTCACAGATGAAGAAATTGAGGCTTACAGAAATTAAATAACTTGTTCCTTGTCACACAAATAGAAGTGGTGGGGCCAGGGATTAACCTTCCCATGCTGGGAAGGATAAAATCACTCAACTGCCTCAGTTTACAGAAGAGGAAGCCAGGGTGTTGACCAATATCGCATCAGCTTAGAGGCAGAGCTGGTGGGGTAGGGGTAGGGGGTCTCTAAGGAGAGGGAAGGCCTCCCAGAGGTAGAGGGAACTCAGCTAGTAGGAGCAAACCTACTCTATGCCAGACGCTATTCTAGAAGCTTGCCGTTATTCTAGCTCGTTTGCCCTTCCCACAACCCTGATCATCATCATCAAGATGGCTATGTACAGGTGAGGAAACTGAGGCACTGAGAGGCTAAAAATAAATTGCTTAAGGGCACACAGCTAGTGAGAGGCAAAGCTGAGCCTGGGGGCCACGCCCTGCCCCCCTACACTCTGCTACACCCAGTGCCCGGGGGGCAGCCCCCACCTGGAGCCAGGTCTTAGACAAGTGATGCTTATTTCCAAACTGATCAACGCCACCAGCCTTCAAGGGAGAAAACTTTTAAATTCAGTATGGGTCTCACAGGCGCAGCCCCTCGGGAGGTAGAAATCTGTCTGGAGCCATCAATTTTCTCTTATTGGATTCGACAGCATTTTTGCCAGTGGCTGAGAATCATAAAAGGACCCCTGCATTTGACCTACAGAGAAACAGAGATGGGAACCTTCCCGGGATTGCTTGTGGAAGCCAACACAGGTGAAGAGGGTCACCCAGGCGAGTGGACAGGCACGTTCCTCTCCCTCCCTCTTCTCGCTCGCTCCCAAAAGCCACTTACCTGCAGCCCTGCATTCTTCCACCTTGTTGCTGCTTGCCCTGGGGGAGGCTGCCAGGCCCAACTTTCCCCTTCGATGGAAGCGCAGCAACCAGGGCAGAGATTTATACTCGCAGGAGTTTCCTAATCGGGCTGTGTCACTGGCCTCCAACTGGGTCGGGAGGACACACCTTTTTCCTCCGCACAGGGGAGTGCGTCCCCCCAGGCAGCAGCGCTGGTTCGTGATCACTCAGATGGGGAAGTGGCCGGGGAAACTCTGCGTGTTTCCCTATTTTTTGTGTGTGACTCGATAAAAATTACGTATTTCCAGCTGAGAGGTGCTTTGAAAGCGATGTGTATTTTGCCCAGCAATGGCCCAATTAAAGGGAGAAAGAGAGCTTTTAGTCTTTAACCACTGGAATCATTCATTTCTCCTCCAAGGAACACTTATAGGATCTAAGGAAGATTAAGGGTGTTTGTTTTTTCAGTCTTACGTGATTTTTAGTGAAGTGAAGGACGGGGGGTGATTCTGGATTCCCATTTGCGGAGATTGTCTAACTGCAGAGGTGCAGTCTGGAAGTAGAGATTCAACCCCAAGCCAGGTCCGTAAAAACGAGCATCTCCTAAGTCTCCCTAGCAGGCCCAGAGGACCGGTGGGTCCCTGTCCCCCTCTCTCCCACCCAGTCGCCTCTGGGCGGGACAGGCCAGCCTGGCGGCTGCAGCCACCACATTCTGCAGAGCCAGCTGGATCCCCGTGGTGCCCACGGGGCGAATTTCAGTTCTGCATTCAAAGTCCTCCCAAGCCTCCGGGTATGAAATCTACTGTGGGCACTGCACGGGCTTCACCACCTCGTGCCAGGCCCCTCCTTGGTAGGAATGAGGAAGCCAAGTTTTAGGGGTAGGACCTCGGCCACCACGCCCCGCTGGAAGGCACGGGGCCAGCACTCACCCCTCTTGGTCTCCAAGGACTAAGGCTCCTCGAGTCCGCGGCTTCCTCTTGGCAAAGCGCTGAGCCTTTGTCGCGTGGTGCAGGCGGAGGTGTAACTTGGATCCCCACCTTGGTGGATGGAAAAGGAGGATACAGCACTTTTTAAAATATACTTCAATATCCATGGTATGACTCTTAATGACACCTTTTTGCTTTTTTATTCAGATATTCAATATGGCACCAAAACCAGTTTCTTATATGTGAAAGGAAAGGTAAACCAACTCTTTTAGAGAAATCTGACTAATTCCATCTAGGGAACAAATGGCTCAAAGTCCAAAGGACCCAATTGCCCTAGTTTTAGCCTTTTGTTAAGAAGGAAGGTAACTTTTGGGGTCAAAACTCATGTTGGGTAAATAAAATCAGAGAAAAGTAGAGCGTAACATTTAGAGAGAAACTTGGAAATGATCGAATCCATCCACCATTTTAAAGAAGAGCAAACTGAGGTCCAGGTATTCGGGGGACTGCAAATTAAATAAGCCAAATTAATTGGCTGCATGTGTAACTTCCTTGTAGCTAGTGACGTTATGGAAGCTGTGAGCACCCCAAAAAGTTTGTTGGGTAAATATTACATTGTATCCATGGTTCTTCCTGTGCGCCAAGGACCAGTTGTGGGTGGAATATTTGTTTTGTTCCGTCTGTTCTGTCTTGACTTGATAAGGTTAAAGAGTGAGCTGTAAATTTCAGATCAAGCCAAGTAAGTTTCAAGGGTGTGAGTTCACCCCAGCACCAAGACCGCACAAAATCCTATCATTGTCTCAGGATGAGGCGCCTGACAATAAAGCCAGCCCTTCTCCCACACTCTTTGTGGTCAGCCAGACATATCACTCCCAGCTGACCTGTCTCCATTGGAATCTCATTCCCTGAATGTCACTGGCAGCCCACACTCAATAGAGCCAGAGAGAGGAAGTAGAATCATGTGATCTGAGGGGTAACTGCTGACCTTGTGCTCCATAAAGAGGAATTTACATAACCTCACTTCTCTCAATGGAGAGCTGGATGGCAGAGGTGCCACAATTGCTCCGGCCGTCCTTTCAAGAACTAAGGCTCCAGACCCAGGAGCTGGTTCCCAGCCCGCAGGTGCTCGAGGACCCACAGCTGCTTTCTCCTCCTCCCTTCCTCGGCCATCCGCGGCCTGCAGGGTCACGAGCCACAGGACCCACACTGTCCCTTTCCCACCGTCCACAGCAGAGGAGGCTCAATTTCTCCATCAATGGGTGGGAAATGGACAAGGCACAGAATGTTCTGTAACATCTCGAAATCCTCTGAGGTTCGAAGTGAAAGTCGCCCAGGATGTCTTATTGCGAGGACTGAAACGACACTTCTTCATTTCTGAGTGGCAGGGGGCCTTTCTGAGCTGTGTTCTGGTTCGGGGATCAGCAGCCTCCCATCCCTGTGGCAAGGTTTCAACTCCCTTTTCTTCCTCGTGAGGTGGAGGCAGAGGGTGAAAGAAGATGAGAAAAGAACTCGAAGAAGAGGAGGGGAGCGGGCTGTGGCTGCTGCTTCATGGGATGTAAGGATAACTATTTGCCCTGAATTTCGTGGGACAGCCGCAAGTCATTCCGTCATATTATTCCCCAAAAATCCACTTGTTCTTATCAGATCAGAGTTCCCTGATTTTGATTCAAAGGAATATGGTCATTGTATGCATAGAATAAAGTTAGCAATTAGACCCCATGAAATTGAAAATTCTAAGTCCTGCCCTGGTCAGCTGGACTTGTAGGGCCAGGAGAAAACCTGCCCCCAACTGAAAAATAATTTACAAATTGACAAACTAAAAATGAAAATATTGGCTGCAAATGGGTCTGTCTCCTCATCTCTGTTTTAACAAGTTACCACAAATTCAATGGCTTAAAGCAACACAAATTAATTCTCTTAGAATTCCAGGGATCAAAAGTCCGAAATGGGTCTCACTGGACAAAAGCAAGGTTTGGGCAGCGCTGAGTTCCTTCTGGAGGCATCAGGGGTTTCCCAGCTCTGGCCTTGCTGCTGCCAGCCTCGAGCTGATCCCATGCTTTGGCCTTTGGCCCCATATCAAGTGGCCTTTCCCCGCTAATTCCATCACCACGTGGCTTCCTCTTCCGCTTTGATCTTCTCTTGTCTGAATCTCCAGGTCTCAAGATCCTTAACTTAGCCCCACCTGCAGAATCCCTTTGCCACCTAAGTGCCATGTTCACAGGCTCCAAGGTTGAGCCCTTGTGGGCATTTGAGGACTGTTCTTCAGCTATCCCAGGCTGTAAGCCTCCTTCCCATGTTCACAGTGTGAGCTTTATGTCTCTAAACAAAAGCATTAGAAATGGCTCTGCAGAGCTATGGATTTGAATTCCACAATTCCCTTCACACCTAAGGACTAAGGGTTGTCTAGAAAGGGTGGACAGAGAGAGCTTGTGAGAGCTACCGGAGAGATTTTATTTTGCTATTCAGGTAAGACAAAACCCAGTCTTTGGGGTGGAAAAGCTTTTCTTTCCAGCCATTCTGCTTCCCTCTCCCCACCTGGGGTTCCAGGAAGAGACTCACATTGACAGCCACTGCCCCTTCTCCGTCCGCCTCCAGCCTAGAAGCTAGTCTCCTTTCAAGGTTTCTCTCCTTCCCATGCTCACCCTCATCCTGCCAAATGCCCCCAGGGATCTCCGGGCTTTGAACCCACAGTTTAGCCTTCCCTCTTCCTGGGGGTCCTGCAGGAGGCTCCAGCAGGCCCCACCTACTCTGATTGGAAACCCACGCCCGTGCCTGGGAAGGAAGCCCCTGTTTCCCTTGGCCTCGGTCTTCTACCTTCTGGGCAGGAGCTGGGGGACAGGCACTGCCCAGAAGAGAAATCCTAGGACGCTGGCAGGCTGCTCCCAGAGGTGGACCCCCCCTCTCTGCCCTGTGCGGAGATGAAGAAAAATTCCTTTCGTTGGAACCAGAAAGGGAGACGATTTCCTCATCATGGCAATGTGTCCTTCATTCTGTGTCAGCGAGCAAGGCACATTTTATCACTCCCACCTCGATTCCTGCTGCTGAGAAGGAGCTCAAGGTTAGGTGGAAAGACTTTTCTCATCAACAGTCCCAACTGCTTTCCAGTCTGACCCAATGGGCAGAGAAGAGCCCAGTCAGGCCAAGGCGGTCAGTCAGCGGCTGTACAATTCCTTTGCTTTGTGCTTGGGGCTGAGATGCTCAGGGAGCTGACATTTTGCGCAGACTGCACCAGGTCAAGGTAAAGCTCCTGTCTTGAGCCCTGGGGGACACCATCTGTGATTAGAAGGCTCCTCATCGGAGGCACATTCCTCCCGGGATCACTGGAAGAGCTGGCGGAAAGGCGACGAGACCGCAGCCGTGGGATGCCAACCAGCACGGAAGGACAGAACCTCCCCCGGCCTTCCCTCCACACCCCCACTTCCTTCTCTCAGCCCCCCACTGCCCCCCATCCACGCTAGCTGCTTAATCAATTGGCTCCACTCAGGTCCTGTTAGAAGCAAAATTACAAATAACTGATTAGTTGAATTCATTTTAGGCTCATCGGGATGATGACAAACAAAAAAGCCGGCACTATATGGGGTCCCCTAGGGGTGTGTGTGTGATGTCGTTGTTGGACTTAATTGCTCCCCTTCTTTCTAGCCTCCCTGCAGCCGCGCTCAGCCTCCCGCCCCTGCTGCTCAGTCCGTGCGTCCTGCCTCCAGGTAGCATGCGGCCGCGCGCCCAGCTGGCAAGGAGAGAGGCCCCCGCCTCTGCCATGTGGACGCTCACAGTATATTAAGAATTGAAAATCCACGCCAAAAGAGAGTAACAGGCATCGGCTTGTGTTTTAAGTGCTGACATTTAGAAAATAAACTCTGTCGGAGTCCCACCAACCTAGGTGGCTCTGTGCGTAACTCCCTCAGAGGTGAAACAGCAGAAGACGCTGGTTCTACACCACGTTGGTTCTACGCGGATTGGATCCACTGGCCTTTGTGGCCACTTCTCAGCCACGCTCCTTTCCCCCACCCCCCACCAGCACCCCCACCCCCAGCCTCCATACTATCATCCATGTTCCAGGCAGTTCTTTCCTGGAATCATGGCACTTCCCTTGTTTTCTAATACCCTCTCGGAAACATACGAAACATTTCGCTCAGCTCAGCTGATGTATGAGCCCTCAACTTCTGGAAGGCAGTGATGTTGCTTGAATCACCCGCCGGGCCCCAAAAGTACCCACTGCACTCTCAGCTGTGTGTCACGTTAAACAAATACAGCCTCATCGAAACCCCACCTGTGTTCGGTAATGCGCTGGCCCTGCTGACAAGCCGGCAGCTCCCTACAGACCTGTGGCTCTGAACACTCACTGCCCCCCAGGGCAGGCTGTCACCGGCAGGAAGCACTCAGGAGGCCCTGGCATGAGAACAAGTCAAGGAGGGAATCCGAGCTCCTCAGGTATCCTGTCGCGGGCAGGCACACCCATGGAACTGTCACAGGAAATGACATTTGGAGCGAGCGCCACATCATTCCACTTTTCCCGACACGGAGGCGTTTGCATCTGCTGCTGGGACCTGCTGCAGGTGGGGGCTGTGGCCGCTGCGGGGGGCTCAGCTCCCCGAGGGACAGCCCACTCTGCTCCCGACAGTTCCATGGCTTCCACCGAAGAAGGGATTCGGGGCCTCCCCAGTCAGGAAGAGGAAAGTAAGGGGTCGGGTGCCCTAACCTGGCATGGGAGAGACTGGCTCAGCTTAGAGGTCAGAGGACAGCTGCCCACCAATGCATATTTTATGGACTAGACACAGTTTTTAAGAAAGAAACGTTGCAAAGAAACACTGTGCCCAGCTCAGAGCCAACCACTCCCCGTTTCCCTGCAAATCGGCCCCTTCCCTGAGTCACAGGTATGTTTGAATTCCAAGGGCTGACCCCCAAGCAAGGAGGAATGTGGAAGTGGGACGTGTTAGCCTCTGTGAGCAGCCATGCACCTAACGTGGACACTAAGACCTGCAGGACAATGAAGTGCCTCCGGGCACCCAGGATTGCTCCGGAGAGTAGAGCAAGGAAGACACCCCAGGGGGAGGCTGGCACGAGCACCCGGCCATGCTCAGCTCTGTGCCAGGCCCTCCCGGGGCTGCCACACTCCCAGCTCTGGATCCTGGCTGCATCCCGTCTCCTGGGAATCCGATCCAGCTGTCACGGCATCAGGACGGCCCTCCTCAGAGGCGTCCCCTTCTGTGATTTTAGTTCCTTACTTTGGAGGTCCGTTTTGGCCTCAGGTAAAACGCCCTTGGAAGCTTTTCTTTCCAGAAAAGAGTAGATAAGAGTGATTTTTTTTTTCCTACACCATGTCAGGGATGCCCTGTGGTCAGCAAAGGGCAGGCCAGTGGAGAGGGAAAAGCCCCAGCTGGAGGAAGGCAGGAGCCAGGCCAGTAGGGGCAGGAAGCAGTGGACACTCCAAGTCCGGGAGAACTGGTGTCCGCTGGGCCACCAGCCCCCTGGGGCAGCAGTTCTCAGCACCTTCAGGGTCTCAGACCCTGCCCCAGACCTACTGAATCAGAAACTCGAGGGGTGGGCCAGTCACTGCGACATCACAAAGGACTCCTGCCCCAGCGGTTCTCGTCCCTGGCTGCTCGTGAGAACCACAAGGGACGCTTTTACCAGGACTGATGAAGACTGTGCTGGTGAGGGTCAGGCCCAGGGATGCCTTTGAAAGCGCCCCAGGTGGCTCTGCTGTGAGCTCAGGCTTGAGACCCTCTGCCCGTGCAGCTGCACCTCTCACACTGCACTATGTGTGTTCTGCTCCTGCTGGCGGAAAATGCAAGCGAGTGCAACAAATTCCAGCAGCAATTCTGAGGACAGTCAACCAAAAAAGGCAGAAGGAGAAGCCAAGGTTACCAGGTTGGATCAGAGTGGAACTCACAGGACAGCTGTGCTTCTCGGGGACTAATCCTCAGCTTGGCCAGTTGTCAGGTCAACCAGGGGTGTCAGACTCCAACCAACACCAACGAAACTCACAAAGACCACAGCCGGCACAGCGTCCTCGTCCAGGCGCCCGTCTTTGCTTTACTACTGCTGTGCTGATATTTCGAGGACCTGCTCTAAGCCCAGCGTGGTTCTAGGCCATAAGAAGACGGTGGTAATAAAGTGGGTGGACGTGGCTCGCGTCCAAGTGGAGGGAAAGGCCAGTAAAGACGGAAGCAAACGGCCTCGTTTGTGACCTGGGAGGTGCTGGCTCAGTACTCAGCAGGTTCTCTGCACTGAGCAATTCCTTCCATCGGGCAGAGCCATTCAAATGGCAGTTCTCCCTGGATTGGTCCCCGCCGTTGGTTTTGCCTGTTCTCAGCCACAGAGTCAGCTGTCATCCCTTCTGGGGTTTTGAAGGCTGGATTGACTACATTGATCCAGTAAATGTAAGGGTCCAAATGATGCTGCCGTTTTGGGGGGAAAATGAGAGTGAAATTTACTCTGATTCCATCTATATGAAAGAGGGTTGCTAAGTAAGACACAAAGCTAGAGAGAGAATATTCATTACATACTTGGGAAAGTCACGTACTGTGAAACTGTGGGACAGTGATAACACAGCAGATTATCTCCACTCAAAACAGGAGTCAGCCCCAGGACCCTATCACGCCCCTGGTTGGGGGTGGGGGTGGGGGGATGCTGCCGGGCTCCAGGATGGAGGCAATCCAGCTGATAACCCCTGGGGATCCGGAATTCAGAGGGTGGCTGCCCATGAGCTCCTCAGCCTCCTGGACCAGCCAGGCCCAGCCTAACGAGCCCTAAAAAGCTGCCCAAGCTTTGGGGCTGTGTGGAGCCCAATATTGGTTGAGCAGAACATTTACCGGGGCTTGGAAACGTTTGATACAATCATGTGTTTTGTTCTAGTACTTGGAGATCTGTGGACCCACAGGTGGGTGGAATTGGATGGGCTTTGGGGCCCAGCCCAGGGCACCCCCTGCATTTTTAGGTGAGGAAGCTATGCAGCGGTAGGATTTCACCCAGGTCACAGATCAAAGGAGCCCTCCCTACTCCACCAGGCAGATTTGAAACCAGATGGAGAAAAACATTTTCCAACAAGACTCTGTGCTCCCTGCATGGAGTTAGCTTCCTTGGGGTGCACAGGGCCAGGCCGGGCAGCACGAAGCCGGTTGCAGGGGCACCTTCCCCCAGCGGCAGGGCCATCTCTGCATCCAATTCCAGCTGCAAACCCCTCCACAGGTGCCTTACCTCCCCAGAGTCTGAGGTCCTGCAACTCTAACAAGAGGGTCACAGTAATAGCAGCCCTCATTTATATTGACACATGGACTTTTTAATTATCTCAGCAACGCTACAAGGTAGGTGCTATTGTGTTTAGCAGCCCATTTTGCAGGTAAAGAAACTGAGGTACATAGAGATAATTTGTCAAAGGCCACACAGGTGTTGAACTGGATTTGAGGCTTTGGCCCTTTGGTCCCAGAGCCCAAGTCCTAATCATGGCCCCCACGGCGGCCGAGCAGATGCCACGGTGCACACTCACCACATGTGGCAGTGGGGACAGTGGTGGACAGCGAAGCGCTCCTCAGAGATGGAATGGGCAGCGTTTTCCTGGTGGTCATGCCCATTCTCAGAAGATTAAAATATAAGAAAAAAAGTTGGCCGACATTTCCTACGCGGCTGCAACCGTGCCCTACCTCCCGACATGTAGCAGCAGAGTAGTTGAGTAAAGAATGTCACCTTCCCTGGAGAGATGGGCTGGGTTTGTTTACCACTTTCTTTTTCGGGTTTCACTCTGGGGTGGGTGACGGGAGGTGTTGTTGAGACTAGCACATTCCGTCAGGAAGGGAATGGTCTTGCTACTCCTGCGAGTGGAATGCGACCAGAGGCAAAATATCTTCCCAGGCCAGGCGGGTGAGAGGCATCTCCCCTTCCCCCCAAACCTCCGTCTCCTCAAGCCTGGTCAGCCCACCAGGGTGGGTGCTGGGTGTGAGACCTGCACAGCCCAGACCCCAACTCTGCGTACTTGCTGCGGGACAGAAGCACAGCTCCTCTCTGTGCCCTGGGAATAGCCTCCCCCCTAAAAATAAAGGAGACGGTGGGTGAGAGTGGCAGGAAACCATGCAAGGCAACACGGGTCACTAATTCAGTGCAGCAGAGCAGACACTTACTAAGCTCGTGCTGTGCTCAAGGAGTGGAAGTAAAAGATGAGTATGGACAACAACCATTACAGTCCAGAAGAAAATGCAGGCAAACATCTTCAAGGTCGTGGTAGGTGGTGGTTTCTTGGACCTTACACCCAAAGCACGAGAAACAAAAGAAAAAATAGATAAATGGGACCCCCTCAAAATTCAACACTTTTGCATCTCAAAGGAATTTGTCAAAAGGTGAAAAGGCAGGCGACTCAACGGGAGAAAATATTTGGTAATCACATATCTGATAAGGGTTTAATATCCATGTTATATAAGGAGATCACACAACTCAACATTAAAAAGACAAACTATCCAATTAAAACATGGGCAAAAGTCTTGGAAAGACAAGTGGCAAAGCAACACATGAAAAAATGTTCAGCATCACTAGCAATTAGGGAAACGCAAATCAAAACTACAATGAGATATCATTTCACACCTCTCAGAATGGCCACTATTAAAAAGACAGAGAACAAGTGTTGGAG
This sequence comes from Tolypeutes matacus, assembly GCA_026826555.1. Lineage (NCBI taxonomy): Eukaryota > Metazoa > Chordata > Mammalia > Cingulata > Chlamyphoridae > Tolypeutes > Tolypeutes matacus. Next base: position 64,806,128 of record JAKSZT010054030.1, read on the forward strand.
AGGATGTGGAGAGATAGGAACACTTCTTCACTGTTGGTGGGAATGTAGAATGGTACAGCCACTGTGGAGGACTGTTCAGCAGTTCCTAAGGAAGGTGAATATAGACTTGCCATGGGACCCGGCAATACCATTGCTAGGTGTATACCCAGAAGAACTGAGAGCAGTGACACAAACAGACACCTGCACACCGATGGTCATAGCCGCGGTATTCACGACAGCCAAAAGTTGGAAACAACCCAGTTGTTCATCAGCTGATGAATGGATAAATAAACTGTGGAATATACACATGCTGGAATATTATGCAGCGGTAAGAAGAAATGAAGTCGTGAAATATATGACAACATGGATGAACCTGAAGGACATTATGTTGAGTAAAGCAAGCCAGACACAAAAGAAAAAATACTGTTTGATTGCCCTACTATGAACTAAATATATGTGAAATATAAATATATTATGTGAAATATGAATATGTGTAGAATTACGTATATGACTGTTTTTCTTTGAAGCTAAACAAATGTAAGTTAATAGTGCAAAATGTTAATATCAGATAAAAACAAACCAAACATTATACTAAGTGAAGGAGACCAGACACAGAGTACTACATATTGTAAGATTCCATTTATATAGAATGTAAATATAAATCAATTTATAAAGACAAAAGGAGATTAGTGATTATGCAGGCTGAGGAAGGAATGCTAAGGGGTGTGGAGTCTTTCTTTTTGGAGTACTGAAATTGTTCTAAAATTTTTGAGATGATGAATGTGCAACAGTGTGATTATACTAAAAGCCATCGATGATACACTTTGGATAGATCACGTGGTACGTGACTGTATCTCAATAAAACTGCTTAGTAAACAAATAAATAATTGTGCAAGAATAGCCAGAAACAGCAGCTATGTATAGCAGGGGAAACAGAGAGATTGCGAGGTGAGGAATTTTCTTGTTTGTCTGGTTTTTGTTAATTATTATCATTATTATTGAAATAATGAAAATGCTTTAATAATGATTGATGTGATGAACACACAGCCATGTGACCATATCAAATACCAATGATTTATGCTCTTTGGATAAACTGTATGCTTTATTAATATGTACCAATAAAACTGATTTGTTTTTTTTTTTTAAATTTGACTATTACTCCGGACGAGGAAGCAGCGGGCACCCTGCTTCAGCAATGTGTGCGTCCGTTTTCTCCTCTGTGAAGTGAAGACAATGACAATGGCTACCTAGTGCTGTTTTCAGGATTAAATGAGCATTTAGAAAAGCAGAGACACAGACAAAGCACTCAGTAAGCGCCAGCTGTGATCACAAAACAAACTTCACCTAAAGAACGCTGTGGACCTCACGAATCAGCGGGGCGTGCAATGGCTCGAGGCACACACTAAGGCTGTTGGCAGCCGGGCACATTCTGCAGAGAGGCCGTTCTCTGTTTACCTGAGGGCCGAAGAACGGCCTGTCCTAGGCCCCCACCCACAGGCACAGCCCCATCCTGGCCTAGAGCGGCCTGTGTCAGGAGGAAGGAATTTAGGGTGCCCCAGGCCTCTGGCTCAAGGTTGAGGCAGCCTCGCCAGGCCCCTGCCCTCTTTCCTGCCCAGGCTGCATGCCCAGGTCAGGCTGGGGCCTGCGGAGCTTCCCTCCCAGATGTGCACAGACTCGAGGGCTAGGAACCAGGGGCAGAACTGGGGACAGGCAGGTCAGAGGCCAGGCCGGGAGCTGGAGCCTTCCCCCCGACGGCGAGGTGGGTGCACGAGGTGGCAGCGGAAGGGAGGTCAGGGCTGGTGAACTGGGCCCCGTTTCCCTTCTGGAGATGTCCCTGGGTACCTGCCAGACTGGTCCTCGTGCCTGGCCTGGGGAACAGACCCCTAAGGAAGCAAACAGTCCCCATGGACCCGTGGTTCTGATGACAGAGACCTTGACTGCCTCCTCCTCCTCCTCAGCTCCTCCTGGCACCCCAGTTCCCCTATGAAAAGAGAAAAAGTGAAGGGAAAGGAAATGAGTGTTTGCAAAGCACATTCTGTGCTCCAGGCACTGGGCTCAGCGGTCACAGGCATCATCCCATTTGCTGCCCACCCTCCCTGCATGGGTCAGTGCTAGTCCACTTTACAGATGAGGAACTTGGGGGTCAAAGAGCCTAAATAACTGTCCAAAGATCACGCAGCTGGTAAGGAATGGTCAGGAATCCAAACCAGGTATGACTCTGAGTTCTCAACCCTGTTTCCTGCACCAAGGTCTTGGGGACAGCTTGCCCCTACCAGGCACACAGCTTGGGGACAGTGTGCCCCTGCCCTGCCAGGCACGCAGCCTGTACCAAGAGCTCCGCAGAGACCTGGCCGCTGTCTACTACTGGCCGTTTCTCGGGCCAGCACCCCACCATGGCCAGGGGCCTGCAGATCCTCTCCTTCTGAAAGTTGGTGAACTTTTTTTTTTTTTTTTTTTTTTCCACTGCCCACCTTGTGGTCCCCTGTGCGGCTGCCAGCATTCTGGGGCTCACAGTCCAAGAGCACTCAGTGTAGACGGCGCCCCTTCCTCTCCGCCACCCACGACACAGCTGCGACACAGCAGCCGCAGCTGCAACGCCTGCAGGGGCAGGAGTTGGTGAACTTTTAATAACTGGATGCTCAGACTGGGAAGCTGAGAATTCCTGCGTTGAGGGAGGCAGCTGGGAAGAGGGCAATCAGCCCAGCTTCTTGTCTTCCCAGGAATGCTCTTAGCCACACCAGGCCGCCTGAAGGTGTCCAGGACCCACCCAGCTCAGTGATGCAGGCACAGTCCAGCAGGAAAGGCAGGTCCATGGGGGTCTCCTCGGTGGCCAAAATCGCGACGTTGCCCTCCCAGCTACCAAGCTCCTGGAGGGGGGTGGTCCTCTCCAGCCTGCACCTAATGCTCCCGGAGTCAGCTCTTGAGGCGCCCTGCTGACCCCCAAGCTTCCTGGCCAGCACCAGCCTCCACGGTCTCAGCCACCACCCCCACCCAGGGTCACCTGCTCCTCGCCCAGCAGGCCACTCCGACCTCTGCGAACGTCCAGGTCAACCAGTCTCCACGGGCCTCCACGGGCCTCCACGGGCCCGCAGCCCCAGCCCAAGTCACCTGGAAGCCTTGGCTCTTGGCCCTGAGGTTCACAAGCCATTGACACCGCGAGGGAGCCAGGACTTGGAACGCGGAGGCCTGTGGTCCTGTCTCGGGAGGTAGAGGGGTACATCACTGCGCTTGTTCCTTCAGGAGCCTCCTACTGCTCCGGGAACGGGACAGGAAGTAACGTCCCCATGGCCTTCCTGCGGAAATAGCTGGGCCCCGCATGGAGACATTCGTTCCTCCCAGCACCCCGCCCCCATGGAGGAGGGCACAGTGGTGTTCTCCCATAGTGGTCCCACACATCCCACCCACAGCCAGCGCCCCCGGGGCGGGGGTGGGGGGAATGCCTGTTCCCGGGAAAGGAGGAGACATGTGGAGTTAGGCACGAGGCAAAAACCTTGCCTTCCGGAAGGGAGCTTCCAGAGACCCTTAAATGCAGTCCGCTCCATGTTCGCCTGCCTTCCCGGTAGGAGCAGCCCCCCAGGGCGGCAGCAAGCGGCCTCTGAGGCAATGTACGAGGACTGAATATGGTCAGTACTGGGGGCCAAGTCCCACCCCAAAACTTCAACCATGCCTTCTTTGCCTTCTTTGTCAGAGCCACTCCTCCTTCCATTGTCCACACTGGGAGCCCCCCTAGGTGCTGGGAAGAGGCAGGGAGGAGAGCCCCAAAAGTGATGGGCAGAGCAGTGGGGGGCACCCATGGACTCTTCTGTCCCTAGAACGTGCCAGGCTCTTCCTTGCCTTCCTCAAGGGCCCTGCTCTCAGAGGTGGCAGGAGAGTATTTCCGAGCCGGCTAATCTCCTCTGGGTCAGGGCTCTCCCGCAGCACTTCTCCACCTGGCCTGCTCAGGTCCTCACCTGGGGCAGCTGATACCAGGGCCCCTACCCACAAAGATTCTGATTTCATGAGTCTGCAGGCTGGTGTGGACATCAGCATTTCTGAAAGATGCCTAGGGGAATTCCACTGTTTAGCTGAGTAAAAAAAAAGTCACATCCGTGGCCGCTGAGCAGGACTTAGCTTTTGACTGATGAGCTGTGTATTCTGGTTATGAGCATGGGATGGACTGCGGCATCCAACTTTCCCTCCAGTAAAATTGAAAGAGGGCCAGTGGGCTTTCTTAAACTCCCAGCGATAGTCCCGACAGAGTTTTCCTCTCCGGCAAAAGGACCTGGTGGATACTGACCTGCAAGGGCTGGTGCCTGCCAGGTTAGGGTGAAAGCAAGTCTAAAAGCAGGTTCTGTCTCACACACATACAGATCTTCTTTTACTGAACATTTGTTAGCAAGCAAGGACAAAAACGGTTCAGATGGCGGACCCCCGACGGGCTGAGGGCGTGCAGGCACGCGGCAAAGCCCCCGCCGCTCCTGCTTGCTCTCGTCCTCCACCCCTGCAAACCTGGCCTTGGTGAGGCCTCGGGGAAGCCTGTCACCATTTCCACAAGTACATTATCAGTCACAACTGTAGCAACAAAAGAGGGTGACAGATCCCATCGACTCATGCAGTCAGCCAAATACTTCAATTATGCTGGCAAGTTCCTTGGTAGAGGAGAAGATTGGAGAGGTGGTGATGGAATGAACAGCAGTGGAGGGGGCCAACAAGTGAGATTAAAGAAAGAAGTCACAGAACATTACGCCAGTCAAGAGGACCTGGTTGTGTTGTTTACTGAATGCTTGGATGTCATAGTTGCTGGTGGTCCAGAAGTTCTTTAGAAAGTTCCAAAAGACTAATCACAAAGTAGACTGCTTTGCAGCAGATGGTATTCTGTGGCCAGATGAAAGGCTCGCAGACAAGCATCCCATTGTGCACTTTGGGAAATGTGACCTGAATTCGGGAGGATTTATCCACATATCAACCGTATAGTTCAACAGTGGAATCTCCAGGATAATGATGATGATCAGCTCTTTTTCACTAAAATTTATTTTGATCCACTGAAGTGAGAACCTATTAGCATCTCATTGGATGACAAATGCAAAATATTTCAGACCTTAAATGGAGCCATAGATGAAGTTGTTTTGAAATTTGAAAATGGTAAAAACAGATCTAAGAATGTTTTTTATGAAACATTTCCAGTGGCAATGAATGGAAACAGACCCACCAAGAGTCTACCGAATTATTTTGGAAACTATGTACGAATGCATGTACACTGGAAAATGACTGCACTCTTTGCTTATTGGATATAATTGACTTGTTTGCAGTAGATATCCATCCAAATGTAACAGTAGTTGTTTTTATTGAGCAACCATCCCCGTTCTTACCTCGATTTCTGGACATATTGTTGACCTTGGAGTACGCCCAAAAAAGCACTTAAACTCTTTATTCATAAAACAGAAGTTTATCATGAAAAGAACATCAAGATATTTTTTGATAAAGCTAAACATGAAATCAGTACCATAAAAATTGTGGTACCAGAAGAAAATCTAAGTCAGGCTGAAGCCAGAAACATGGGAATGCATTTTTTGCTGTCTAGATGAAAAGTGTAATTATTACTTTAGTGTGAATGCAGATGTTTTGACAAATGCAAGGACTTTGAAAATTTTGATTGAACAAAACAGAAAGATCATTGCTCCTCTTGTAACTCATCATGGAAAGCTGTGGTCCGACTTCTGGGGAGCACTGAGTCTGAGGGATATTAGGCTCCATCTGAAGTTTATGTGGATATTGTTCAAGGAAATAGAGTAAGGTTATGGAATGTCCCTTACATGGCACGTGTGTACTTAAAAGAGAGACACTCGGATAGAAATGAATGAGAGGGACTATTTTGTCCATGATAATTTGGATCCCGATGTGGTTCTTTGCCAAAATGCTAGAGAAATGGGTGTGTTTATGTACACTTCTAATAGACATGAATTTGGAAGGCTATTATCAACTGCCAATTACAATGCTTCTCATTATAACAATGACCTCTAGCAGATTTTTTAAAATCCTGTGGACTGAAAGGAAAAGTATATAAACCAATTATTCAAGATTTTCACTGGAAATTTGGTTGAGCAGCCTTGTCCAGACATCTTCTGCTTCCTCATATTTTCCGAAAAAGCCGGTGATGAATTGGTGGAAGAAATGGAGACTCACAGCCACAGCCCTGGAGGGAAACATCACGCTAGCCATACAGCAGGTGCTTCTGAAAATACTCCGACCGACGATATCACATGAAGCAAATCTGGGAGTTTATTGCACCTGCTACACTGAAGGGCTTTGCCAGCTATTATAGGGTGGGGTTTGCCCAATTGCGTTTTATAGTAAAATGCTCACCTGACAGCATTCTCCCTCATCAGGAGGCTTCTCCATTTACCATCAACATTGCACTCAGCAATGTGGGAGAAGATTTTCAGGAAGGTGAACATCTAAAAAAAAATCTAAGGTACCGTTGCTCTAGTGAGTCACCAAGCATAGGCTGGAGCTTTGTGCAGCCAGGGACACTAAGGCATTTGCAGGAAGGGCTTCCTGCTAAAAATGGAGCCCGAGGGGAGCGGATGTGGCTCAGTGGTTGAGCACCTGCTTCCCATGTACGAGGTCCTGGGTTCGACCCCCAGTACCTTCTAAAAAAAAAAGGAACCTGATCCATTGTAGTGTCCTTTACAGATACCTACGTTATTTCCCTTTCATTGAATAGAATTTTCTACTTGGAATGGATGATTGGCATGCACATGTCTTTGAAGCTGTGTTTGAGAAGATGAGAAGAATATTTAAATAACTTCAACAGAACAATATCAATTTGAGCCAAATGTTTGAAAAACTTTTTATAAAAAAGTGTTTGATGTTTCTTAATGTCTGCTCTGAGCCTTAAAGAAGGAGGAAAGAAAGAAAAAAGAACAACACAATATTTATTTCCATTTCTCATTGTCTCTGAGAATAATGATTTTTAAAATTTTGTGTTCCAATTGATATATTTAAGAACAGCTTGGGAAGAATTTTATTTATCAACATGTGGAAGCATATAGACAAGACAAATGAAAATTAACAATTCTTGAGATCTTAGAAATAAAGGATTCCAACTGAATCGCTATGCAATTGATTGAATAAGTACTGTTTTGACCATCTATGCAGGTATTTTTACAGGGGTTCCCGAGGGAATACAAAGAACAATAGTACACATCTGTTTTCCTAGTGAAGCTTAGCACAAAACACAACTGAGGAACATATCTAATGGAAAACATTTCCATTTAGACTGTTAGAGACTTTACATTTGCATGGTTACTTATATTCCTTTATTTTTTTTTTTTTATTTTTTTTTTAAAGATTTTATTTATTTATTCATTTATCCCCCCCTTGCTGCTTGTGCTCGCTGGGTCAGCTAACCACGCCGCGCGGGCGGGCTTGCCTTCACCAGGAGGCCCCGGGAACCGAACCCGGGGCCTCCCATATGGTAAACGGGAGCCCTACTGATTGAGCCACAGCCGCTTCCCACTTATATTCCTTTAGATTAACCTCCAATGTGGATTATATTAAGTAGATGTTGGATTTAGCAAAGTTTACAAGTGTTTCCATTTTTTTAAGTACACCAAGTATCTACCTAAGATCAGATAGTGTCTTTAATTCAAAACAGTTTTCTTAAATTCTAGAAAACAGTGAGGGAAAAAAGAAAATTTTATTAAGGTAGTAGTGTGTTTTATTATTATTTACTCCTTTAAGTACTTGAATTTTATATCAGGAAAATAAAGTTGTTAAGCCTTTCTTCTGCCTTTTGCCCTTTGTCTCTCTTATTATTCCTTTTTTGGGGGAGATTATTCACTTTTTTCTCCTCCCTGCATAGTCTCCACTTTATTCCTCTTAGTCTCTTTATTGCCTTACCATCCCACTTAAAAAATTCCCCATCACAAAGAGAGTGGGTGACTTGATTTTTCACCATTTCGCACGGAGTGAGGTTAATTCTTACTGTAGCTACTGTTCTTAACTTGAAGATTATACTTGAAAAAAGTTCCATGTCATGGTGTCAAAAAATCATTTTTTCTAACATCATGTGTTAGAAAGTTATGAAAAATAAAAAGATTTAAAAGAAAAAAATTGTTCGTAAGTCCAGTTCCGTAGGCTCAAGGGCGTTGCAGCGGGATCTGTGATAGGTAAACCTCCCCGGACACGCAACAGTCACTGAGCCAAACGCCCAGGCAGCAGCAGGCAGCCACCATCGCCAGGTTGTCTCGGCTGGACACGGGATGACCGGGCATCAGCCCTAAGGGGGATTCTTTGTCTTGCTCATGCAGGAGTGCCGAGAGTGCTCTGGAATATTTTAATCATCACACACATCTCAAATAACTTCAATCTCCACAGAAAGCCCGTTGCTACCTTGCCTTGAGTTCATTCATAGGCTACTATTTTCACCAATAAAACCCCATTCTGACATTCATTTCTGGCTGCTGGTTGAGATACAAGTGACAGAGCCGCCTCTGGGCATGGGCTGACCCCTTTGGCCTGAGCTTTCGGGACTGGCATCTTGCAGCACCTGGGGTAGACCTCAATCCCAGTGCCACATGGAGTGTCACATGTACATGCTGACGTGGTTTGAAGGAAATTTCCTGCATGTTGAGAAGAGTGTGGCATCACCCTAGGGCTCCTGCCAAAGGGGTGAAACATGGACTAGCCACGAGCAAACGCTGGACAAGAAAGCAAGGGGCCTTCCACAGGATGACCGCCTACACTCTGCAAAAGGGCCACTGTCAGGAAATGCGAAGGAAAGCCAGGGACCTTCGCCAGATGGTGAGATGACAGCTGAGTGCAACCTACCATCTTGGATTTTTTCTTTTTTGTTCTAAAGGCCCTTACTGGGACAAGTGGAAAACTCTGATGAAGGTCTGTAGATAATTGTATCATGTTAATTGCCTGACTTTGATCATTGCACCGTGGTTATGTAAGATTATTCCTTGTCTTTAGGGAATGGACACTCAAGTATTTAGGGGTAAAGATACAGCATGTCTGCAGATTAGCTTTAAATGATTCAGAAAAGAAAATACAAATGTGTGTGTATGTGGGGGGGCGGGCGGAGCAAGGGAGGTAGGGAAGACAAAGCAAATGCAAAAAAATGCTAATATTTGGAGAATCTGGGTGAATGATGTGGAAATCCTTTGTACTCTTCTTGCAATTTTTTTTCAGTCTAAAATAATGTCAAAATCGTTTTTTTTTTTTTAAGTCAATCCCTATAATGCCATCTACATCTGGTTTTCTCCTCAGCTCATGAGGCAGGGTCCCCTCCCAGTCATTGACCTTCTGCGCCCTCCGGGGCCACCCCACTGAGGCCAGCTGTGCTTTACCTCCTTCAGGTCCGGCTTGACTCAGCAGCCAGCCTTCTGCAGCCTGTGGGAAGGTGCCAGATCTCTGGAACTTCCCAGAAGCCGAAAACGACAGGACCCCAGGCTCTTGTGAAAATTCCTCATTTATGTCTGCCTCAGGGTCTAAGAAAACCCTAAGCTTTGTCTCCCCGACCCCTGCTCGGCTTCCCTTTCTTTCTCTGACTCTGGAGTGAAAGGAAGTTGAAAAAGCACAGGGGTAGGTGCCCTCCAAGCTGGCCCTGCACACTTGGGCTTAGGTTTTGTCGAGGTCAAATCCGTATTTCCCAAGTCCAAAGACCTCTTGCCGTCACCCAGGGAGCTAAGGTCCCAAGCTCTAGCCCGTCCGTGCGTCCTTTCCACAAGTCTTCTGGTAGGATTTTAAGGAGCTAGAACAACCAGTTTCCCGTAGTCAGTTATCCAAAGCTGTGCTTATTGTGTTTTCAAGTCCTCAGATATCCAGTTAAGGTCACGGAAGTATGTTCACCATGAGTACCTGGACATTTCCCCAGCAACATAGTTTTCTGGCAGCAGAGGGCTGCCATTGTGCCAGCACTCAGCTGCACCCTCCCCTCTTCCCTGCCAAAAACACCCTCAGGGTTTCTTGAACAGGGGAGCAAACTGCCCCACTCCCTGCCTGTCTCAGGAATCCTGCCTGGGCTTGGGGCAGGAAGGCATCTTTCTTTTTCTCCTGGAAGGGTTTCTGGCATGGGGAATTTTGTTTCATTTTGGGAAGTGTTTGTTGTTGTTGCTTCTGTTTTCAGTCCTTTAGAGTCTGGCACACCAGATTCTTAAATCACTTTCTACGCCCTACCCTTTCTTAGCAGTATTTTGCACATCAAGTCTCCATTGTCTTCAAATCAATTGGAGTTGCAGATACAGGCTGCACAGATGTTCTCAGCAAGCCTAGACAAGCCCCCAAAACAGAGCAGTGGTGAAATTTGTTCCATAAATCTTAGCTGCAAAACAATCCACATTTCTCAATTTGTCCACATCAAATTAAATCCGGCCCAGAGCCCCCTTCTCAACCACAAACACACACTCTGGCCAGAGGGGGTGAGAAATACAATCTCAGCCAAGTCTTCAGAGCGACCCTTCCTTTGCAAGAGTCAGAGAGGAGCCCCAGGGAGGTCCTCACCACTATGGAGCCCCGGTCCCAGCCCCAAAGCCCCACGTGACTTTCAAGCCCACGAGGCAGCCTCGCCCCCACCCCACCCCACCCCCAACACATGCAGACACAGGGTTAAAAGATGGCTTGTAGGAGAAAAGCAGGTCACGGTTCTCATACAGATAGATAAATGAACACAAGTTAACGAGTTTATTTTAATCACGTGATATGAAGGCTGCAGGGAGATGTCACCACCAATTTAAAGGGGAAGTTAAAATAGCACAGATTTATATGGAAAAAGAAGTGGGATTCATTGCAACTGGAGACAAAGATGGCAAGTAAATTGCTGCCGGCCGGGATAGAATTTATATCTTGATTTACAAAGAGTAAGACCCTGAAAGGGACTAGCCTCTGAGAGCCCAGAAGAGATGCCACAGTCTTGGAACTAACTTTTTCAACTGAAACCTCACTGAGCTCCACCTGGCTGTCCCTTCTCCCCCATCCCAGCTAATCCAGTCTAATCCCCTTCCAGGGGCCCAGGCCCCTGGGAGGGGGGAGGAGGAAACCTCCGCGCGGCTGCCAGTGGCAGCTCTATTCTAAGGGGTCTCTGGGACAGTCCCCCCCATCTTAGATCCCCAGGGCTAAATGATGACGGAGAAGGGCCTCTCCCCACCCCTCATAGGTCGTCCCGCTGCAGTGCTCCTTACACACCTGGGGCGGATGTGGGGTCCAGGGTGGGCAGGGATGAGAGTGGGGAGAACTGCAAGAGGTTCTGCGCTTGCCAGCCCATGAGCCACCTGGAGAGGGGATTCACGACATTCTCACGTGCACCTGCCATCATGTATCAAGGCAGTAGAGATCCTGTTGTTGGTGCATGAAATAAAAATGCATTAAAAGCACCCCTGAACCCACTGAGACGTATCAACTAACAGATAGTCCAAGTGCCATTTCTGTTACCACATGGGAGAGCAAGGTGTTTTCGACTGCCATGTAGCTACAACTAGCCTCTGAGTCCCCAACCCGATACCCCAGGTCCCCTTCTCGGCCTCCCAGTGATTTGAGGCAAGTTGTAGGGTGGAGGAGGGCGTCAGGCACTGGCAGCTGGTACTGGGACAGGACTGAGTTTCCTGCTCTAGACCCTTCCCTGTCCCTTCCCAGCCCAAGGTCCTGGAACCAGTCACAGCCTCTCTGAGTCTGCTCCCTTCCCCACCCCTGCAAATGGGGCAGCACATTTCCTGAACACCTCACCAGGCTGATGTGGGGATCAAATCAGATGGAGTTTGTGAGTGTTCTTTGAAAATCTTCTAAAAAATAAACTCCAAAATACATAAATGAATAAATGATTAAAATCAAAGCTGCACCTTTCTCTAAGCCAAACTCAGCATATAAATGCTTTACCTTCCCCCCAGCGAGGGACATGATTCCCAGGGATGAGCTTTCCTGGCACCGAGGGATCTACCAAGCGCTGGCTGGTGATACAACTGGAAAAAGACCTTGAATAAAAGGGAAAAAAGGTAAAGACAAATGAGTGTAAATGGCTAAGAGACTTCAAAGTGAGTTGGGAGGTCATCAGAGAGGTGACACTTAGCACGTCTCAACAGGATCTCATAGACAGCCAAGGTAGATACTACCCCAAATAGTGGGGTTCCTGAGGGCTCCAGATACACCCAGGTCCTACGGTCATGGCAGAAAGCTCTGGAATTTGGTGCCTTGCCAGTGGGCCCTACTTTGGAGTTTGTGCTCCTGAGCGTGACAGAGTTGGACTCAGATGTGACTTCTCTACACGTGCCTCTTCTCTCCCTTTTATTTGAACCTATAGTTGGTGCTGGAGTTGCTAGTTGTACGTCCAAGAGACTTTAATCTCTGGGCTGTCCGTGTGCCAGCTGAGCCCTGAGCCTCAGTGGAGTTGCAACACCTACTTTCCATTTCATTGGACTCATCCAGGACAACTAACAAGGAGGTGAGGAGGTACAACCACCATACCAAGGAACTGAGAGAGTCTACAACTGCAAGCAAGAGAGTCCCATCCATCAACCACATGGGATCAAAGCCCCCTCTCAATTAGAGGTGGAGAGGGCATCACCATTCCAGAATCCTCAGGATTGGGGAATAAAAAATGGACTAGAGTGGACTTACTGGTATTCTACTATAGACTTGTTGTGATTCTAGCAATGAAGAAATTAAATCATCAATGTGAAGACAATGGCCACTGGAGATGCTGAAGTCAGGGAGAGGGAAAAAGAGGTGCAATATGGGGGCATTTTCAGGACTTGGAATTGACTTGAGTGATATTGCAATGACAGATACAGACCACTATTTATCTTGCCATAACCTACAGAATTAAGTGGGGGAGAGTGTAAACTACAATGTAAACGATAGTCCATGCTTAGTGGCAATGCTCCAAAATGTGTTCATCAATTGCAATGAATGTACCACACTAATGAAAGAAGTTGTTAATGTGGGGAAGAGTGGGAGGTGTGCAGAGTGGGGCATATGGGAATCTCTTATATATATTTTTATGTAACATTTTATGTAATCTAAGTATCTTTTAAAAATAAATAAGAAATACATTTAAAAAAAATCAAAGCCACACACTCGTTTGACACTATCGCCTTCCAAAGGATGTCTTGCTTCTTTCCATAATTCTGGAGGGGGTGGGAGTGAGGGCAGCACTGTCACTTAAAGCCTTTGTTTTTTATAAGGAGCTCTTTATTTGTACAGGTGAAAAAGGGTCAGGGAGGGGACTGATTTAGCTCTTCTGAGCCCCCTTTCCCCATCTGTAGATTGAGGCGATGATCCCTACATTGTAATTTGGTGGGAAGATTAGAGAATAATCCATAGACAAGCCACTTAGCCCTGGTGTCTGGCTTTAGTGAGGATTTACAGAAAGCGCTCAATAAATTGTTGGTATTGCTATAGAAAACCCATTTCAGTAGTACCCACAGGGAGCTAAAAATTCAAGATTTTGCCCATTTAGTGGTGCACAGAGCATGTTATAGAAGTACGAGAAGACTCCACACCACCCAGTTTGACAAGCCTAGAATTCCATGAGCATAACTACCTCCCGAGGGCACAGCCCACGAGCACAGGGACTTGCACTACACGTCCGCATGCTGTGTGGACTTTAAATGAGGCGCCGGTGGCACGTGGGCAGCAGTGCCAAAGAGGACAAGGACTCCAGGATGCTGAGGCCGCGCCAGGCCGTCCCCCGTGGAGGAGGCAGATGTGGGGGCTTCTCCACAGGACAAGGTGTCCAGGGGGTATCCTGCAGCCTGGGGGGCCCCGGGCGAGCACAGCCTGGGCGAGGAAGGCACCTGGTCCTGGAATCTCCCGTGAACTTCTTGGGCAGTGGGCTAGGAGAGCAGGTGCCGGCCGGCCCAGGATCTCCCAGGAAGGATGCCGCGAGGCTCTGCAGATTCCCCAGGAAAGGCGCGACTTCTCCTGCTGACCTTGGGCAGTTTGAAGACCTAAGCCTCGCATTTTCTCATGTAACCCTCCTCAGACTGCTGGGGAGCTTTGTCCCCCTTTGACTGGGAGAAGGTGGGTGGTCTGCTCAAGGTCACTGGGCAGGAAAATCAGAGGAGAACACCACGGTGATCCCTCGAGGAACCCCTTTCTCAAGCTTCTGTGGTCATAAGAAAGGAGAAGCACAGAAAGGCAGGTTCCTGGGCCCAGCCACCTCCAAAATATCCATTTCTCAGACCACATGTGAGAAAAAAATACAAGGGTAGGTCCTAGATCCCCAAGGAGCACCACTGGATGGTCCCTCTGACTCCTCTTCTCATCTCTAGGAACAAAGAATGCGGGAACCCCAGATGAACGGAACAGGATCCAGGAAAAACAATCTAAAAAGGGTCTTTTCTGCAACAAAGCAGAGGTGCCCTGAGGATAGAGGGAGAGAACCCAGGAAGAAAGGATGAGAAACTGAGGCAGGCTTCCCTCCTCCACGGGCGGCACAGGTGCTCCTCCTGCCTGTGGACCCAGCTTCCAGCCAAGCCCCCCGGTACCTTCTCCAGAACCTGAGCCTGCAACATCCCTGAAGCTGGAGAAAACCGGCAGGCCCCAGAGGAGGGCCCAGGACCGCAGAGCTGGGAAGATCTGGCTGGCTGACGGGGTCCAGGTTCTCCAGCCTCCCACTGCCCCTCTCAGAGGGATCTAAGAATATCACCCACTGAGAACCTACTTCTAGCATCAGCTTCGTCCAAATTCCTTTGGCTGAGGAGTTTCCACATGAGATGTGAGTTTAAAATGGAAAGCAGGGGTTGGTTGTCTGGGCTCCACTAGGTTTGCTGTCTGACCATAGGAACATTAATACTGAGTTTTCAGAAACCCCATTTGCCTCCCTAGTTTATTAAGTCTTGAGAAGGCAGCCCCACATCGCCCAAGCCACCAAGAGCCCAGGGGAGATGGGGTCCACGCCTGCCACTGCTCTGCCCAGCACCACTGTGCCCTGGCTGTCCATCTATCTCACTCTAGTCTAAATCACACCCCAGAAGACCTCTCAGAGAACAAGAGAAAAGACGAGCTAGCTGGACCACAGCCACCAACTGGTCCTCCACCTCGGCTACTCTCGTTCTTTTCTCAGCTTAAGGACAAACCAGCTCCCCTTCCTATTCACCCAGAGCTCAGACTCCATGGGATTATTAGTCTACTTCTTCCCCCAGCTTCACATCTGTGGGAAATACTTGAAGTTGACAGTTACAGGCTGAGACTGGTTCATGCCTCTTGCTGGTCAGCAGCCGAGGACCCGTGGGCCTCGGGCGGATGAGGTCTTGGACGTCTGGTCACTGGGCTGACGCAGCACGGCACCTGGCACACAGTGGTACCCCGTCACTGACGTTTGAGTGAATTTTGTTTCCACTGTCTCCACTAGCATGTACATGAACCAGAGGCCTGCCAGCGTGGGAAGCGGCCCAGGAGCCATGGGGCCGAGCTGGGCAGACACGAGGAGCCTCGCGCCAGGGGTGTCTTGGCTGCATTCCCCTCGGAGACCTCTCCTCTCTGAGAGGCCCATCCCCTCGCCAGTCCTCCAGTTGACATCTCTTCACTTTTAAGCCAGGGAGGGGGCAGCATCCACTTTGTGCGAGAGAAGTACAGCCCCTGACAGAACTTCACGACGTTATTCCATCTGGAGAAGTACAAGGGAGAGACGGGAAGCCACAAGTGAAACATGCTCGATCTTCCCCACGCACCAAACCCACGCAACTGATAAGGAATTTAAAATATTATTTGTAATTAAAACAAGTAGAGAGTACATTCCAAATTAGGATTCAAAATATCCCACTAATTTCTAACCTAAAACTGGAGAAGGCAAATACATTTCATGCTTGTCTTTTTAGGTCCTTGTTCTGCCCTCTGCTTTCCCATCCCCTCCCCTGGCAGAGGCGCCTTAGCTGGAAAAGTTGAGAAGCTTCGCTAGCATGCTGACAGGACCACCCTGTGAGGGAGACAAGGCAGGGGTTTTTCTTCCCCTTTTTTACAGGTGAGGCCCAGAGTGATGAAAGGATGAGCTTGTTCTTCTCCTCACACACACGTACACATGCGTGTGCACACAGGCACACACGTGCACACATGCACACACACTGCCCTCAGCCCCAGGCTGACCCCTGGGGGCCATTTCTCCACAGGAAGCTGCTGCAGCCTTCCCCTCTCCTTGCTCCAGTCCCCTTGGGCTCCGTAAACACAGTTTCCACCTTTGATCTCCACAGGAGGGGACCCCTTTGTCTGTCTCCCTAACCTGCCCACGTCTTGAGAAATATATAGTCCCTCCATCAGAACCATCTGGGAGAGTTCCGTCTCCCACTGCGACCTGACGGATATTGGGCTTGGCCAAGGTCACACGAAAGCCTTCACCTTTGAGATCCAGCTCCGCGTGTCCCCACAGAGCCTCTTGATTACACACGCAAAGGCCTTCCTTCTCCAGAACTGTCCAGGGCAGAGAGGGGCAGAGGCAGTGTGACTGCACCTCCCCTCACCCTGTGGGTTGACATTGGTTGGCGTGATACGATTCGCCCCCCGCCTTCGTCCAGTGTCCCCTACCGGCACCCCCACAGGGACTTCCACCACCAGCGGGTGCCCTTGGCTAATTCTGCTTTGCTATTGCTAAAGCTGGAGTGAGTTACTTTCCTGCACCCACAAAAGAGGTACAGTGGGGGCAGGAGTCTGGAAACCCATGGGGTTGGGGTGGGGAATTTGAAAAGGGAGCTGACACCGAGCTAGGTACTGTGCACCTATGATTTCATTTAATTTGCTAACATTTATCAAGCTGGGTGCTTCTAGCCCCATTTTAAAGGTGTGGAAACTGAGGCTCTGAGAGTGTGAAGTAATTTGACCAAGTTCCCCTTCCCCCAACAAGGGGCCTGGTCTGTCTCTCTTCTCGGGAAGGGACACGTTCTCTCTCTTTTCCTGGTATCTCTCGTCCTTCAAAAGCAGGGCGGCCGGGCGGCCTGCGCTGATTGCATGTGAAGGGCTCAGGCCTCAGGACAATAGCCAACAGCCCCAGCTTTGTTTTAGAAGCTGTACAGTTTCAACACCGTGGTTGCCTAATAATATTTTGCTCACAAAGAAGCCACACAAGAACTTCTCTGCCTCATTGAGAAACACGTGTGGTTTATTTTATGCAAAACAGAAAGACATTATGAAACACAGCTAACCAGAGCCCAGGTGGCCACAATTAATTCCCAGCTCCAGGGGAGAGGCTGCGGGAGGGGGTCCTGGGAAAGGCTGTTTTAGGCTAGGGCAAGCCATTACCCAACATTGGCCAGAGGCCTCCAAATTCCTTAGACTCTGAGTAGGTTCACAGGCCCCACCAGAGCACTGACGAAGGTCCATGACCCAGCTGGCCAAAGAAAAGACTATCTCCTTGGAAAAGCTCTGTGTTCACAGGCTGGTGAGCCAGAAGTAACAAAGGGAGGAGACAGCAACCAGAGACCCAGTGCTGTTCTGGTCCTGCTACTTCTTTCACTGCCCATCACTTAGCCAAGGCCTGCCCTCACCTTCCTCCAGGCTCTCAAGATGCCAGCAGCCTCAGGGGTGTCTGGATAAATCTGTGCTCCCTTAAGACATTTCCCTTACAACTCCAGCTCGAAGCAAGGAGTTTTTAGTCCTTGCACAGGGAGGAAAACGTCAGAAGCCTTGGTTCTTCCTCTGCAGAACTCAATAAATGACACTGGACATAAGTCGTGACTACTCTGTGCCTCAGTTTCTCCGACTGTCAAGTGAAGACCAAGTGTGAAACTACCTTAGAGATAACCGTGGAGGTGGCTCCCCGCTCTTCACTTCTCAAAGGCTTTGGACTCCTCAGCTCCAGCCCTCAGGCTCCAGGTCTGCCTCTGGCCTGGGTAACACTGATAGCAGAAAGGCCAGCCCTGACCTTTCCCGAGTGGTGGGGTCAACTGGAGACCATCTCAGGAAAAATTATGTCCTTATGGAAGTAAGAAAAAAGAACAAAGAACCCAAGCCTAGAGAGTCTCACCCAGGGTCGGAGAATTGCCTCTGGTGGAATACACAGGAAGAGGACTGTAGCTTCCTTCTCCCTCCGTTCCTTGTTTCCCTGCCCCAGGCCCTATCTTTGCCTTTGAAGTCCTTCCTGCCCTTCAAGACTCCCCCCTCAGGTCTTCCTCCTATCCTTGAGGTGCTAACTCTCAACACATTTGGTACCTACAAGCATCCAGGAAACACCATATTTGTGGATTAATGACTGAATGAAACTAGCTGAGGAGACATTACGTGGACAAAAGCCACCGGAAAACAGCACGTAGCACCATATGTAAGGGCTGAGTTGAATGCTGCCAACTAAGCATGGCAGCCCCCTCTTCCATCCGAGCAGCCACTCTCCTCCCACACACACCCATCCCTACCCCGAACCCAACCCATGACAGACAGAAGTACTTTCTCTGAACAAATTGAGCTCTGGAGGCTCCAGACTCCAGGATACTAAAAACAGTGAAAATTCATTCCGAAACCAGGAGAAGAAAGTGAACTTTTATCTTATCCAGGCAAAATTCTGTTTCCATAATTCTTTTCACCAAGTCGATACCACTTCCACCACCAGAATCAGAGAGCTTGTGAGAAATTTGACAAGTTTCAACCCCCTGAGAGGAAATGTCCCCAGATGTGGGGACCCTCCGTGGAAAGGTTAGCCATGACGACCCATGAAGCCTTGCTCAGGACCCTACACGTCTAATGTGCCACGGCATGCCCTGTTCTTAACCGAGAGTGGACAGTGATGAATCATCAGACATTTCAGGAACGTGCTCAACATGTAAGAGAGGAACCAAAAGACACAAACCAACAGAAAATCCAAGGGAGAAGAAGTAAAGAACAGAAAAACAAAACCCTAGAATGTCCTCAGAGAAATAAGAGAAGACATTGTACTCATGATAAAAATAGAGTGCTATGAGAAAGGAACAATCAAAGAAGGAGAAGGATCTCTTGGCAAAGAAAAATAGGAAACCTGAAGCTAAAATTCAGCAGCTGGATTGGAACACAAAGCCAAGGAAATCTCGTTAAAAGTCGGACACAAAAAGATGGAAAACAGGATGGAAAGGAAATTTAATGATCAATTCCTGCTCATTTAAATAATCAATTCCAACACAGATAAGTAGAAAATCCAGAACAGAGGCGGAGGGTGGAGGGGACAGAGACTTTTAGCAAAGAAATAATATTTGAAAATTTCTCAGAACTAAAGGACACCAGGCTCCTTATTAAAAGGGTCCAGCACAATTAGACATAAAAAATCCACCCAAACCATTGTCAAATTTTAGAGCGTTAAGGATAAAGAGAAAATTCTAGAATTTCCACATCCAAAAAGATCAGTAATCCAACCTCTCAGCAGAAACAAAAAAAAGCTAGAAACCAGTGCCTTGGAACTTCTGAGGGAAACTTATTTTCAGTGTATACTTTTATTTTCAAAATATCAAGTAAGTGTGTGGGTGGAAAAGAGCTTGTTTTAGATACGGAAGGACTCAACTTTCTATGTACCCTTCTGAGGAAGCTACTAGAAGTTGTGCTCTCACAGAACTAGAGGACAAGCCCAAAAGGAAGAAGACATGGTGTGAGAGGATGCACCAAAAATGACCACAAATCCGTTGCAGCTCTCTCAGTCTGTCCCACCCTTGAACCTAGGCTGCCCAACAGAATGAGGCAGACCTAACAGGCAACTCCGAACCTAGAACTCAGTGCTGGGAACTCGCCCACCACTTTGGGAACAAGCCTGGAATGGACTGCTGGAGGAGGAGACCCCGTGGACAGAAGGCCCAGGAGACACGTGCGCCTCAGCCGAGCCAGTCCAGAGCAAGCAGAAGAGGCACGACCTGCAGCTGATCGTGAGGGGACCTCGGGCAGACCCAGAGTGAGGGGCGTTCCACAGACAACTGACCTGACGGCGACGGAAGGGTCCCAGCCTGGAGGAGAGTCAAAAAACACAACAACTAAACGCCTTGTTGATCCTGGATTTGACCCTAGAGACCCAAATTGTGTTGTTGTTGTTGTTGAGTTTTTGCTTTTGTTTTGCTATAAACAACATCAGTGGGACAACTGGCAAAAATTCAGACATGGCCTGCAGATTAGATAATAGCATTTATCAGTGCTCATTTCCTGACTTTGCTATTTTACTGTGATTATGTAAGAGGCATCCAGTCCCAGCTCATTTATCAGAGACACATATTGAAGTACTTAGGCAAAAAGAAGCATCATGAAAAATTATCTTCATCTACCCAGAAAGAGAGAGAGAAAAAACAAATGTGGTAAAACCTTAACAATTGGGGAATCTGAGTGAAGAGCATACAGGAATTCTCAGTATTATTTCTGCAACTTTCTAGAAAATCTGCATTATTTCAAAATAAAAAGTTAAAAAAAATAAGAGAATCATGATACTCTTTTCCAGTCTGGTTATGGGTCTAACTTGTGCTTTTAACAGAGCAATATTCCATTATGTGGATGAGCCAAATGTAACCAAGCATTCTCCTACTCATGAGCATTTGTCTCATGTTCAATTTTTTGGCACCATAAAGAGTTTATGTACATAAATCCTTACGTGTGTCAGGACACTCGCAAGAACTACCCCTGCCAACCTCTGTCTTCCTCTGTCAGTCCCTGTTAAGCTAATCTTAGCCTTGCAGCAATGGCTAACCAACCAAAACTAGAGGACAGCTAGGAGCCGCAGTTAGAAGCTCCCAGCAAAATCTAGACAGCCACAAACTAGGACTTCCCAGTTTTTAGCAGACTCCGTAGGGTAGTAGAATGAACTTAGCAGAACTTTAGCTCATTAGAGTAGCAAACTCTCTGCCTCTGGGTGGGATTTAGACACCATTTTCTGTTCAGGCAGGTATGACCGAGCATGGTAAAGCATGTAGTGCTCTAGAGCAAGCACAAGATGCAACCTGTCCCCACCCATCACTCTTGTAACTCAACCCTTTGAACTCCTCCCCTACCCGAGCGAATAGAACGCAGCTCCTTCTGCTCTCCAGGGAGGCTGATTGAAGACTTTGTCTGTCTCCAGACCTCAGCCCGCTTAATAAACTCTTTCCCTTGCATGATCAAACCTTGGTATGGACCCCAATTCTCTGCACCAGGCAAAAAGAGCCCAGGGAGCTTGCGTGGCTCCCCTTCACCCATTGGTGCTTTTATTTTCATAGGATAGATTCTGACAAGGGGGGGGGTGTTCAGGACAAGGATATATATATATATTTTATATATATATATATATTTTTTTAATGACTATTGTTAGATTGCTTTCCACAAAGCTTATACAATTCATGTTTCTACCAGCAGCACATAGAGAATTTTCTTTCAATTCCTTTCAATAATGGGTGTTACCGGTTTTAATTTTTGTGAATTTTCATTCTCTGATTACTAAGAAAGTTAAACATTCTTTTATATGTTTGTTGGCCTTTTGGTTTGTTTTTCTATGAATTGCCTACCAAATAGTTTGCCTATTTTTCTACTTGCTGACATTTTTTCTTAACTTTTAAAAGCTCTTTGTACCAATTGTTTAATGTGCATATGTGCACTGAAAATATTTTCCCCCATTTTATCATTATTCTGTTGACTTCAATTGTGGTATAATCTGCCATTCAAAATTTTTTTATATAATCACACACATAAAAGGCTGTGTCTTTTCTAATATAGCTTCCAGACTTATTGTCTTGATTTTGAAAGTCTCTCCTACCCTAAGGGTAAAACATAGTCTCTTAAATTTTCTTCTACAATTTTTTAATTTAATAATTGCTACATCTAGCGCTTAATCCATATGGTATTTATTTTTGTATATGGAGTAAGGGAGAGGTCTAACTTTATTTTCTTTCAATGAGTGGCTAGTGGTGCGTGCAAAATGGAATAAGTAATCAAAAACCATCTCAGAAGGACAGCATGGAGCAGCGGTTGGAAGCCAAACTGCATGATTATGGGTCCCAGCTCTGTCACTTGCCAGCTGTGTGGCCTTGGGCAAGACACTCACCTTCTCTGTGCCTCTCTTCCCTCATTTGTGAAATAAGGTCATAATAGAACCAACTTCCTACAGTTGTGTTAAATAAGTTAATATAAGTGCTTACTACAGTTCCTAGAGCATGGGTAGAATGGGAGTTTAGTAGAAGTAAGATTTTCAGGGGTAGTGAAGCCTCAAATGCCTGGTCAACTCACTGGTGGGACTCAGGGGCAGGGAGACAAGTCCTTCCTCTGAGACGTCCAGTATCTCTACCCCAAACTCTCTCCTTGCCCTAGGGATCTTGGCCCCTGGCTGCAGACTCTCACCCTGCCCAGCGGGGCCAAAGCCTGCAGCCCCAGGGCCTGGCCCATCCCTTCCCAGCCCTCCCTGTCGCCAGCCCCTGCTGCTGCTTTGTTCAGGAAAGGAAGGGGGAGGTTGGTGGGGCTTCAGGGAAAGGCATCAGGGGTCACCTTCCAATGCCCCCCGTCCCCCCACACCGCCTCAGTTCGTTCCTGGAACAAAGGCCAGCTGGTCAGAGCCGTGGGCAGGCCGGGTGTCCTCTGGAGGCTTAAAGTGTGGCATGTCATTTTTGTGTGCATCTGTGGGACTGTGAGTGTGCATGCATGTGTGTGGACACCTCCCAAGCACACGCTTGTGTACACACCTTTGAACAGTTCTTGGAGACTGTGGCATCTTAAGAAAAGGTGGGTTTAAGAGACTCAGGTTCGGGGGACGGATGTGGCTCAAACGGTTGGGCATCTGTCTCCCATATGGAGGGACCTGGGTTCGATCCCTGGGACCTCCTGGTAAAAAAAAAAAAAAAAAAAGAGACTCAGATTAGACTCAGATGGTGGCCCTTACAAATATTCTTAGATTCACTGGCAGGGAAGGAGGCACAGGGGTCTCCTTTCCCCTGACCTCGTCTTTCCAGGTCGAGGCTCCAGGGCTTCTGCTCCAGAAACGCTCCTGCCGCCCCACCCCCCACCTCCACAGAGGAGGCGGGAGATAAACAGGTGACACCTATTGGTCCCCAGTTCTCAGTGGGTTGAGATAATCTGAGAAATGCTGCAAGCACTGGAAATCTGTTTCTCTATTTTCGTCCTAGTCTGTGGCCAAGAAGTTATCCTGGGTAATTGTGTCACTCTGTAGATCCAAACTTTTTCTCGGGTACCTAGAGCAGGAGGGGTGGTCGGGAAATGGTGTTACCATTCTTAAGTCTGAAGATTTGGGGCCATAAATGTAAGGCACATTGTCCACGCCGAGTTGTGGGGATTAAATGAGCAACAGAAAGGAAGGGGCCCCGGCACACAGCGGGGCTGGGCGAGGAGCAGTGCCCTGCCTCCAATTTTTAGCTTATATTTCTGAGGCTGAGAAAAAAACGTCCAAATAGAGACATCATCAAGGCGATCCTTTCTTCCCAAAGACTGGCTGCCAGCGATCGTGGCTCCTCTGCCACTTGGCATGGCACGTGGCGCTGTCCGCTGGCCTCTCCCTTCTCTTCGGGGTTTGGCCGATTTCAGCTTCTTGCTTCTGTGGCTCTCTCTGTATTTACTCCATTTATAAAGGGCTCCAGTAAGAAGTTAAGACCCACCCTGAGTAAGGGGGTCCCACCGTAACTAACTGGAACAGCCTCATCAAGAGACCCTGCTTACAAGGGCTTCACTCCCACCGAAATGGATTAACTTTAAGAACATGCTTTTCAGGGGTGCCTACAGCTTCAAACCAGCGCTGCCCCTCTCTCCGAGTGCTTCAAATGCTTGGAGAGATTTGGTCTGTTCTCCTGCACATTGGAATCACCTGAATAATTGCCTCTGGCGGGTGGAGGTGGGGGCAGGCCAGGCTTTGTTGTTTTTTTTTTTTAAGCTGTCCTGGGCTCAGCTGCCTTCCTAATGACCCTGTGCTCAAACCCCCCAGAATGGCCTCCCTCTCTTCCTGCTGAAGTCCAAAAAAGAGAGGGTCAACCCCAGGTCCCCCCACTGCAGTTTCTTGTCTCTGCTTTGGTGGCACATGAGGGTAAAGGCTGCTGGAGGTTGTTGGGACGTTGGCACGTTGATCCTCGTCTCATTTGTTTTCTGGTCGCTGGCTTTAGTGTCAAGCCTGAGGGCTGCTGGCAAGGGTCAGGAAAGAAGGACATGCCTGCCGACTGCAGCACACGGGTGCACACGCAGTTCTGCCTCCTTAACTGCCCAGGTCAGCAGATCTGTTTGAGGAGCGAACTAGGCCACTGGTGGCAGCAACGCAAACAGGAGAGGGTTCCGTCCATTACACCGCCCTCCACCTCATCTCCCCCACCTGGCTTCCCTTTGCCCTCTGCTGGTCTGAACCCCGGGCTTTGGCTTACTCCCCAGGGCTGATTCTGCAGGAGCAGCTCGAGTTCAGGTCCAGGCCCGCGAGGACTGCCCTGTGAAACCTGCTTTGAAGGCCCTAAGAAGTTCAGCCCCAGGTGGCCTGACTCTTCCCTCCTCCTGGGGCACCATTTCCCAGACACAGAGGCTGTTGATACACAGGGAATTCCCTTCCAAATGGGAGTGGCTTGCTGCTGGAGGAATTCTGGAATATTGTAGAGTCGCACGAAGAAAATCACAGACAAAAATGCATTTGGCAATTAGCATGACCGCACAGTTCCGAGAAGTCCAGCTGCAGAGAGAGTGGGAGAAATATTTAACCCCCAAGCTACATTTCCTTGATTTACAGAACACATTGCAGTCACTGGAGCACTTGTGTTGAGGAGCTCCCTTCTTTTGAACTCCTCGCTGTTTTTTCCTGGATGTGCAGGGCATCGCCCGGCCTGTCGGGTTTGTTTCCCACTCTCCTGGTTTGCCAGGCTGCTGTGAAACTACCGCACAATGGCTTGGCTAACAGCAGGACTGTCTCGTCTCCCAGCATCGGTAGCATTCTGGTGCTGGCTTCCTGCAGCCCTTGGGCTCCTCGACTTGCCCTCAGCCTTACATCACATGGTGAGGTCCTCTCCCTTCTAGCTTCTGTGACTCCCTGGTTGTCTCTATAAGATCTCCAGATCAAGACCCTTCCTGATGCATTTGGGCCACCCCTTAACTAAAAATAGCATCTTCAAGAGGTCCTGTGTACATGTGTTCACACTCACAGGGACAGGGGTAAGCTGAAGAGAAGGTGTTTGCTGTCCAACCTACCCACCACCTAGGTCATTTCAAACATTTCCCGGAAAACTATGCAAATGCAACCCAGAGACTGAGACTGTGACGCATCCTGAGAGCTCCTTGAAGCCTGGAGCAAGTATCCTGGGGTGTTTTGGCCAAGAAATTGTCTAATGCAGCAACTGCAAAACATGGACACTTATTCTTTTTCCTTGTTCAATCAAATAACCAAACACCCACACTGGCTAAGCCCTCTGATAATCTCAGGCCCCCTAGATATTCGGTGGCAAAATCAAATTGCATAAGATGCTGAAAGAGCTCAAGAATTGGGCTTTACTAAAAAACATAGTACTCAGTTTCAAGACAAGTTGGAGGTTTCCCCACAGTGACTGATTAACACAAGAAGTGAGAAGTAAGGAGGACGGAGAGTGAAGGGAAATGTAGTGTGATTGCCAGGCAGCAGGAAGTGAGCCGCCAGCTTGGATCTGCATTTTATTTCACCTGTAGTCCTACACAGGTGACAAGAGAAGAAACATTTCCTATAACCCAAGTTGTGGTTTGGTAAAGGAAGTAAAAAGGGAGAGGGAACAGGGGATGAAAGGAGGGATTCTAATTGCTTCTAGTAGATGGAAGTGGGGTGAGGATGGTAGTGGACATGATTGGGGTCAAAGGGTGATGGGGGAAGCGGATGTAGCTCAGTGGTTCAGCTCCTGCTTCCCATGTACGAGGTCCCGGGTTTGACCCCCAGTGCCTCCTAAAAACAAACAAACAAATGAAAAAAAAAACAGCTCTCACTGGGGAATGGGTGTAGCTCAGTGTTTGAGAACCTGCTTCCCATGTACAAGGTCCTGGGTTCAATCCCTGGTACCTTCTAAAAAAAATAAATAAATAAGTAAAGGATAATCAGGTTGGGGTCATATTGGGTTTCAGGTAGAAAGTTAGAACTTGTGGTCAGAGAGAAAGAGGCCCAAAATTTAGACTATAAAGAAGTTATAGTTGGCATTAACTCATCTAATCCTCATAACAACTCTATTATTATTATCCCAATTTTACAGATAGGGAAATAGAGGCACAAAGAGGTTAAGTAAAATATCACATGGCTGATAAGTCTGAGCCGGGATTTGGGCTCAGGCAGGTTAAATCTGGCTCCAGAAGCCACATTCATGACGAGGACACTAGGTATTGCCTCTTGGACCAAAAAGATATCGAGCACCTCAGAGTTTTCAAGAACAGTACAAAGTGTATTTCTTAGAACTAAAAACAATGTTTTCAAGCCAAAAATTCAGTAGACAAATCGAAGAAAATGAGCTGGTTACCAGTGATGCAAGGGGAAATCAAATGGAAGAAATAGGTCAAATTATGGCACCAAAAATACAGAGGGAAGGAAATCATGAGGGGAAATCATGAGGCCTGGGTAACAGATCCAGAGCAACTAATATGCAAATGTTAGGAGTTCCCAAAGGAGGAAAATGAACAGATGGGAGAGAGACAGAAAACAGACAATGGAGAATTATTTCCCTACGTTGAAAGTGATTTGAATATTTGGAATGAGAAGATTCATTGAATCCCAGGGAAAACTGGTAGAAAAGATACATGCCCAAGCATATCCTGGTAAAACTCGGTGAACTCCACAGACAAAAAGCTTCCAAGCTTCCAGATTTAAAAAATCAAATTACTTAAAAAGGAAGAAAATCAAACTGCCTTACAGCTTTTCATCAGCAAACCTAGAAGATGGAAGACCGTGGAATAGCATCTACTAATTACTGAGAGAGAAGACCCATGTACCAAGAATCCTATACCCAGCCAAGATGTCAGATACCCAGCAAAGGGAAAGAAGGGTATTTGCAGATACACAAGGAGACATCAGCACCTACACATGCCTTCTGAGGAGGAGACTACGTGGAGACAAAGACCTCTCAAGATAGGAGAAAAAAATACCTGGCAGGGCAGGGGGGAGATGTCAATCACCACATACTCTCCTGCCTAAGAGTTTGTAACAAAGGGTTTTGCACTTTGAGAATTCTTGAAATAGAAAACACACATTCTAGGGAAATGCAAATTATCGTCTAAAACTGGAATTACTAAATGATTTCAGAAAAATCTAGTAGTTGGGGGTAGGAGGAGCCAGGGGAATGAAAAGCATTCCAAATGTCTTTCCTAGGCTGGTCAGGGGAGAATAGGAAGATGAATGCATTCTAAAGTTCTCACCCAGAAGGACTGACAAAAGTAAAAAGAGAGAAGTCACAAACCACCAATATTAGAAATAAAACAGGTCATATTACTACAACTCCTGCAGACTTTAAAAGGATCATAAGGGACTACTGTGAACAACTTTATGTTCCTAGATTTGACAACATAGAAGAAATTGGCCGAGTCTTCAAAAACCACAGGCGGCCAGAGCTCACCAAGAAGAAACAGATAACCGGAACAGACCACTGAACCTTACAGAAATTGAATTTGTATCTAATTTAATTTATTTGTTTTTTAGGAGGTACCGGGCATTGGACCCAAGCCTCATACATGACCACTCCCCAATTTATATTTTAAAAACTCCCCAAAAAGAAATCATCAGGACCAGATGGCCTCCCTGGAGAATTGACCAAAACTTTAAATAAGAATCACCACCAATTTTATACAATCTTCTCCAGAAAATGCAGGAAGAGGGAATATGTTCCATCCTTTTACAGGGCAGCATTCCCCTGACATTGATACCAGATGAAGACAGTGACAGAAAAAAAAACAGACTCTAAAGGTGAACAGCTTTCATGAACATAGTTGCAAAGCTGCTCAACCAAACAGTAGCAAACAAATCCAACAATACATGCAAGGAATTACACACCATGACCAAGTGGGATTTATTTAAGGTATGCAAGACTGGTTTGACATTGAAAAATCAAGTAATGTAATCACCAAATCAACAGGCTAAAGACAAAAAAGTACACGGTCATCTCCATTGATGTAGAGAAAGCATTTGACAAAATCCAACATCAATTCATTATAAAAACTCTCAGCAAGTTAGAAATAGAGGGGACGTACCTTAACTTGATAAAGAGCAACTAGAAAAGCCTACAGCTAAATTCGTATTTAATGGCGAAAGGCTTAGTCTTTCAGGAACAAGGTAAGAATGCCTTATTCAACATCATTCTGGAAATTCTGGCCACTGCAAATTGAAAATGAATTGATTGATTTTATGTATTTTTAATTAAAGGTCTCTGGATAAAGAAATCCCCAGCCCCAGCTGGTTTCCCTAGAGAAAATGCAAACAGATTGGTAAGGAAGAAATACAACTATTCTTATTTGCAGATGACATGATTATCTATGTAAAACCCCCAAGGAATACACACACACATACACACACACACACAACTTATAGAACTAATAAGTGTGTTCAGCAGGGCCACAGATACAAGATCAACATGCAAAAACAATGAAATGGAATCCAAAATAGAAAACACAATACCATTTTTAATTTTTCCAAATAAAATGGAATAAGTCTAAAACCTAACAAAACATGTACAAGATCTGTATGCTGAAAACTAAGAAGTGCTGATGAAAAAAATCAAAGAAGGTCTAAATAATTGGAGAGACAGATTGCATTCATAGGTTGGAAAACTCAACATAATCAAGATGTCAGTTCTCCCGAAACTGACCTGTGGGTTTAATATAAGTCCTATCAAAATCTTAGCAAGTTTTTTTTTTTTTTTTCAGACATAGACAGCTGATTCTACAATTTATATGGAAAAGCCTAAGTCCTGGAATAACTAAAGCAATCTTGAAAAAGAAGAGTGAACTAGAAAGAATCCCACTTCTGTCCAGAAGGCCTACTCTACAGAGCTACAATAACCAAGAGGGTACAGTTTTGGCAGAGACACACAAATATAGATCAATGGATCAGGAGAGAATCCAGAAATAGATCCACACAAAAAAGCCAAAATGATTTTTTTAGGTTTCAAATGTACTTTATTTCTTCAATAATACTATATGTTAGTGGGTATATAGGACTTTTATTTGGCATCAACTATGAACTGTTTATGAAACAATTCAGAATTATACAAGCTGGAATGATTACTGAGCTCTCTGTTCCTGTGGGGTGATTCTGCCAACAGGGAACGGCTTCCATTCTATTCCAATATTTGTTGTTCTATATGTCCATACAATAATGCAGAAAGTGGCTCTGCTAGCAAATACCACATTGCAATGTTTGTCAGGGAAATCAGGTGCATGCTTCTGGTGGCTCTGCCCAGCTAATGTTTGCTGAATGCTTCAAATTCTGAGATGACTCAGTGCCTTTTTGGCCAAAAGAAACATCATGAACTGGTAGAATTGTGAACTTGTAGAATTGTGGCAACTACAGCTGCTGGCTTGGTGCAATTTCACATCTGGCACCTTTGTCCTAAATGACCTTTGACAAAGGTGCAAAGGCAATTCAGTGGAGGAAGGAAGGCTCGCCTTTTCGACAAACGGTTCTAAAGCAATTGGATATCGACAGGCAAAAATTAAAATAAATATTAACCTAAACCTCATGCCTTATTAAAAAATTAATTCAAATGGATCCTGGACCTAAATGTAAAACATAAAATTATAAAAGTTTTAGGGGAAAAAAAAACTAGGAAAAAGTCTTTGGGATTTAGGTCTAGAAGAGAATTTTTGGACTTGACATCAAAATCATGATCCATAAAAGCAAAATGGATGAACTGAACTTCACCACTATTAAAAACTGCACTCCGCAAAAGTCCCTGTTAAGAGGATGAATGGCCAAGACTGGACAAAAACATTTGCAAACCAATTGTTCAAGAAATGACTAGTATCTAGAATCTATGAAGAACTCTCAAAACTCAACAGGAAAAACACAACCCAATTAGAAAATGGCCAAAAGACACAAACAGACATTTCACCAGAAAAGGATGTTTGCATGACAAATAAGCCCATGAAAAGATGTAACTTGATTGGCCATCAGGAAAATGTTCACTGAAACCACAATAAGATATTACTCCGAACCTATCAAAATAGCTAAAATAAAAAATAGTGGCAACACCAAATGCTGTCAGCGTTGCTAAGAAACTGTACCGCTCAAGCACTGTGAAATGTAGAGCCACTATGGAAGGTCAGTTTGACTATTTCTTAAACTTGCAACTACCACATAACCTAGCGATTGTACTCTTGACCATTTATTTCAGAGCAATTAAAATTAGGTCCACAAAAAAATCTGTACACAAGTGTTCATATCAGCATTATTCACGATAGCCCAAAGCTGGAAACCATCTGGATGTTCTTGAACAGGTGAATAGATAAGCTGTGGTATAACCATACTGTGGACTCCTATACAGCTATAAAAGGAATGAGCTATTGATACACACAACCACTTGAATGCATCTCCAAAGTATTATGCTGTGTGCATGAAGCCAATCCTAAAAGGTTAACTATGGTATGATGCCATTTATATAATATTCCTCAAATGGCACAATTATAGAAATGGAGAACAGCTTAGTGGTTGTTGGGGTTAAAGATGGTGGGGGTGGGCATTAGAGGAGTAGGTGCCGGGGAAAGCGACTGTAGTTATAAAAAGACAACATAAAAGACCCTTGTGGTGGTAGAACTATTCCATTAAAAAAAAAAAAAAAAAAACTTTTTATTTGGAAATACTTTCAAATGTACAGGACAGTTACCAAAATAATGCAAACCCCAAACTGAGAATGCCAGCATACTCCCATCCCCCCAGATACCCAGATCCACCAATTTTGACATTTGGCCACATTTGCCATATTGGTCTATCTAGTCATCAATCTGTTAATCCATCTACCTATCATCCGTCCATCTATGTGTCTAGTAATCGATACATTTTCTGAACACTGGAGTGTAGGTTGTGTGCATAGTGCTCCTTGAATACTTAACACTGCCATTTCCTAAGAACAAGAGAGAACTGTTCTATCTTGACTGGTGGTAGACACAAGAACTTACAAAGGGAATAAAAATATACATCCTTACACACGACCCAGATATATACAAGTAAAACTGGGAAAATCCAAACACGATCATTGGATTGTATCAATGCCAATAACCTGGTTGAGATCACATGCTATAGTTTTGACAGATATTATTGAGGAAAGGGTATATTGGTACTCTGTGTGTTGTTTCTAACAACTGCATGTGAGTCTACAATTACCTTAAAATAAAAAGTTTAATTAAAAATTTTTAAACCAATTAAAATTTTATTAGACAGGGAAATCCTAAAATACTTCTTACAAAATTGAACCACATTAAAATGAGTGAGGACAGAGGGAAATTTGATAAAATAACCAAGGAACTTAATAGATGCATACGGAATCTTACATCCCTCAAAGAGACAACATGCTTTTTTTTCCCATTTGTCCACATACCATTGACAAAAGCTGATTAAGTTCTTGGGCACAAAGAAAAATCTTAAGAAATTCCAAAATTTGGGATTTTACAGATCTTGTGTGTGTAGGTATATGTTTTAATGATCATCCAATAAAATCAGAAATTATTTATAAAAGATAAGTTTTTTAACTTCTTAACTAATTGTACACTATGAGACAGAGCTCAATTTTGGGTCAAAGGGAAAAATCAAACTGAAATTATAAGCTATATGGAAAGCAAAAAATCAATTCATATCAAAAGCCAAGCTTTCTCAGACAAAAATGTAAAGCACTCAGTATGTTCATTGTTGAAGAAGAAAAAGGAACTTAGTACTCATTGTTGAACCTTAATTCTTACTAATTAAGAAATTAGTAAAGAAACAATGACATATAAACACAGAGTTGGACGAGAAAGTAAATAAAGATAAGGGCTGAAATCTATGCTATAGAAACCAAAACATAGTGGAAAGGATAAACAAATTCAAAAATGTTTCATTGAAAAGATGTTGTGAGACAATAGAGGCAAAAAGAAAAAGCAAGGTATACATGAGTAGAATGAGAAAGTCAGATAAGCACTATTCAGGGACCCATGATATTGCTGTAAAAGAATCACACCCCTATAGCAGCATACTTGGCAGGAGAATGTAGGCCAGCCGAGGTAGCCAGCTGTGAAGTTCAGGGGTCCAGTCCCCACAAGGCTGCCCTCACTGCTGACACCACTGCAAGTCAGTTCCCAAACCAGCCTCAGGTTCAACAATTTGCTAGAAGGACTCCAGAACTCCCCGGAAGCTGCTATACTCTTGGTTATGGTTTATTACAGGCAGCAGATACAGAGTAAAATCAATCAAGGGAAAAGACGTGCAGGACAGCGTCCAGGAGGGTCCAAACGTAGAGCTTCTGTCAGCCTCTCCCCGAGGAATCACCGATAACATTTTCTCCTCCTGGCCCAACACGTGACAATACGCAGGGAGTGTTGCCAACCAGGAAAGCACACCCGAGTCTTCCGTGTCCAGAGTTTTTATTGGGGCTTGATCCCACACGGCCTACGTAACTTACCTTTAGTCTCAGCGTGTCCTGGAGCTCTGGCTAATACCTTTAGTTTCCAACCTGATACCACACAGCCCAAACCCCCATCCTAAATCACATGGTGAGATGATGTGGTGGCCAAAGCCTCCAGGCAATAAAGAAAGACACTCCTGTCAGGCATACAAATCCAAGGGTGCAGAGATTACCTCCCAGGTGCTGAGGGCAAAGGCCAGACCCAGGGTAAGGTGAAGGTGTCACTTTACAACTTGCATAGTGTAAATTACCAAAATTAAACCAATTTCAAACCCTGAGTCCAGGTAGGAAGGAAGTTGGAGGGAGCTGCACCAGCCTCTCCGGGAAAATACAGGCCACGCCATGGAGGCTGGTGCCCATCTTCCACTGAAGGCACAGGCTACCTCAGGAGCTATTTCATGGCTGGAGTTGGAGGCTCCATTTCCCAAAAACAGAGGAGGAAAAGATGGTTGGCCACCGACTTCAGCTACTGATTGATGGACTCGGCCTGCTAAGGTATAACTCTAGAAACAGCTAGGGTTTGAACCTGTCCAAGTCGGGAAGAGGCTGGTAATCACCATTTTGACTCCACCCCTGGCATGATGGGAAGCAGAGTGGACTGAAAATCACAGTGAAGGTAGGGATTGGCTTCTTTCCACCCAGATCAGATTGTAGCCCTAGCCTAGGTTCTAGCCCCGGCTTCGTCAGGGAGGAAGCTGGGGACACCTGCATCAGGCTTTCCAGGCACCTGCAGGGACATTTGGCTGGCACAGACTGAATAGTCGGACACCTGGGACTCCATCCCCACACTCCATAGGATAGGAGGAGGCTGGCGTTTCCTCGGCCTCTCTGGGCAACTGCAGGAGCTCTTGGCCTGCACAAACTCGACTGTTGGGTCCCTGTGGCTCCACCCCTACCCCCAATAGGACAAAAGAGGGACTGTGTTTGCCCAGCCTCTCTGGGTAACTGCAGATGCTTTTGGCCCACACAGACTGAATAGTCAGACACCTGTAGCTTCATCCCCACCCCCCAGTAGGCTAGGAGGGGAGCTGGGTTTCCTCAGGCTTTCTGGGTAATGGCAGGCACTTTTGGCCTGCACAGCCTGAATTAGTGGTTATCTGTGCATCCATTCCCACCCCCCAATAAGAAAGGAGGAGGCTGGTGTTTCCACGGCCTTTCCAGGTACTTTAGGCCTACAGAGACTGTAGGGTGCCTCTGGATCCACTCCCAGCCCCCAACAGTATAGGAGGGGACTGGTGTTTCCTCAGCCTCTCCGGGCAATGGCAAGCACTTTCGGCCTACAAGGACGAAACTGTTGGTTCTCGGTGGTTCGGTTCTGCCATCCACTAAAGGGCAGAAGGGACGGTATTCCCTCAGCCTCTCAGGACAACTGCAGGCATATTCAGCCCACGGATTAGATTGTTGAGCACTCTAGAGGGGTCATCCCCAGCCCCCAGTGGGGGTGGTGCTACATCAATCTACCTGGGCAACTGTGGTCTTTTTTTTTTTTTTAAAGCAGTTTATTTTTTCTGTCAGTATAACATTTTGAAATATTATTATTTTTACATTAGAAACATTACAGGATTACAGATAATTCATGGAAAAGTACAATGTCCACATATACTTTGCTATTGTTGATACTTTGTATTTGTGTGGTACTTTATATATATATATATTTTTTAAAAGATGCTTAGATTACATAAATGTTGCGCAAAAATTACAGGGATTCCCATGTTCCCCACCTGTTGCGCAAAAATTACAGGGATTCCCATGTTCCCCACCTCCCACACCTCCCACAACCTCCCACATAAACATCCTTCCTTAGTGTGGCACATCACCTGCAATGGATATACACATCCTGGGGCTTTGCCACTAAGCATGGACTGTAGTTCACATTGTAGACCACACTCTCTCCCACACAGATCTTCATGTTATGTGCTGATGTAAAATGGCCTATATCTGTCGTTGTAATGTCGCTCAGGATAATTCCCAAGTCCTGAAAAGCCCCTGTATTACAACTGCTTTTCCCCTCCCTGCCCCGAAAGCGTCCAGTGGCCACTGGCTCCACCTCACTCTTGTAATTTCTTCCATTGCTTGAATCACAATATGTCCACAACAGAATACCATTAAGTCCACT
The DNA here is from genome assembly GCA_026826555.1 of Tolypeutes matacus. Lineage (NCBI taxonomy): Eukaryota > Metazoa > Chordata > Mammalia > Cingulata > Chlamyphoridae > Tolypeutes > Tolypeutes matacus. The sequence continues at coordinate 64,840,655 of JAKSZT010054030.1, forward strand.
CTAGTCCATAGTTCTTTCCCCAATCCTGAGGAGTCTGGGATGGTGATGTTCACTCCACCTCCAAGTGAGAGGGGGCCCATATCCCATGGATATGATGGATGGGATTATCCTGTCTGCAGCTGCAGACTCTCTCCATTCCCTGGGATGGCCGTTGTCCATCATCGTCTCCTCACCAGGTGACTTGCTTGAGTCCATTGAGCTGTAGAGTAGGAGTTGCAGCTCCACCGAGATTCCAGGCACAGCCGGCACATGGGCAGGCCAAAGGCTCCAGCCTCTGGAAGTACACCTACAAACTCCAGCATCATATATAGGTTTGAATAGAAGGGACTGATGGACCATGTGCAGGGAGGACTCATTTGAGTCCAACTCTGTCACTCTCAGGAGCACAGATTCCAAAGTAGAGCCCACTGATAGGGCATCAATCTCTGGAGCTATCCACCCCACCCCACCCCACCCCCATATAGGACCTGGGTGTCTCCAGAGCCCTCAGGAACCCCTCTTGAAAGTGAATATCAAAGGGTGATATCCACTTTGGTGTTCTATGAGATCCTACTGAGGTGTGCGTAAGCATTACCTCTGGGATGACCTCCCAACTCTCTTTGAAGTCTCTTAGCCACATGAACTCATTTGTCTTTACCTTTTCCCCCTTTTATTCAAGGTCTTTTTCTAGTTGTGTTGCCAGTTGGCACTTGGTATTAATCCCTCGTTGCCAGGGAGACTTATCCCCGGGAGTCATGTCCCATGTTGGGGGAAAGGTAATGCAATCATATGCTGAGTTTGGCTTAGAGAGAGGCCACATCTGAGCAACAAGGAGGCTCTCAGGTGGCAACCCTTAGGCACCCCATAACCATAGGCTAAGTTTCAATTACAAGAGCAAAGACTCGTAAAACTAGTCATCAATAACAAGAACCCATCAGTGGACCATCCTCCTTAGCCAGACACTACCCTTGCACTTGGGGCACTGTTGCTGCTCTCTCGGAGAATGTGGCAGAACTCTCCAGGCTGGGAATTCAGTATTCCCTCATTTATTGAGTGATTGTCCACCCACTGTGACCATGCCCCACCCCTTGATCATTTGAACATTTTTATATAACGTTCATGTATATTCAAGTGAACTTCCTCCCATGAAACCCCCATCCCAGACACCCCCCACCAATGATCCTCTACTGCCCCCATTGTAACCCTTCTGTGATCTAAACCTTCCTTGAAGATGAAGCCTATATAATAGCCAAATACAATAGCAGTGCTACATCAGTCTACCTAGGCAAGTGTGGTCATTTTTGACCCACACAGCATAGATTGCTGCCCACAACTGCAGCTCCATCTCCGTACCAGGTAGGGGAGGAAGAGGTGTGAAGCTCCATCAGTCTCTCCAGGCAGCTACAAATGGGTCTTTCCTTTATAAGTTGGATCATTATACATGGCTGAAGCTCTGTCCTACCCCTGGCAGAGGAGAAAGGTGGGAGAAGCTTTATCAATTCCTGGGGAACCACAGGCAGCTTCACTTCCATAGCTTACAGCACCAACTACATCCCTGGCTCCTACTATACAACCAGGGAGGGAGAAAAGACAAGAAAGTCATAAGCTAAAGAGATAAACTGCACCCAGAAGAAACACATGTAGTAATCCATATGCCAAGATATGAACAAAAAATTACAATCCATACCAAGAAGCAGCAAGATATGGTCTAGGTAAAGGAATAAGATAAGCCTCCAGATGACATAAAGAAATTGAGACAATTAATCATAGATGTTCAAACAAATCTTAATAAATTCATTGAGATAGCTAAAGAGATTAAGGATGCTAAGAAGACACTGGGAGAACACAAAGAAGAATTTGAAAGCATAGATAGAAAAATATCCAATCTTATGGGAATGAAAGGTGCAATAAATGAAATTTGAAATACACTAGAGGTACAGAACAGCAGATTTGAGGAGGCAGAAGAAAAGATTTGTGAGCTTGAAGACATGGCCTCTGAAAGTGAACATACAAAAGAACAGATAAAGAAAAGAATGGAAAAAATTGAACTGGGTCTCAGGAAATAAATGACAGGAAGAGACATGCAAACATATGTGTCATGGGTGTCCCAGAAGGAGAAGAGAAGGGAAAGGGGGCAGAAGGAATATTTGAAGAAATAATGGTAGAAAATTTCCCAACTCTATTGAAGGATGTAGATATCCATGTCCAAGAAGCACAACAGAATCCCATCTGAATAAATCCAAATAGACCAACTCTGAGACACATACTAACAGAATGTCAAGTGCCAAAGAAAAACAGAATTCTAAGAGCAGCAAGAGAAAAATGATGCATCCATACAAGGGATGCCCAATAAGATTAAGTGCCAATTTCTCATCAGAAAGCATGGAGGCAAGAAAGCAGTGGTATGATATATTTAAGATACTGCAAGAGAAAAACTGCCAGCCAAGAATGCCATATTTTGTCAAATGACTTTTCTGTGTCAATCAATAAGATCATGTGATTTTTCTTCTTTGATTTATTAATGTGGTATATTATGCTGATTAATTTTCTTGTGTTGAACCACTCATGCATGCCTGGTCTAAAACCCACTTGATCATGATGAATAATTCTTTTAATGTGTTGTTGGATTCGATTAGCAAGTATTTTATTGAGGATTTTTACATCCGTATTCATTAGAGAAATGGATCTGTAATTTTCTTTTTTCATAATATCTTTATCTGACTTTGGTATTAGCGTGATATTGGCTTTATAGAATGAGTTTGGTAGTGTTCCTTCTTGTTCAATTTTTTGGAAGAGTTTGAGTAAGATTGGTATTAAATCTTCTTTGAATGTTTTGTAGAACTCATCTGTGAAACCATCTGGTCCAGGGCTTTTCATTTTGGGGAGTTACCTGATGACTGTTTTAATCTCTTTACTTATGTTTGGTTTGTTGAGGTCTTCTATTTCTTCTAGGGTCTGTGTAGGTTGTTTGTACATTCCTAGGAATTTTTCCATATTGTCTACATTGTCTAGTTTTTTGGCATACAGTTGTTCACAGTATCCTCTTATTATCTCTTTTATTTCTGTGGGGTCAATAGTAATGTTCCTGTTTTCATTTTTTATTTCATTTATTTGCATCTTCTTTTTTTCTTTGTCAGTCTAGCTAAGGGTTTGTTGATTTTGTTAATCTTCTCAAAGAGCTAACTTTTGGTTTTGTTAATTCTCTCTACTGTTTTTGTTGTTGTTGTTGTTGTTTGTTTGTTTTTTGTTCTCGATTTCATTTATTTCTGCTCTGATCTTTGATATTTCATTCCTTCTACTTGCTTTGGGATTAGTTTGCTCTTCTTTTTCTAGTTTCTCCAGCTCTGTACTTAGGTCATTGATTTTAGCTCTTTCTTCTTTTTTAATGTAAGGATTGAGGGCTATAAATTTCCCTCTCAGCACTGCCTTCACTGTATCCCATAGGTTTTGATATGTTGTGTTCTCGTTATCATTCATCTTTAGATATTTATTGATTTCTCTCACATTTCTTTGACCCACTGATTATTTAAATGTATGCTGTTTAATCTCCATATAGATGTGAATTTTTCCTTTTCTGCCTCTTGTTGATTTCCAACTTTATCCCATTATGATAAGGGAAAGTGTTTTGTATAATTTTGATTTTGTTGAATTTATTGAGATCTGTTTTGTGACCAAACATATCATCTATCCTGGACAAAAGTCCATGCACACTTGAAATTAATGTATGTCCTGCTGTTTTGGGGTGCACTGTTCTGTATATGTTTATTATGTTTAGTCTATTTATCATATTATTCAAGCTCTCTGTTTCTTTATTGATCCTCTGCCCAGATGTTCTATACAATGCTGAGAGTGGTGTATTGAAGTCTCCAACAATTATGGTAGAGAAATCTATTTCTCCCTTCAAGTTTGCCAGTGTTCATGTATCTTAGGGCATCCTGGTTAGGTGCATGTACATTTATGATTGTTATTTCTTCCTGGTGAATCATCCCTTTTATTAATATGTAATGTCCTTCCTTGTCTCTAATAACAGTTTTGCTTTTTAAGTCTATTTCATCCGATATAAGTGTAGCTACCCTAGGTTTTTCTACTTTAATTACTGCATGTGTGGACTTTCACTTTCACTTTCAAACCTTTCACTTTCAATCTATTGGTATCCTTGGGTCTAAGGTGAGTCTCTTGCAGACAACATGTAGATGGCTCATATTTTCTTATCCATTCCGTCAGTCTGTGTCTTTTGTTTGGGGAGTTTAATCCATATCATTTAATGTAATTACTGTAAAAGCAGTTCTTATTTCACCCATTTTGGCTTTTATTGGTCATTTTATTTTCACCACTCTTTTGACACTTTTACTTACTGTTACTGATACAATCATCATTTCTAGACTCTCTTCCAAGCCTCTCTCTTCTGTCTTTTCTTTTCATGCTGTAACAGTTCTTTTAGTATTTCCTGCAAAGCCTGTCCCTTTGTTATATACTCTCTCAGTTTCTGTTTATATGTGAATATTCTAAACTCACCCTCATTTTTGAAAGACAATCTTGCTGGATATAAAATTGGCCCGAATAACCAAAAACGTGTTGAAAAAGAAAAATGAAATCAGAAGAATCATACTACCTGACTTTAAAACATACTACAAAGCTACAGTGGACAAAACTGTATGGTATTGGCACACAGATAGACATACTGACCAATGGAACAGAACTGAGAGTATAGATATAGATACTTGCATAGATGGTCAACTGATATTCAACAAGGTCACCAAGCCCACTTAACTGGGAGAGAATGGCCTCTTCCACAAATGGTGCTTGAAGAACTGGATATCCATATCCAAAAGAGTGAGACAGGAACACCATCTCATGCCTTATACAAAAATTAACTCAAGATGGATCAAAGTTTTAAATATAAGAGCCAAGACCATGACGCTCCTGGAAGATAATGTAGGGAATCATCTACAAGATCTTGTAGTAGGAAATGGTTTCATAAAGTTTACACCCAAAGCATGAGCAAGAAAAGAAAAAAATAGATAAATGGGATCTCCTCAAAATTAAAACTTTTGCACTTCAAAGGAGTTTGCCAAGAAAGTAAAAAGGCAGCCTACACAATGGGAGAAAATATTTGGTAACTATCTATCCAATAGGGGTCTAATATCCAGCATATATAAAGAAATCTTACATCTCAAAAATAAAAAGACAAGCAACCATTTTAAAAATGGGCAAGTGATTTGAATAGACACTTCTCCAAAGAAGAAATACAAATGACTAAAAAGCACATGAAAAGATGTTCAACATCACTAGCTATTAGAGAAATGCAAATCTAACCTACAAGGAGATATCTTCTTACACCCATTAGGCTGGCAGCTATTAAAAGAACAGAGGACTACAAGTGTTGGAGAGGATGTGGAGGAAAGAGAACACTCATCCACTGCTGGTGGGAATGTAGAATGGTGCAGCCATTGTAGAGGACAGTTTGGTGGGTCCTCAGGAAGCTAACTATAGAACTGCCATATGATCCAGCAATCCCACTGCTGGGCAAATATCCTGAAGAATTGAAAGCAGGGACACAAACAGATATATGCACACTAACGTTCATAGCGGCATTTTCCACTATTGCCAAAAGTTGGAAGCAACCCAAATGTCCATCAACAGATGAATGGATAAACAAATTGTGGTACATACATACAATGGACTATTACTCAGCTGTAAGAAGGAATGCAGTATTAACACACAGGATGACATGGATGAATCTTGAAGACTTTATGTTGAGTGAAAAGGCCAGGCACTGAAGGACAAATATTACATGACCTCACTGATAGGAATTAAGCAAATTGAGCAGACTCACAGAGCTCGAGTCTGGAAGGTTTAGAGGAGATGAAAAGGGAGTAGAGGGTTGTGAGCTGATGCCCATGTGGGCAGGACCTATGATAAGGTGGAAGGGGGTGGGTGGGCAGTGGACGGGCATGGCAGTGGTGCAGCGATGCTATTGGTTTCAGCAGTGCTGGTCTAGGAGGGTGTATTAGTCAGCCAAAGGGGTGCTGATGCAAATTACCAGGAATCGATTGGTCTTTATAAAGGGTATTTATTTGGGGTAGAAGCCCACAGTTACCAGGCTGTAAAGCTTAAGTTCCTTCCCTCACCAAAGTCCATTGGAGCAAGACAGCTGCCGACATCTGCCAGGGTTCAGGCTTCTTGGGTTCCTCTCTTCCTGGGGCTCCATTTCTCTCCAGGCTTAGCTCCTCTTGTTCCTTCACAAGGTCAGCTGTAGACTATGAGGCTCTCTAGGCTTAGCCTCTCTCACAAGGCCAGCTGTAGACTCTCAGGCGACTGGCTCGTCTCTATCCCGGGGCCTTCTCTCCTTCCTCCCGGGACTCCAGCTCAAGACTCCAACATCAGAACTGCTCTGTCTTTTGCCTTGCCTTTTATATTTGATTCCCCCACCCACCAAGGTGTGGGGTTCAATACCCTACTGACATGTCCCAGTTAACGCCCTAATCATAATTTAATCATGCCCAGATTAACAGACCAGTTCACAAGCGTGATCCAATATATATTTTTAGAATTCATAATTACATTAAACTGCCAGAGTGCAACAGAGGTGGTAGGAGCAGGTGAACTCTGGAGTTTTGCAGGTCTGTGGTTAAAACTACAGCATTGTTCCTTTGGCAAATATGGCAGGGGAGGGTTACTGGTGCAGGATGTTGGATGTGGGGGGTAGCATACAGGACAGGATGCACCTGGGGCAGACTTCTATGGAATATGTAAGTGTTCATCTTGTCATAGTGTGTTATATCAGTGAGTGGAGACCTACACAATAAACAAGAAAATATTAAACTCCCATCCTGGGGAGTCCTGCTATGTTCTCCAATGGGGGGGCAAGAGTCTCTCAAGTACACAGGCAGTGCCTAATAAAAGAAAACAGACAAATGTGTCAAGCCCTCAAGATTATTGCAAGTAACTATGAATCTTATTTTTCAAAAAGTGAGACTTAGTTACCATATGTCTCGAGGGGAGGTGGGGAAGGGGTCGAATAGATGGAACAGAGGGCATTTTTAGGGCATAGGCCATTTTAAATTTCATTAAAATTTACGAAAGTGTATGGTCCAAAATGTAAATCATAATGTAAGCCATCGACCATGGTTAGTAGTAATGCTTCAATATTTGTACATTAATTGTAAAAAATGTATCATCTGCATGTAAAGTGATATTAATAGGGGAGGGGGAAAAGGGGGAGGGCATTGGGGATATGAGAATCCCCTATATTCTATATGTGACTTTTCTGTATCGTAAATCTTCTTTGAAGATTAAAAAAAAAAAAAAAAAAAAAAGACACTGGGGGAATATACAGAAGAAAATGTCACTATATATACAAGAGAGCAGATCTTACCGTGATGAAAGACAATGTCTAAAACTATTTTTTTTTAAATTTTTTTAATTGTTATCTTTTTTCCAAAGATTTACCCATTTATTTATTTTTCCTTGCCCCCCCCCCCAGTTGTTCTGCACCCTCTTCTCCTCAGGCGGCACCAGGAACTGACCCTGGGACCCCCCAGAGTGGAGAGAGTTTGCTCAATCTCTTGCGCCACCTCAGCTCCCCGGTCTGCCATGTCTCTTATTGCCTCTCTTCTGTGTCTCTTTTTGTCACGTCATCTTGCTGCACCAGCTCTCCACGTGGGCCACCTCTCCACTTGGGCCAGCTCGCCGTGCGAGCCAGCTTGCTTTTCACCAGGAGGTCCCGGGAACCGAACCCTGGACCTCCTACATGGCAGATGGGAGCCCAGTCGCTTGAGCCACATCGCTTCCCTATTTGTTATTTTTAAAACTATCATTATTATTTCATTTTCTTATTATTTTTATTTGGTTATTTTCTTGGCTTCATCTTTGGAGAGGTTGTGGATCACAGAAGGGCCACAGCTGTGGCAGGGGAGGCTCATTGGTGCAGGGTGTCGGTGACGGGGGGGGGGTGCATGGGAGGGGGTTCATCGGGGCATGCTTCTAGGGCATATGAATGTGTTCAGATTTTCAGGGGACATTATCACAGTGGGTGGAGATCCACAAAATAACCGAAAGAATGTCAAATTCCCCTCCTGGGGAGCTCTGCTACATTCTGCTACAATGGGACAGCAAGAAACCCCTGTGTGCAGGGGCAGTGCCCAGTGAGGAGGATGGGCCATTGCTCCAGGCCCTAGATGCTGATGACTTTGCTTATGAACCTTTTCTTTTGAAATTGAAACTCAGCCCAGTATTGTATGTTGCCTAAGAGTTACCTCCTGAGGGTTTCCTTGTTGCTCAAATGTGGCCTCTCTCTAAGCCAAACTCAGCATATAAATGCACTGCCTTCTCCCCAGTGTGGGGCATGACTTCCAGGAATGAGTGTCCCTGGCACCTAGGGAATATTACCAAGCATCAACTAGCATTGCATCTGGAAAAAGACCTTGACCATAAGGGGGAAATGGTAAATACAAACGAATTTTTATGGCTAAGAGATTTCAAAGTGAGTCAGGGGGTCATTCCAGAGGTTATGCTTATGCATGTCTCAGCAGGATCTCATTGACTGCCACAGTAAAGAGTGCCACAAATAGTGGAGCTCCTGAGGGCTCTAGAGACATCCAGCCACTATAGGCAAGGCAAACAGCTCAGGAGTTTGGGCCTTACCTTGGAATTTATGCTCCTCGGTGTGACAGAGTTGGACTGATTTGTGGTTTCCCTACACGTGGCTTTTCTGCTCCTTCTATTTGAACCTATAGTTAGTACTATACTTGATAGGTGTATGTCCAAGAGACTTAAATCTTTGGTCCATCCATGTGCCATTTGGGCCCTGAATCTCAGCAGAGTTGCAACACCTACTCTCCAGTTCATTGGACTCACCCAGGACAACTAACAGGGTGATGATAATGGACTACGCCCATCCCAAGGAACAGAGAGAATCTGCAACTGCAAGCAAGACAGTTCCATCCATCTGCCCCATGGGATCTAAGCCCCCTCTCAATTAGAGGCACAGTGGGCATCACCATCCCCAAATCCTCAAGATTGGGGAATGAACAATGGACTCAAGTAGACTTACTATTATTCTACTGTAGACTTATTGTTATTCTAGCAATGGAAGAACTTTTATCATTGATGTGGAGGCACTGGCCACTGGAGGTTCTGAGGAGAGGGAGAAGGAAGAATAGGTGTAATAAGGGGGCATTTTCGAGACATTGGAATTGTCCTGCATGACATTGCAATGATGGATACAGGCCATTGTATATTTTGTCATAACTTACAAAATTGCGCAGGACAAAGTGCAAACTATAATGCAAACAGTAATGCAAACTATAACCCACGGTTAGTGGCAATGCTTCAGTATGTGTTCATCAATTGTAACAAATGTACCACACTAATGAAGGAGGTTGTTAATGTGGGAAATGGAGGGGGAGGGGTGGGGCATATGGGAATCCCCTATTTTTTTTATGTAACATTTATGTAATCCAAGTTTCTTTAAATAAATAAATAACAAACAAGCAAATCCAAGAAGACTTTCTAGGAAGTTCTATTTATAGCCTAGTTGTGTAGGAGACTGCCTTCTAAGCCGGCTCTCTGGGCCGGACAGCATGACAGACCATCTACCTACAGTACCGAGGCCTAGGCATCTCACTGAACTCCTCTTGCTTTGTGAATAGGCTCCTGGATTGGACTATATCACACATGATTTAATATTGTCTTGGAGAAAAGGGGTTTAATTATAACCTAATACAAATTCCAAGGGAAAGGACTGTGAATTTTTGCTACTGAGGACCTCAGCTTCCGAATCCTCTTCACCACTTGCTTCCCTTTCCCCTTTCGCTATTGTCAATTGAAAAGGCCAAATAAAGGTATTTCCTAAGAACGACAGAACATATGCTGTATGGGGTAATATGTTCAAGGGAAGTCCAGAGAAAGCATTTTGAAATAGAACACATCTAAACTCTTCTCTTAGTTAAATGTAGTATATTCCCACATGAAGTGGAAATGTAAAACTCTTTCCCAGAGGTTTTTCTTTTGACCATCAAATAGTTCACCAGGGTACAAGGAATATGGTCACCTAAAATATTTTCTTACAAGTGAAACCCAAGGAAAATTTTGCTGAAGGTCTGAGAAATTTGTCACTATGTGTGACTAGGCTGTGAATGAATTGTTGAATATATATTTGTAGATATTATATCACCATATACCAACAACTCAAATGCAGTTTGGTCAGGCTTTCTGATTCTTGTTTTCCCTTTGAAACATGCAGTTAGAGCTTGACTGTTGCTAAAAAGGTTTTGAGATGGTTTACAAAAGGATGTAGTACCAAAGGGTTAAATAATATCAAAACAATAAGAATACAGAAAGAGGAAGGAAGTAAATATGCTAATCGTTGAAGATGATATATTTGCTGTGACTGAATATCAAGTTTGACTCAGAATTTCCTTGAGCCAAGAAGGGGAACAAGAAGTTACATTGCTCTGTTCATCAGAAAGGCTAAAAGGCACCAGTTCCCACCCACCCACTCAGCTCAGATTCTGAGACACTTGCCATGTTGACTGTTTTGGACAATAAGAATCATAATAACTGATTTATTTTTTCACCAGTGTTTTGTAACAAATGCAGAAAGGGATTTCACATGTGTGCTTCTGGTAAAAAAAAAAAAAACCCTCAAGGAAGGTTCCAGCGTTATTACTTTGGGGAAAGGCTGGGTATTCACCCAAGTTAAACAGGTAGCTTCCCATGAGGCTTTTCATTTCACTGGAATATGCAAATGTTTGCTTGGTTGATCACGGAACTGCTTTGTTCATGGAGACCTACCAAGGTCTGGCAGAACTGATGTGCCACAGCACAGAATTCGGGGAAAGCCTCTTTAGATGGCCTTCCTTAAGGCTGTTTCTTCTGTCAACCTGGGTTTTGATCTGAGTTGCGTAGCTGATGAGGGCCCTGTGATCTGCCCTTCCAAGCTGACTGACTGAAAGCAGAGAGGTGGATGTGAGAGCTGACAAGTGTAGGAGTGCGGTGACGATCTTTTGTGACAGTTCTGAAGGCTAAACCGTGTTCTTGCTCTACAGAGATCAGCGTTAGAGCACGTTACCGCTGGGAAACACTCTCAGCTGTAGAGTCTCATACGCCAAGAGCATGTATATAGGAGGCTGCAGTGGCTCCCACTCTGAAACACGAGCACCGTCAACCACTCCACAAGTGTGGGCGCTGACCTGGTTTTCTCCAGAAAGGACACGGGAATTTTTATAGTCAGGTAGCTCATCCCACCCACAATCCCCTCAAATCTATATATCACGCCCTTTCTAAATATACATTTCAGCTGGATCTCAATAGATTCTATCTTCAGGTGAACTTGGCAAACCCATAGACTTGCTCAACACAGGATTGCCACAAACCTTAAATTTGTTAAAAAAAAAAAAAACACAGTATCTGTGAAGCACAATAAAGCAAAGTACAATAAAACAAAGTGTATAACTGTTATAGTATAAGATGGTGGACTTAATTGAAAAATGTTTTGTGTCTTTTGACTGTTCCACCAAACTGCACTTCCCGGTCTCCCTCTCCTCAGGCCTCCCTATTCCCTGAGACACAACAATAGTGAAATTAGGCCATTGAATAACCTTACAATGACCTCTAAGTGGTCAAGTGAAAGGAAGAGTGGTATGTCTCTCACTTGAAATCAAAAGCTAGAAATGATTAAGCTTAGTGAGGAAGGCATGTCTAAAGCTGAGACAGGCTGAGAGCCAGGCCTCTTGTGCCAGTTAGCCTAGCTGTGAATGCAACGGAAGAGTTGTTGAAGGAAATCAAAAGTGCTACTACAGTGAATACATGAATGATAAAGCGAAACTGCCTTATTGCTGATATGGAGAAGGTTTCAGTGGTCTGGACAGAAGATCAAACCAGCCACAACATTCCCTTAAGCCAAAGCCTAACCCAGAGCAAGGCCCTAACTCTCTTCAATTCTATGGAGGCTGAGAGGGGTAAGGAAGCTGCAGAAGAAAATTTTGAAGCTAGCAGAGGTTGGTTTATGAGGTTTAAGAAAACGGTTTCCATAACATGAAAGTACAATGTGAAGCTGCAAGAGCTGATGTAGATGCTGCAAGTTATCCAGAAAATCTAGCTAAGTTAATCAATGAAGGTGGCTACACTAAAAAACAGATTTTCAATATAGATGAAATAGCCTTATAATGGAAGAAGATGCCATCTAGGATTTTCATGGCTGGAGAAGAGAGGTCAATGTCTGGCCCCAAAGCTTCTAAAGAGAGCCTGACTCTTGTTGGGGCTAATGCAGCTGATGACTTTAAACTGAAGCCAATGCTTATTAACCATCTGAAAACCTTAAGGCCCTTAAGAATTATGCTGAATCTACTCTGCCTATGCTCTACAAATGGAACAACAAAGCCTGGATACAGTATGTCTGTTTACAACATGGCTTACTGAATATTTTAATCCTACTGTTGTGACCTACTGATCAGGAAAAAAAGATTTCTTCCAAAGTATGACTGCTCATTGACAATGCACCTGATCACCCAAGAGCTCTGATGGAGATGTACAAAAAAATTAATGTTTTCATGGCTGGTAACACAACATCCATTCTGCAGCCCATGGATCAAGGAGCAATTCTGACTTTCAGTTGTTATTATTTAAGAAATACATTTCATAAGGCTATGGCTACGATAGATAGGATGCCTCTGATGGATCTGAGCCAAGTAAGTCGAAAACTTTCTAGAGAGGATTTACCATTCTAGATGCCATTAAGAGCATTCATGATTCATGGGAAGAGGTCAAAATATGAACATTATCAAGAGTTTGGAAAGAGTTGATTCCAAGCCTCATGGAAGACTTTGAGGGGCTCAAGACTTCAGTGGAGGAAGAAACTGTAGATGAGGTAGATGTAGCAAGAGAACTGGCACTAGAAGTGGAGCCTGAAGATGTGACTGAATTGCTGTAATCTCTTGATAAAACTTTAATGGATAAGGAGTTGCTTCTTGTAGATGAGCAAAGAAAGTGATTTCATGGTATGGAAACTACCCCTGCTAAAGATGCTGTGAACATTGTCAAAATGACAAGGGATTTAGAATATTATATAAACTTAGTTAATAAAGCAGTGGCAGGGTTGGAGAGAATTGACTCAAACTTTAAAATAAAATATACTGTGGGTAAAATGCTATCAAACAGTATCACATGCTACAGAGAAATCTTTTGTGAAAGGCAGAGTCAGTTGATGTGGCAAGCTTCACTGTTGTCTTATTTTACGAAATTGTCACGGCCACCCCAACATTCAACAACCACTACCCTGCTCAGTCAGCAGCCATCAACTTCGAGGTAAGACCCGCCACCAGCAAAAAGATCACAACTCACTAAAAGCTGGATGGTTAACATAGGATGGTTAACATATTTTAGCAATGAAGCATTTTTTCATTAATGTATGTACATGGTTTTTTTAATAGATATAATGCTATTGCACACTTAATAGACTGCAGTATAGTATAAACATAACTTTTATATGCACTGGTGTAGCAGTTTGGTATTATTTATGAATTCCAAAAATAGACATTGGATTATGTTTGTAAATTGGTCTGTTCCTCTGGGTATATTAGATTGTATTGGATTCAGAAGTTTTACTGTTACTTGATTAAATTATGATTAAGGCTTTAATTGGGCCATGTCAGTGGAACATAAAGTCCCCACCTCCTTGGTGGGTGGGGACTCACAGAGAAAACAACATGGCAGAGGAAGAGTTTGGAGTTTTAATGCTGGAGCCCCGGGAAGTAAATACACAGAGAAACAGATATATGAGGAAAGAAAGAAGGCTCCATTAAACATGGCAGAGGCCTCGGGAAGAGAGATGAGCCATTCACCTGATAGTTTACAGCTGGCCTTGTGGAGCGAGCAGAGCAGCTGAGCCTGGAAAGAAATGAGCCTCAGGAGAGAGACGAGACTTATCCCAGCCTACAGCTGATACTAGAAGAAGCTGGGACCACAGGACCTTAAGAGGAAGAGGAAGCTGAACCCTGACAGACGTCAGCAGCCATATTGCTCCCACATGTGGTCACACACTTTGGTGAGGGAAGTAACATACACTTTATGGCCCAAATAAATACCCTTTATAAAAGCCAACAGTTTTCTGGTATTTTGCATCAGTACCCTCTGGCTGACTAATACAACTGGCAGACCCAAAATTCATGTCACTCGCTTTATTGCAATATTTGCTTTATTGCTGTTGTCTGAAACCAAACCCACAATATCTTTGAGGTGTGCCCATAATTAGAATATGCAAATTGATAGTCAGCAGGTAGAGCACAGGTTACCAGGAGTCGGGAATTAATGCTTAATGGGTGCAGGGTCTCTGTTTCAGGTGCTGGAAATTTTACAGTAATGGATGGTGGTGACGTAGTAGAACATTATGAATGTGATTATTGCTACTGAATTGTATGTTTGGGAGTGGCTGAGACGTAAAATTTTATGTTGTATATGTTTCCAAATTTAAAAAAGAGAGAGACTGAAGAGACAATGACAATTAAATGCAATGCCTGATCCTGGACTGGATCTAATAATGGAGGAAAAAATGTACAGAAGGACATAATTGTGACAATTGAAAAAATTGTAATATAGAATGTATATTTTATGTCAATGTTAAATTTCTTAAACATGATCATTGTACTCAATATGGTAACATAAGTGAATACTCCCTGTTTTCAGGAATTACACATGGAAATATTAAGTGGTAAAGGAGCATGATGTATGCAACCTACTCGTAAATGCTCAGAAAATAGGTTGAGAGATGATAGGCGAGAGAGAGAGAGAGAGAGAACAATATAACAAATACAGCAAAATGTTAAAAGTTGGTAAATCTGGTTTGATAGGTAAGGGGTTGTAGCAGTTTGGCATTGTTTATGAATTCCAAAAATAGATATTAGATTATGTTTGTAAACTGGTCTGTTCCTCTGGGTGTGATTAAATTATGATTAGGGCTTTGATTGGGCCACATCAATAGGACAGTGAGTCCCTGCCTACTGGGTGGGTGGGGACTCACAGAGAAAACCAGGTGGCAGAGAAGAGAGTTGGAGCTCTGAGCTGGAATCTGGGAAGTAAGCACACAGAGGAGCAGAGCAGCTGAGCCCGGAGAGAAACAAGCCCCAGGAAGAGAGGAACCCAGGAAGCCTGAACTCTTGGCAGATGTTGGCAGCCATCTTGCTCCAATACATGGCAACAGACTTTGGTGAGGGAAGTAACTTATGCTTTATGGCCTGGTAACTGTAAGTTTCTATCCCAAATAAATACCCTTTATAAAAGCCAACAGATTTCTGGTATTTTGCATCAGCACCCCTTTGGCTGACTAATACAGGGGTATACTGGAGTTTTCAGCATTATTTTTGTATTATGTTTGCAACTTTCATGTAAGTTTGAATTTATTTCAAAATAAACGTTATTAAAAAGCCAACAAGGAATCAAACTACCCAAGTTTAAAAATAAGCAGAATATTTGGACACTTCACCAAAGAAGGTATACAAGTAGATAGTAAGCACATGAAAATATGCTTAACTTAATCAGTCTTTAGGGAAATGCAAATTAAAACTACAATGAGATGCCTCTGCTCACCTTTTAGAATTGTTAAAATGTAAAGAGTAACCATACCAAGTGAAGATATGGAGCTATTGGACTTCTCATAAACTGCTGATGGGAATGTAAAATGGCACAACAAATTTAGAAAACAGTTAAGCATTTTCTTAAAAAGTTAAGAATATACCTATAATATGATCCAGCCATTCCACTCTCAGGCATTTACCAAAGGAAATGAAAGCTTATGCCCATACAAAGACTCGTACATGAATGCTCATTAAAGCTTTATTTCATGTTATAACCGGTTACTAGGAACAGCCCAAATGCCTGTCAAGAGATGAATAAAGAAACTGTAGTCTACTCACAAAATGAACTACTACTCAGCAAAAAAGCAATGAACTATTGATATAGGGTATGTATGCTGCTACGTGGATGAATCGCAGAATAATTGTTGCTAAAGTCAGACAGAAAAGAGTACATATCCTATGATTCTATTTCTATAAAATTCTAGGAAATGCAAATTTCTCTATGATGACAGAATAGATCAGTTGCTGCCTGGCGATGGTGGGCAGGAGGGTCCAGGAGGAAGGATTACAAAGGATACAGGAAAACTTTGGGGATGATGGATTTGTTAGTTATTTTGATTGTGGAAATGATTTCATGGGTGTAAGCAAGTACCAAAACTTATGATGTTGTATGCTTTAAATATGTGCAGTTTATTGAATACCATGTTTTCTTCATTAAGGCTATTTAAAAACAGAAATACTAAAATAAAAAATATTTTTTTAAAGCCTACTGACAATACCAAATGCTGGTGAAGATGTGGAATGACTGGAGCATGCATATGTTGCTGGTTGGTATGCAAGGGACCATCAGTGTGGAAATTAGGTTGACATTTCCTTATAAAGCTAAACATACACTTAGCACATGACCCAGCATTTCCACCCCTAATTATTTACTCAAGTTAAAACCATCTACCCAAGTGAAAATTGTGTTCATACAAAAACTTGTATGTGAATGTTTATATCAGCCTTGTTTATAATCACCCAAAAACTGGAAATAGTCAAATGGCTCTTAGGTGGGGAACAGATAACAAACTGTAATATATCCATACAACGGAACATGAGATTCACCTGTGTTGTCCAAGGTGGTTGTACATGTTGTACAAGGATTTGTTATAATTGCTATAATATTCCACTTAATGAATATATCACAATTAATTTATCCAACCTACTGATGAACTTTAGGGCTATTTTCAGGTTTGGGCTATGATAAATAAATATATCCTGGTGCTTTCAGGGAGGTGAGAATATGCACTCATTTTGGAGATTACAACAGTGGTGTATGAGAGCCAATGGTACTATCTTTCCTCAACTCTGTGTTCAGTCACATCACATTGATAACTTAAAATTAAGGGGGTGTAGGGGGGTATTTACACCATCCAAATCAGCAAATCAGCAAAGGCTATAAGCATGCTTGCTTGCTTGCTTGCTTGCTTTTTTTGAGATCCAATTGTATTTACTAGCACCCCTGCATATATATATAGGAGTGAAATTTCTGGATCACAGGGAATGTAAATGTTAAGTTTTAGTAGATCAGCCAAACAATTTTCCATAGTGCTTATACCAATTTATACTTCCACCAGCAGTACATGAGAGTTCCAGTATCCTACATCCTCACCAACATTCGGCTTTTTGGTTTTTGTGTGTGTTTTGCTTGCTTGTTTGCTTTTTGGCTTTCATTTTGTATTTTTAAACATATTTTAGCCCATCTAGCGTGTGTTTAGTGGTATCATATTGTGGTTTTAGTTTGCATTTCTCTGATGACAAGTGAAGGTGAGTATAGTTTCATACACTTATTAACCATTTTACTTATTTTCTTTTGTGACTTGATATTCAAGTTCTTTTGCACATTTTCTATTTATTTGATAAAGAATTTTAGGTTGGCAGTTAATTTCAGCACTTTAAAAATGTTTTCTATTGTCTACTAGAATTCTTTGTTTTTGCTGAAAAGTCAGCTGTCAATTTTACTGTTATACTTAAAGATAATTTATGTTTATTTTTATGGTTGCTTTCAAGATATTCTCTTAATCTGGTTTTCAGCAGGTTTATAAAGATGTGTGTATGTGTGTTTTTCTGTGTTTTCCCACCTGCTTGAGGATTATAGACTTCCTGAAATAGTGGCTTAATGTCTTTTATCAACTAGGAAGAAGCATTGGCTGCAATCTCTTCAAACATTGCATCTGTCCCATTTTCACTTTCCTTTCCTTTTGGTGCTCTAATTTCTATATATGTTAGACTTTTGTACCATGTCTCATATGTCTCTTTTGTGCTTCTCTGTATTTACCACATTTTTTTCTATGCTTCACTCTGATTACTTTATATTGACCTGTCTTCCAGTTCACTAATCCTCTATTTTGCTGAATCTAATCTGCTACTAAACCCATCCATGAAGTTCTTAAGAGTGGTTTCTGTTTTCAAATTTCTACTCAATTCTATTTTATAGATTCTAGTTCTCTGAAGAAATTTTCAACTTTTTCATATATTTTCCTGAATTTGATAATTCAGTGTAATTCCAATATCTGTATCACATTGTAAATATTTTCTTTCATTTTTTTTTCTGATTTCATGGAATGCCTGATAATTTTTTATTGCATCATGAACATTGTGAATTGAAGAGAAAATTTGGAGTCTCACCAACATCTTCTTCCCCCACAGAGGATATATTTTGCTTTTTGGCAGGCTGAGTAAGGGAAGATCACCTTATCCAGAATGTCATTGAGTTGATTTAAAGTTGGGTTTCAGTCTCTGGGAGGGCCAATCTTTTACTAGTTTGCCCTTAATCCTAGAATGTAGTCCTTCCATGGTACTAGTAGGAAGCATAGGGTGTTTACCAGGGCCCCTCCTACTTGGTGGGCCATTAACTCTTATTTTTGCCTCTCCAGACTCATGAGAATGCAAAAAGCTCTGCTTGGATTCTCAGTTCCTTAGCTTCTTGGCCCCATGTTGCTTATGAATCAGCAAATGTCTAAGGGCAAACATGGAGCAAAATGTTGGGGTCATCTCAATGTGGTTTCTCCTTCTGTGGGATCTTAGACTGTCAAGTCTTGGCTGTCTTGGCCCTGAAATCTAAGTTTTATCTCCCCAGTTTCTGTGAGTCTGCTGAAATCTCAGTTCAGGTTTCCAGCCTCTCATCTGCTATTTTCTGCTTTTGGCCCCATACTACTTTCAAATCAGAAAACTCCTCAAGAGTAGAGGCACTACAGAATGTTGGGCTCACCTTTAATCACTTTCCTTCCTCTAGGATCATAGCCTATCAAGTCCTGTCTTCATTGGTGTAGCAGTTTGAACTTTTACTTTTACTTGATTAAATTATGATTAGGGCTTTGATTGGGCCACATCAGTAGGATGTTGAGTCCTCACCCCTTGGTGGGTGGGGACTCACAGATAAAAGACATGGCAAAGGACAGAGTTGGAGATTTGATGCTGGAGTTTTGAGCTGGAGCCTGGGAAGTAAGCACACAGAGCTGCAGAGCAGCTGAGCCCGGAGAGAATCGAGTCCCGGGAAGAGAGGAACCCAGGAAGTCTGAACTCTTTGCAGACGTCAGCAGCCATCTTGCTCCAACACATGGCAACAGACTTTGGTGAGGGAAGTAACTTATGCTTTATGGCCTGGTAACTGTAAGCTTCTACCCCAAATAAATACCCTTTATAAAAGCCAACAGATTTCTGGTATTTTGCATCAACACCCCTTTGGCTGACTAATACAATTGGTAGCTTCCAACACTTTCAAATAGATATAGTTGGCATTTTTACAGCATTTCTGATTGTTCTAAGTGGTATGCAACATGCTGTTTATTATTAACTGATGCTTTTACCTGAACTTAAAAATTATATATATGATTGTCAAAATGAAAACAAAACAAGTCAGTAGACAGGCTGAAAGTCAAAGTCAAGAAAAATCAGTTAACAAACAGTAAGACAGTATCAAAGCTATAATCCAAAAGACAAGAGGGAAAAAAAAGACAGATTCAACCCACCAGGTAGAACATACAACTAAGAGGAGTCAGTAAAAGTGGGAAATGAAATAGTAGAAATAAATACACCAGAAGCAAATAAAGTCACTAGACTTCAGATAAAAAAAAAGGCCACTAAGTGTCAAGTAGGATAATTGGGGGAAAAAAGATTCAATAAATGAAAGAAGACTCATTGAGAATACCAAAGATAAAGGAAAAATCCTAGATGCTTTCAGAGGGGGAAGACTGTTACGTACCAGGGAATGAGTATCATAATGGCATTAGTTCTTATATCAGCAACAGTGAAATGAGAAAAAACAATGGAACAATGCTTCACCCAGAATTCTAAGAGAAATTTATGTTAATCTACAATTTTTCCCCCAGGCAAGCTATCAATCAAATACGAGAGATGGAATGAATATAGACATTTTCAGAAGGACAAGGAACTAAAGTTTACCTCCCACGCATACTTTCTGAGGAAGTTACTCAAGGATGTGTTTCAAGAAAATAAGGAAGAAAAACAAGAACGAGAAGGAAGTGAAATCCACAAAGCAGTTGCTCTAGCCCAGGTTGTGGAGAGGAGCAGTGATCAGTGAAGGAAAGTCCCAAAATGAGAGCTTGCCAGCAGTCCTAGATAGCAACTGGTCCAGACTAAAGCAGGAAGTTATAATGGTCTAAGAGGGATGTTGTTAGAAAAAGTGGATTGCATTCTAAAGGTATTGATTAAATTTCATTCTATAGGTATCAGTTAAAACCTGAATGATTTAGAAGATAAAATGAAGACACTCTTTCTTTAAGGCACTTCAGAATACCAGGAAAAACATGCTATTTAGGAAAATCATGGTTACAATGTGAAGCATGGTCTGATAATTATTTTCATGTGTCAGCTTGGCTAGGTTATTGTGTGTGGTAGTTTGAGACTGTGTATGTACTGCAGAAAAGATCATCTCCCTAGATCTAATCCATTGCTGTGGGTATGAACCCATTTTAAGTGGGACCCTTTGATTAGATCACTTCAGTTAAAGGCCCTTGATTAGATTACTTCAGTAAGGTATGATCCAGAGTGGTCTTGATCCTCTTACTTGTGTCTTTATAAACAGGATGAATTCGTGCAGAGAGAATAGATCAGGAGCTCAGAGAGGAACACATAGAAGCTGAAAAAGAAAGCCAGGAGAGCAAGAAGCTGAAATCAACAGAGCCTGGGAGAGAGAAAACCACAGAAGGAGCAGCCAGAAGCTAAAAGCAATGGAGCCTGGGGAGAAGGCAGTGACTGGCCCTTTGTGCCCTGCCATGTGACAGGAGTCCAGTATTGCTGGAAGTCGTGCCTTTGGGGAGAGAGCTTTGCTTTATGTCTTGATTTGGACCCAAATACACTCAACTGATTTTTGAGAAAGGAGCAAAGGCAATTCAATGGAGGAAGGATAGTCTTTTCAACAAATGGTGCAGGAACACCTGGACATCTACATGCAAAAAAGTTGAGATGCAGACCTTACACTATTCACAAAAATTAACTCAAAGTGGATAATGCACTTAAATGAAAATGCAAAACTGTACACCTTCTAGAAGATAACATAGGGGGAAATCAAGGTGACCTTGGATTTGGCAATGGCTTTTTAGGTACAACATCAAAACATGATATATGAAAGAAAAAAACTAGTAGATTGGACTTCATTAGAAAAACTTCTGCTCTGCGAAAGGCACTTTTAAGAGGATGAAAAGACAAGCCACAGGGAAGCGGCTGTGGCTCAATCAGTGGGGCTCCCGTTTACCATAAGGGAGGCCCTGGGTTTGGTTCCCGGGGCCTCCTGGTGAAGGCAAGCCCGCCTGCACGGCGTGGTTAGCTAACCCAGCGAGCACAAGCAGCAAGGGGGGGATAAATGAATAAATAAATAAAATCTTTAAAAAAAAAAAAAAAAAAAAAAGACAAGCCACAGACTTGGAGAAGATGTTTGCAAAACAAATATCTAATAAAGAACTTGTATCCAAATAACACAAAGAACTCTTAAAACTAAACAGTAAGTAACAACAACAAAAAGCAATTATGAAATGGACAGAAGATCTGAACAGATATTTCACCAAAGAAGATATACAGATGGCAAATAAGCAAGCACATGAAAGGTACAAATTTTAAATTAAAACAACAATGAGATACCACTACACACCTTTTAGAATGACCAAATTCCAAAATACTAACACCAAATGCCTGTGAGGATGTGAAGCAATAGGAGCTCTCATTCATTGCTGGTGGGAAGGCAAAATGGTACAGCCACTTTGGAAGACAGTCTGGCAGTTTCTTAGAAAGTTAAAGAGTCTCACCATATGATCCAGCAATCATGTTCCTAGGTATTTATCCAAATGAGTTGAAAATTTATGTCCACATGAAAACCTGCACACGACTGTTTATAGCAACTTTATTCATAATTGCCAAAAATTGGAAGCAGCCAGGCATCCTTCAATAGGTGAATGGATAAACAAACTGTGGTACATTCATATAATGGAGTATTATTCCGTGATAAAAAGAAATGAGCTATCAAGCCACTAAA
The DNA here is from genome assembly GCA_026826555.1 of Tolypeutes matacus. Lineage (NCBI taxonomy): Eukaryota > Metazoa > Chordata > Mammalia > Cingulata > Chlamyphoridae > Tolypeutes > Tolypeutes matacus. Next base: position 64,862,738 of record JAKSZT010054030.1, read on the forward strand.
AGACATGGAGCAACCTTCAATGCATATCGCTAAATGAAAGAAGCTAGTCTGAAAAAGCTACATACCACGTGATTCAAACTGTAAGACATCTGGAATAGGCAAAAGTATGGAGACAGTAAAAAGATCAGTGATTGTTAGAGGTTCTGGGGAAGAGAGGAGAAGATGGACAGGAGGGGCACAGGGCATTTTTTGAGGAGTGGGACTATTCTGTATGATTCTGTAATGGTGGGTGCCTGACATTATGCATTTGTCAAAACCCACAGAATTGTAGAACACAATGAGTGAACTCTAATGTAAACCATGGACTTTAGCTAGTAATAATGCATCAAGATTGGTTCATCATTTATAACAAACTACATTAATGCAAGATGTTAATAGGGGAAACTGTGTGTGTTGTGCCAGGTAGTTTCCACATATACATGTCTATTTTCTGTGCAATTTGTGTAAACCTAAAACTGCTCTAAAAAATAAAGTCCACTAATTTAAAAAAGAGAAAAAGGAAAAAACCCTCCTGAGATATAATTGTTAAAAATCTAAAAATCTGATGACATACTTTGCTGGTGATGCTTTAGGGAAACAGACACATCCATTGTTGGTGGGAATGTAAAAAGTTGAAACCCCTTCAAAGGGGAACTTGGCATTATTTTTTAAAAATTACTTATTCTTTAACATGAAAATTAAGGACATTAGCAAAATGCATAAGGTTTCAAAACTATCATGAAGCACATTCCAAAGATACACTGGCAAAAATTCATAAGACAGGTGCATAAGGCTATTCACTGAAGGACTATTTGAATAGCAAAAGAGTGAAAACACCCACAAGCCCACCGACAGGGGCTGGCTGAGTAATTTATGGTATACCCACACAGTGTCAACAGCAATGCAAGAGCTGATGCACAGTCAGCTTTGCTGGGCCTGGGGCAGGCTGAAGGATGGCCTATAAGGAGGCAGAAGGGAACTTTCTGGGGTGAGAGAAGTGTTCCAAAATTGGATTGTGGTAATGTTGTATGGCTGTACCTTTAAGATGGGTGGGATTTATGGGATGTAAATTATACCTCAACAAAGCTATTTCTAAAAATGCCACATATCTTTAATCTATGGCTATGGAGTGATCTCTGAGATATATTATTAAATGAAGAAAGCAAGGTGGAGAAAAGTGAGCTAGGCAAGGAAGTGAACACAAATACACAAACATACAAATTTTTTAATGGAAGGATGAACCCAAAAGTAATAAAAATAGTTACTTGTAAGGGAAGAGGGCAGAGGAGGAAGGGAAGCTGGAATTCTCTGAATGGTTTTTGTTTTGTAGATTTGACTTTGGAACAATGTAAATATTTTACATAATTATAAAACTACATTTAAATTTAAAAAGCAATCTTTAAAATCAAAGATGAAATAACCACCCTCAGGACAAAAATCAAACAAATTGTTTTCAGTAATCATAATTTTGATGATAGCAGTGTTGTATTATTATTCGGAGCCTGTTGTCTATGTGTTGTGGCAAATATGTAATGCTGTGTTATGGGAAACAAGGATTCTCAGAGTGGGAGAAAGGCACAACAAATAAAAGAGATTGAGGAAAAATCCCACCACCCTGAATTTCACTATAAATCATGATGCATTTTCTCTCATATTAAAATATATATATATCCTCTTTCCACTGACACCATCTAAAAAATGATCAGCCTTGTAGCGAAAAGGACCACTGGCACCCACTTGGGTCACTTAATGCCACTCCCACTAAAAGGACCCTGAGCTCCTTGGAGAAATAGCTGGTGACAGGGCTGGAGCAGGCAATGAACAAAATGAGCCCAAGACTTGTCAGAACAGAAAGCGAGAAAACCATCAAATTACTACTCATGTCTAAAATACCCAGGAGGCAACCGGAAGAGGGCCTACTGACCAAAGATGGGGCAATTTGAGAATCAATAAACCTGACTTTTAAAAAAGTATCAACCTCATTTAGGACCTGATTCAAACAAAACGTGTTTCTTTAAAAAAAAAAAAATCATGAGCGAATCATGGACCTTTGAAAGCTGATTGGATATTTGATGAAAAATTTAAAATGTGTTATTTTTTAGGTGCAATAATGGTTTAGTGGCTTTGTTTTAATGAGTCTGTCATTTGGAAGTGGGTACAGATTTTTGGAAAAAATGATACAATGTCTGGGAATTGCTTCAAAATAATCCAGGAGGAAAGTGGGGTGGGAGAGTAGAGTTAAAAGACGGCCATACATTGATGATACTTGAAGCAAAATAATGGATACAAGAGTGTCCATTCTTTCTACTATTTCTGTATGAGTTTAAAATTTCCATAATAAAAAGTTTAAAAAAGCATTTTAAGCCTCTTATTTATGTAAACATTGGGTAGTAGATATGACTTTGCTCCAAAACATTCAGTGCAAGAAGCGGTACATTACACATTACTTTTAAAAATTCAGATCCAATCTGCTCCAGGTTCCCTCTGGTGAAGATGTGGAGAAGTTTAATCTAAATCATCCTGGAGGGGCTCATCTGTCTAGGGTTGTACCAGAATCGTTGGGGTTTATGAGTCGTCTGAAGAGATGGGTCTCCAGTGGTTAGTCCATGGAGATGCTCAGTGTTGAAGCATTGTTGAGTCGGGTGCTGCATGGGCTATTTCCCTCTGTGGAGGGCCTGTTGTCTCATGGGAGCTGGACGAGTCTCCACTCGCAGAAGCCCCATCTGAGCCCATCTCCTCAGCCAACTTTGGCTGAACACCTTCACCCCTCGCCACCAACTTTCCAGGGTGGCCTGGACTCAACCTGCAGTCTTAGCAGGGACATCTTCAGGTGCCTGCCAAATTTTTGTTTTGGCTCCTGAAATGCAAAACCCATCCCTGAGCTATTGGCTATTGAGGTAAGAGGAGCTGATCCCAGAAGGCAAAGGTCCGCTGACTGGGGATGAGGAGAACCCATACAACTCATTTAAGTATGTCTCTCTTTTGAGGGGAAAAAAACCACACACACAAATTATATCAATAAATATGCATATATAAATAAGGCACGAAGGTAGACAATGGATTCGAATTTGCCCCTTAATTCCTTTCTGTAACATTAACGAATTTTCTAGAAAGGCTTAGGAAGTGTGGGCAAATGAAGTTTCTCTCGTCTGACCTCCTCTGGGAGTTCTCTCCTTTCTGATCTTGGAATGCCGTTCAAGTTAATGTGTCTATCTACCTTACACATTTTGCCAATGTCCTTAATTTTCATGTTTTAACAATTTCTATAGAACAGTGGTTCTTGAAGCGGTCACCAGACCTGCAGCATCAGCATAACCCGGAAATTTGTTAGAATGCAGATTCTCTGGCCCCACCCCAGACCTCTTGAATCAGAAACCCTGGGGTTGGGGCCCAGCAATCTGTGTTTCAGGAAGCCTTCCAGGTGATCTGATGCATGTGCAAGGTTTGAAAACCACTGGGCAGAAGACTTTGCTTCCGTCCAGCAGGACAAAGGGCTGGCTGCTTGGGGTTGACGCCTGGAGAGCCTGCGCAGGTTTGCAGTTGTCTCTAACCTGAGCCACGAGGCCAACACTCTCCTCTGCAGATCAGGGTTCTCTATGCTGCGGTGAGGCTGCTGCATCTTTTTCTTCCTTCTAGTGAACTTTCTTTTGGAATCTGAGCTAATATCAGATCCTCTTCCCTTTTTACAATAACCTCAGCATGTAATAAATACAGTGGCTCAAAGTATGGTACTTTATAAGTATTTATTTAATGGATAAACGATTTATTGCATAAACTCATAAAACACATATTTTGAAGCAGATGCGTCATGTTCAACTTTATGTAGGTTAAAAAATAGCTCTGAGAGCTAAACTTGGTTATTTGAATTTGGGGAAATGTTGTGCAAGACAGGATTTAGAGCTAAATGATGGTCAGCCATTGCACCCGGCAGATTCCTTCCAGGATGGGCACTCACGTATGTGACTGCCAAGTCACGACAACCGAACAGTGGCTTCAAGAACACTTGCGTCTAGTTCTCTAGAATGGCATCAAAGCATTAAGAACACTATGCAAGCAAGGGAGTTGCATTGACAGTTCAGCGCCAGGAAGTTACGAACTGGACTCGGAGATGTACCAATTCTGCGTTTCTGCAGTAAGACAGTGATTCAAGAATGGAACACCCAAAATCTCAGGTCTCAGAGACTAGGTTATGTATGAATATGCCACGTGTGTACCAAATTATATAGCTACCACTACATCTCTCAATTTTACCTGTCAAGTCTTTGTTCTACTTTTACCGAGAACACAAGATTCAGGAATAAATACCTATCAGGGTGGAATGGTTTTCCCCACACCTCCATTTCCTGATGGCTCACTGCCATGCCCTGACTCGGAACACCTGTGACGGAGGCCCTCGGGGTATTCTCGTTGAAACACTGACTTGCCCAGATGCACAGATCCACAGCACATGGCTTCTAGTGGAGTCACGTGAAAAACCTCGGGGTGAAACCTGTCTTCACAGCCTTGAGGAAATGAAGGAAACGCCACGGCAGGAAGACTTCATGTTAAAGGACCACGTCAGTTTCACAGGGAGGAATTAAATTGCCCAGAATGGATGCCGAGGTTTTCCAACGGCACACGGGCTGTTTTTACTTGACCACCCTGTGTACGTGCCATACAACACATTTCAATGCAGGCCAATGCTGCAACGAACCTGAAGGGATCTTTTCTACATTGGCAACATGGCTCTTGACCGGCCTCAAGGGCTGGGCCTCACTGACCAGTCCATCCACCTTAGGACAAGTTTGCCCCTTTCATACTGCAGACGGATCGTATCTCCCTAAGGGTTTGATCCATTTTCCCAGCTCTACCACCCGATGCCCTTCAGAACACGACTTAGGGATCACTCCTGCATCTGAGCTCTCTCCAAATACATTTAAGCCAGCAAATGGCTACTCTGTCTCTTCTTCCATAGGCTCAATGAGAGGACAGGTGTAAAAAGCCTGGCAAATGCACAAAACTCATGTACTCTCGTCATCAATAACCCAAATCAGGACCAATTAAGGCTGGCTAAGTGACCAAGAGACTTATGATTACCTTTATTATTTTTCCCACCGTTTTGTTCAACCCGTCTATCGGGCTAGTCTGGAGCCCTTTCCAGCGGGCTTCCTCTCCTGTGAAGAGGCTGCAATTGGGTCTCTATCACACCAAGATAGTATCCAAGAGTGACCCAGCTAGGCGAGGGAGTGGCACCCCTCACCTCAGGAACTAATTTATCCACACAGCCCGTACTCACACCAATTTTTCATGCAGCCACATTGCCTTTTTTTTCAAGCTTTATTTTTATTTATATTCCCACTCCCCTCCCCGCTGCCGCCGGCACTTGCTGTCTGCTGTGTCCATTCACTGTGCGTTCTTCTGTGTCTGCTTGTCTCCTCTTCTTGTCTTCTTTAGGGAACCGATCCTGGGACCCTCCGGCATGGGAGAGAGGCACCTCAATCGCTTGAGCCACCCCAGCTCCCTGATTTGTTCTGTCTCACTGTCTCTCTTTTTTATTGCATCATCTCATTGCTCCAGCTCTCTACATGGGCCAACCTGCCTTCACCAGGAGGCCCCGGGAACTGAACCTGGGACCCTCCATATGGCAGATAGCAGCCCAATCGCTTGAGCCACATCTACTTCCCACATTGCTACTTTAGCTGTAAAAAGTCTAAATATTTCTCATACACAGTTACTAAGGCTCAGTTTGACTTTTAGCTGCACATGCACTGTGTCCAACAGTAACCCTTAAGATAGCTTCCCTTCATTTTCCCAGGGGAGCACCATACCTTAGACTGTGCTCAGCACATAGTAGTTGCTCAATTTGTTAGACTGACCCAAATACCACCAAGTTCCAAGAAGTTCACTAACGTCCACACTTACTCAATGATGGGGGCACAGGGGAGGGGAAGCAGTGAGGCCTTCCAGGAGCAGCACTGAGGAAATAGCCTCATTGCCAGTAAGATATAGAGGACAGTGCAAATATTCTCCTTGACCCAATTTTGTGATAATCAGGGTAGGCTAAACTTTGCTATATTAGAAACCATGTCCCCAGACCTAGTTTTTCTCCCTAGGTCTGGTTTTTGGAATGTTGGTGATGAACTAAGCCTGATTTATTATATGACCATCCTGTATGGGAAAAGACTGTAACTTTGGGTATCTTTGGTCAACCTTAAGAGATATAGCAGGGGGACAGGTGTGGCTCGGGTGGTTGGGCGTCCATCTCCCATATGGAAGGACCTGAGTTTTATCCCTGGGACCTCCCGGTAAAAATTCAAAACAGAAAAATAGAGAAGGCGTGCAGGTCACTAGGCCCTGCGAGCCATGCAGCAAGATGACGACATAACAGGAGAGTGACACAAGGGAGAGCAAAGATGAGATGCACCAAAAAACCCAGAAACTAAGGTGGCACAGGCGGTAGGACGCCTCTCCCCCACATCAAAGATTCCAAGGATCAAATCCCAGTGAAGACAGGAGGAGAAGGATGGGAAGAGAGGACAGGAAACGGACACAGAAAGTTGCCCAGTGAATGGACACAGAAACAGCAAAAACGAGGCTGGGGGTAAAAATGGATAAAAAGTAAATAAATCCTTAAAAAAAGTATAGGGGAGGAAGATGCAGACTATAGTTAGTAGTAATACTTTGACGATGCTCTCTCAGGATTTGTTAACCAATGTTTCACAATGCAAAGTATTTGTGGTGGGGCGATGTGCGGGAGCCCTGTATGATGTTAGCATGTTTGTTTCACGATGTTTACTGAACACTTGTAGTTTATATATGTTCATGTATGAATGATATACTTCAATAAATTGTTTTAAAAAATAAAGAACAGATTAAAAAAAAAAAAAAAAAAGATATACAGGACGAGCCCCCTTAGATACATGACATTTGCATGTAATTGTCCAGGATGAGAAAAAGTATCCTAGCTGAGCAAGACCTGTTTTAATGTTCTTTCCTGGGACTAGCATGCACTTGTTAGAATGGACCTGAGCACCCTGATCTAGGTCTTGTCCTTTCCTTGGGCTGCAGGCTTATTCTCCAAGGATAGGCAAAGCCTATGAGGCAGGCTACACTTCCTGAACGGTCCCCTTCTCCAAAACCTGACTCCTTGTAACTGACCTACCATGAGCCTTACATTCAGCATGGGAAGACCACTGGGGAGGAGGGCAAGGGTGCCCACCCTCATCACGGGGTTTCTAGGGATGCACAATGAAAATGCCTCTGAGCACAGGTATGAGGCTGGGGACCTAGATGGCTGTTACCTGAAGGCAGGCACCAGGGACAAAGAGAGTACTAAGTGTTCAAGGATATGAGATGCATGCAACTTACCTCCACATGTCTAGTAGATGAAAGGGTGGAATACTAAAACATGGCAAAATGTTAAAATTCATAAATCTGGGTATTTGGGTAAGGGAGTATAATAAATTCTCTCTACTGCTTTTATATTATTTTTGCAATTGGCCTGTAAATTTGGATTTCAAAATAAAGTTTAAATATGTATATATATAAATAACATTTTTGTAAGCAAATACACATATATGCATATATATTTATATATCATTTTGCAAATGTTTGTATGTATTGTGAGAATTTTGATTTTTACCAATAAAAAAAAAAGTTTAAAAAAATAATGGATTCCAATAAAAATGATGTACTAATACATATTACAAAATGTACGAACGCTGAAGACTACACTGAGTGAACAATGCCAGACAACAAGGACCACAGAGGGTACCGATTCCACCTTTACAAAATGTCCATCCAGGAAAATCAAATTTAGAGAGACAGAAAGTGAATGAGTGGATGTCTGGGGCAAGGGGCCATGGGTGGTGGAAGGACTGGAGGACAGTGGTGAAGGCTAAGGAGTGCAGGCCATCTTCTTGGAGTAATGAAAATGACCTAAAATTTTGATGATATACAACTGTGAATATAATAAAAAGCCAGAATTGTACCCTTTAAATGGATGAATTCTATGGTATGTGAATTGTGTCTTAATAAAACTATTAAGAGACAAGGAGTATTGCATATTAATTATGGGAAAGTTGTTTAATATCGGTTCCTAAGGGTTGTAGTATGACTTCCAAACAAATTTAAGGAAGCAGCAGGATTGCCTTCTCAAGCCCCAACCATGTCCCTACACAGACCCTCATCACATGCGGTAGGCATGTCCCCAGAATTTTACAACTTGAATCAAAACAGAAACAAGAATTTTTGTATCATTTTGTGCTGACACGCCTGTCTCTGATTTCCTGACTCCAGGTGAAAGGGTTCAAGAATCAAGGCTCCAGCACTGATTTACAGCCACCCAAACCCACAGCTGGTGTGACTGGTGAGGACAACAGATCTGCTCTGAGGATGGACCCCTGTCCAGTGTGAGTGGAGCATCACGCCCGTCCTGGAGACGTGCTAGACCAGTGTACTTCCTCACAAGTTCCACACTGCACAGGAGCCCTGTTTTTCCCTTGGGTTAACATCAGGGTTTTAATTTCACACTACTGCACCACCAGCAAGTTCTAGGAGCCTGTTCTGTGACAGCAACGTGTCTGGTAGTTCTGAGAAGCACAGCACACAGCATCTACTAAACATCTGTTCAATCTGAAAAACAGTCTCATTCATTTGCAGGCCCTGTATCCATGTGGAAAATATTGAACAAAACAAGACCAAGTCAAGTCACCAGGGAACAGAACAGGATAAAATAGGTTGGCTGTAAGCAGAGAAGTCAGGCAAGGTAAAGGTAAAGATGGGACAGTTCCCGGAAAACTGTGAAACATAGCTAAGATATTATTAACCTTGTGATGAAGACAGATATAGACCAGGTGTGAGAACCTAATAATAGTTGAACACATATCCATTTTCCTATATAAAACATACCACCTCCTTCTCCCAGAGTTATGTGACTGTGCTAGATAGTGGAGAGAGCAGTTGCTGTGCTGTGTCCTTTAAGGTGATGCCAAGGCACAGAGATGCTGTTGGCCATAGACGCTGATCTTTATCCTGGTTGCTTCCTTTAAGTGGATCCCAACCCATGGAGAGGAAAATGAGGACACGAGGAATGAATGGCAGTCTCAAGAAAAATAGCATTCCACCAGACTTTGAAATTTCTAAATCACTCTATGTTGGAATGCATATGAAGTTGGCAAAGAAAAAAACTTGCTCATCTGGTGGCTTAGATATTTACAATAGTATTTTCATCTTAGAGAAATTATGTTTTTCTCTCAGGAAGCACAAAGGAGTTAGTTTATTAACATACTTCAGCTAATGATAATGTAGCACGGGCTCTGGGAGTAGACAGACATGGCTGTCCTCCTCCAGCGGTGGAGGCTTAAGGCAAGGTGCCTGAGTGTCCCCAGGTCTGTCAAACAGGGATCAATGGGGTCTCCACCCAAAGGCCTCCCTGGAACGATATAACACTGGAGGAAAGCCAATTGTTAGTATTTATGAGCCAAAAATGAGAAAAGTCTATTTTAATTGTCCTATTAGATACAGATATCATGCTATTTTATTTTTTAGTCCAATTCAGCCTTGTAAAAATACCACCTTATTTCTTCTCGGATCTGCCCTCTGTGTTTTGGCTTCAGGGTTATGGCAATGGAGAGCTCGCCATCCATCATCCATTTCATCTCTGAGATCTGTGGACCAACATTTGCAACTTCCATACCCCATGCCTGGTGATCTCTCGGGCAAGCTCCTGTTACGTGAGAAGGCAGGATCCAGTAGCCTGGAATGAGTGCATCTCGCAGAATGGAGACATTCTCAAGGACCAGAACATATCTGAAACTCATGCCACGTAAAACAGGTGTCATTTTTACTTTATTTAAGGGAGAAAAAGGGGGTTTAACAGTAATTGTCATGATACACAGAGACAAGTTAGCACTGCAAAAAAAAAAAAAAAAAAAAAAAAAAGGGCTGAGTGTGTACTTGCCACCAGTCTGCTTTGCAGCTCTATGATTAGTAATTTTAATGCAGTTTGTCATTTGTATTACTGTTTAGCAAACTTATAATTGGCAGAATTAGGGATTATGGATTACCAAAAGTGTACTACAACTAGGATGAAAACCTAAACAGCCCATAAAAAATCATTTAAAAATAAACCATAAATATGTGATGCACATTAGCTAACAGAACCACTTTTGTAAACATTTTCTCCAATATATAACATGTGCATGAGAAAACCGTAGAAACACTGCACTCAATACAGAAAGGGTTATTCCGATTTAAAGACAGAAGGAATTACTTACTAAAGGTCTGCCTACACCCAGAGACACATCTGCGTTTCTGTTTCGTTTTGAAGAGCACTGCTACAACAGACTTCAGTGTTCCATCCATGATGGGGTTGTCATAATACTGCTTTCTTTTGTAATTCTGCCCTTTTGACACTTTTGTGGAGAAGTCACTACCCTGCAGAAGGAATAAAAAGGCATCCCTTCTCTAAAAGAATCTGAAATTCCAACAGCTCACAATCGTTTATGGAGACATCTAACTGGGCACCTACAGCAAGCTATGGCAACAGCATCTGGTTTACAAGGCAGTGAGTCCAAGAAGGGAAGAAGGACTACAGGAGCTGAGTAAAGCCTACACCAGGAACCCAAGACCATTAGGACAAATGGCCGTCTGACTTCCATAAATTAAGCCCAATAATAGATGCTTGAAAGTTCAGCTCGAACACCAAGAGTGACAACTTGAATATTTGGAGCTTTGTGAAGGAATGACAGGTGAATTCTTTCTTAAGGTCAAACCCCATTACTGTGTTCTCTTAAGCAAGGAAACACCATTTGCATTATTTGCCTAACATCTCTTGAATTAAAGACATTGAACTTCAAGTCTGTGGAAACGATGAGACAATGGTGCCACTCTCTTGCCCCATCTCCCCTTGGCATCGGGACTTTAGTATGTCTCCAAAGACCAGCTCACCTTACCTTTTACTTCTCTCTAAAGCTACGGGATGGGGCCACGACTGACCAAGCCATTTGCTCCTCCCTCCTCTTGGTGTGTTTTCCCCATGGCACACTGCACTGTAGCAGAAGCCAAAATACATTGCCAGAAAATTGCCAGCAGGGATTTGTTTTTTATTAAAGTGCTGTGATAATGGAATCTGGCCTCAAGTCCCTTCCAAAGGTAGAATTAACTCTTCAACCTTCTCTACATTAACTACAAGTTTGTTGAAAAGAATCAGTTCTTTCTGCTTTGGCCACCATCACTACTCCAAAATCATACACATGGAAACAAACCATTTCCGCCTCTCTGTCCCTCCAGAACAAAGTACAGCTTTCTCAGTTTATCTTGTCTTTATGGGTGTGTAGCTACCAGCTACTGACTTTGCATTTATAAGTGTATGTATTTTTCACTAGATTTTTGTAGTTCAGAGGAGAACCTTTGGCAAAACTGCTGGACCAGAAAGAAGGGAGTAATGGCAGCCAGAATGGACACCAAAAGGGAGGAGAAAGCTGGACAAGGCCTTGGCAAACAGATGCAAATGACTGTTACATTTGGAGGGAAAAGAGAGGAAAAGCCTCTGTTTTCATACTATAAAAGAAAATTTATCACAAGGGAGGAAGATTAAACCTATAAAATACCAAGCTTCTGTTTGGTGATTGAACAGCTTACAGCAACTGCCATGTAATGCGCACACTCAAAATGCAGTAAGAGGAAAAGTAAACTGGCAGAATCGTGACACAATGCATTGTTACTTTACCAAGATACTGATATACTCGAACTGAGTAATGACCATGAAGCCACTAAACAAATTATTACTCAAGACATTTATTACAAATGTCATGAACATATTCAAAAAGTAAAATTGGTTTAAAAAACAGAGAGAGAACAAGAGAGCAAGTCAGGGAAAGAGAAAAGCCAGGGCTTGAGTATTATGCCTAAAACACAGAAGATGCTGTTTTATGAATAAGCCGTATTAACTACATTCTTAAAATAGTTTTAGTGCATTGCATTTTTAGAAAAGAGAATTATCCATCCCACCCCCAGAAAAGGCTCCTACAACACCGAACAGTCTGTATGACTTCCTAACGTGACCAGCTGTCTGCTAACAAACCCCAAACTGAGAACAATGAGACCCCTGGTGTTGTCAGGCTACTGCTGCCCACCAACCACCGAGGGCAAATCTGGTAAAAACGAAGCATTCTGCCTTCGAAGTGCAGAAAGCAAATTGCTTCATAAAGCCATAGGCTATTTCCCCATCTTCATGGGCAATTTTTCTCGTTCCTGCTGAGACTTGTGACAAAACAGTCAAACTTCAATCTGATCATTTTGGTATTAAAATTAAATTAAACATTATTGTTTTCCTCCAAAAGCATATACTAAACCACCTCTTAATGCATTAAAAACAATGAGGTAGGCAAAAAATAAACATGTGGTTTGGATTTTTTTTTTTCTTCTGCAAATACAGACTGGGATAAAATCGTTGTCGCACTTCTCGGTTTAAACAAAAATTAAACCTTTAACTGAGGCTGTGCTAATACTGTGACACAACAAAGTTCTGGCCGTTAATACAAAATGCACACATTTTCTTTTTTCTTAGAACCATCTGCACATGATTTAGGAAAACCTGATACACAGAAAAATGACCGAGTTCTTGGCCAGGTTAAAAAGAAAAAAGAAATCCCAAGAAAAGAAAAAAAAACGGGACCCTTAACCCACCCCACCCCACCCCAGCCCCCAAGCCCTACCCACAAAAAAAGTTATCCTAGTAACTGTGTCTTTCACATTTTATAAATATTAACTTCTTAAACCTGCACCTTCCTCTTTGTCCACATATTGTCACATTACAAAAAAGAAATGTCAATTAAATACATTGTTAATGTTACTATATTAAATCTGCTCTCTGCTTCCGCAAGCTGTTGCTTCCACCACCACGTCTCACCTCCTTGTGCCCACTTCCAACAAAACCAACAGCATGTTCATCGCCTCCGCCTTCAAACACCGTGAGACAGAGTCATTTAGAGACAAGGAATTCTGGAGCTGAAGGAAAGGTGTTTGCTTTCTAGTCTGACACTCAAGCCCAAACGCAGATAGCACCTGATGGTAGGATGGGACAGCACCAGCTGCACTGCAGCCTTGGTTTTCTTTTGAGTAAGGAAAGAAGAGAACGGGAAGATCGACTGGTGAGAAGGAAGGAAAGGGGAGAAAGACCACAACGTGCGACGTCCGCACGCACAGCTGTCCTGCACCGCGTGGTGCAGGCCTGAGCTCCAGTTCAAGGAATTCCAAGTTCTCAGGATCTTGAAGACTCTGGAGGCCGGTAGTCCTCTACTCACATTGCTTCTACCAGCTCAGAAGTGAAGTCCTGCCTAAGGTCATGAAGTAAACCTGACTGCTGCCACCAGACCGGACGGAGGCAAAAAACACCTGTGAAAGCAAGAGAGAAAGTAGAGGGAGGGGCTTATCAGGACAACACAAGACATCCCCCCCCCCCCCCCGGTGCCCCAGCCAGGTCGCCTAAAGCCGCGATCACCCTCAAAGCAAGTGCAAGAAGCTTAAAACCTCAAAATGCCTTTTTGAAAGAAAATCTGGGATAATGGGAATTTACGATTTATAAAGCCATGGCCATTTGTAGCCCATTTTTATTGCAACTAAAAAGGCTTATTAACCACAGAACTCCCTGTGCATTTATTGCTATATTATGAGAACGCTAGGCGAAAACAAATAAAAATTGATGATTCTGAAATTGGGTTCTTTCTTTCCACATCCACTGTTAACACTTTCTAAACAAGAAATATGTTTGAAAACTTAGATGAGTGATGGGGAAGACTCTTCAGCAACCTAATTTTTTCTCTTTTTAAAATTAAGCTAAAATATATCAACCACTTTATATGACTCCAGCATCAAAATCATAGAATTTACTTTCGTGCCTTTAGTAATAAACCTTCAGGGGCACAACATCACAAATGATAAAAATATTTAAATGCTTGAAGTTCAAAGAATATTAAAGTATGGCAACATTAAATGCACTTCAGAAAACATAAGCCAAAAAAGCTGACCAAGTCTTGGATTACATATGAAGTTGCATGGATTTTCAAAAAGGTAACAGATTTGAGAGAGACTATGTAGGATTTAAAAACTGAAGACCCAAGGGCAAATGAGAAGTGGCCCGGCAGGAGAGAACAGGTTGGCAGGGTTGTGGCTTCTGTGTTTAGCATGTGGTTGGGTCAGCAGGAGGACAGCTGCCAAGGAGAAATGTGTAGCTCTTTTTTGCCACATCAAATTTTATGTTTAATCTGAAAAGCCAACCTGTAGGCTGACTGCTAGGATGCTGAATGTATTTCAGTCTGTGGCGAGGAGTGGGGATATTTTTAAGAGGTAAGTCTCTAAGGTCGTATGTGTTGCCTCAGGTAGTCAGACATGCCCTTACAGCCTGACAGAGGAGGAGGATGCTTGGCTTCGAGAAGGTGGGCTCCCAAGCAGGCCATAAACCTGCTCCATCTCAAGGCGGGTTTGGCAAGGGACTCCCAGTGTAGCCCCTTGAAGACAAGGATGTGGCCAGTTTTGAAATACAAAGACTTTAACTGGCTTTGGCACTCTATAACCTCAGCTGCAGAAGGTGCTAGTGCTTTGCCCTAAAATGATTTACACTGCATTATTCAAAGGTGTCTTTCTGAAACGCATAAGGGGAGAGTAACTTGTACCTCCCAAATTGTCTGGGTGGTTCCTTCTACTCACAAAAGAATCTCATCCATCTAACTTGGCAGCTTAACCTTCCCTATCCCTAGACCAAACAGCATAGACAGGTCGCCTAATAGGGTTAAATTAAAAAAAAAAAAAAAAAAAAAAGCCCAAGAAATCAAATATATGATAATTTCTATAGAGACAAATACCTTCTTCCCCTCCTGGCAAAAACAAATAAAATACGCTCCGAATCCTACAAACATGTCTAAAAGAGACTTTTAAAAAGTCTCTTGATGAATTTATTTCAGAATCTATCCAAACCCCAAGGAAAGACTTCACCAAGCTCCATGGAAAATAAAACCCTGCTCAAAGATGGTAAAGAAGCCATTACCTTGTCGTTGCGTTCACATAAGAATTTGAGTCTCTGAGCCCTTTTGTGCATAAACACGCCATCCAAATGACCAGTCTCCACAGATCGGATCTCTATGGCCTTTTCTCCCCAGCCCATAGTCTGATTGGATCGAATATATGCTTTTTGGGAGGGGAAAAAACATTTTTTTGTTAAAGACAAAAGAGCCCTAAAAAGACGAGCTTATGTCAGATGCATACACATGAACATAAACCTGGCACATCAGCACTTCTTTAAGGGAACCTTGCTGCTATTGCCTTTGTAACCTCCTGGTCTATCCTGGGAAGTGATAATCTGATCAGTGGCCGAATCTAATATTAATTTCTAGAGTGTTTCATGCTTATCTTGAGAAATGACCCCCCCACTGAGCTTACAGTTTAGTGTACACATTTTCATCAAACCAGTTATAAAGGAAGACAAGAAGAAGAAATGGCAAGACAGTGACTTTAATTGAAGAAAAAATAAAAAAGTTTGGAGATTTAAAATTTGAAAGCCATGAAAATTTCAAATCACCCATTTCCTTTATTTCTGAATCAAACCAGATCAACTTAAGAGGCTGCGTTTCTAGTCATGGATCTGTCGCTTCCAAGAGCCAACAACTTACCCTTCTGTCTCCTTTCACTTTCCACAAAATCAGCCAACAACCACCACAAATGTCTGCCCTATGTTTTCCGCATGTCTTACGGATTAAATGAAGGATTCTAATGACTGAGTTTTAAGAGCGATAAAATACTTGCTTGGATTTTGTTTTAAAACAGTCTACAACTTAACTTTCCACCATCTATTTCCAAACCACTCTGGTAAAGGGCCAAAAGTTTGAACATGCAGAATTAGTATGATAAATAGATGCGATATTAGAGAAGGCACCACGTCACAAAGGTGACACGTACCTACAGAGGTGGGCATCTCTCCCCACTGCAGAACCACATCCTTGGTGATCCTGCCGTAGGTGTTCACGTAAACCCCTTCATCTTCATAGCACACCAGAAGCTCCATCCCATCCGTGTTGGGAAGGATGATGATCGCATGAGGTTTGATGCTGCACTGGATCTAGCGAAGAGGAACAGAGAACAAAGAAGTGTGTTTGTTACTGCCCTATAAGACAGTCTTGGTTGAAATCACCAGTGTCCCTGGTGATAAATACAGCCATTGGATACCATTTTGGAGAACCTATGTGATATATAACCCAAAGTGTGTCTTTTATGACTCAAGTTTTCTGAGGCCTTGGGAACATTTTGGGATTGTGGGCCCCATCTGACAAGTTATGTTCCTAGGACTACCCCAAACCCAGGGACATTCTGCCCTACTAGCAACTGCCCCAAGTTCATCCCAGGTTAGTCAAAGCAAGAGCTAAGAAGTTTTTGGGAAGGTCTTCACAGAACCTTGAGTGCGGACTTTCACTTGTCTGAGAGCATGGAGCTACTGAAAATGGTACATCACTTAGATACTCACTCCCATACCAAGAGAAAGTGAGGAATCCCTGCTTGTGTTAGTTCACTAAGCAGAGTAAAGAAAAAAGTCAAAACAAAATGAAGCCAGTCAACCAACCATAGAGTGTGGGTTCTTTCTTACGTGTGTTGGTAGATAAATGTCATAGACGGATCCTGAATCCACATCAACAGCATGGAAGCCAGCACAGGATCCATAGATCACTTTCAATCTCTGGCCTTCCTCAACAGTGAGGTCTACCAGTAATGGCTTATGAACCAGTTCTCCAAATGACTATAGAGAAGTAATAAGAGAGACAGAACTTATTTCCGAAAGATCAAACTAGAGAAGCTTACTGAGCCATACTACTAGCAACCACTACCATAAACAAAACTCTGTGAGTTTTTATTAGGCTTTTGTCTATTATCAGCATCTGGAAGATTTTTCTTCCAGAAACCATGTCTTGAATTCCCCCTCCCAGATCTGGAATTCTGCCCTGTCCTTTACTGTTCTGCTCTTTGTCTCCATCAGAACAAGGTCTAAAATGAAAAACTGAGGCCTTTCTGTAGTACACTACCCCACCAGTCAAATGCAGGCAATGGAGACAGAGGAGGAGCTGTTTCAGAAGTCACCAGAAGGAGCATTTTATTCACATTATCATCGTCACAACTCTGAGCTAGAGAGACTTCTATTTTCATTTTTCGACCAAAACGATACGGTGTTGAAAGGTTGCCATGTAATGCTGTTTTAATAGCCTGCGATGCACTGGAAAGCCTCCGTTTCTACACTAGTATCAATACCCAGGCGTCACAAGATTGGATGATAAAACAGAAAGGAATTAGGTAACATTTATAAAAGCAATGAGTGTGGTACCTGGTATATGGAAGATATTAAGACCGAAACTCAAAGACAATTGTATTTTACAATCTATTATTTTGAGTTAATAACAGATGGATTAATATATAGATAGATAGATAGATAGATAGATAGATAGATAGATAGATAGATAGATAGATATAAGGTACCACCACTGAACCTGCTTCACTGGGTAATCAGGCAATCTAAGGTACAAGTTTTCCAAATAACTGAAGCTTATCCTTTTTATAATATATCAGAGGAAACCCAAAATAAGTAAACAGAATCATTTGGGATGGAAAATTCTTAATTTCTTGCCCTGCACTAAAATAGTTACAAGGGATATGTTTAAGGTTTTATGTCTAGTATTGGAATGGATGCTATTAAGTTATTTCTAATATTTAATGTCACAGTAATACCATTTTTTATTTAAAATTTCATTAATTTTTATTTAATCAAATGCTAGAATTATAAAAAAGAAATATTAAACATTCCCTTCAGATAACTGCTAATATTTTTTCTACAAAGTTTTTTCTTTAAACAAAATGGATCATACTGTACATATTTTTAACTTGTTTTTTCCATTTAATGTAAAATACACATTCCGTGTGTCATTAAGTATTTCTATAAATTAATTTTAATTAGTACTCTATTGTACAGATTCACCTTACAAATGTCTATTGTTGGACAAAACAAAAAACATATCTAAAAATTTATATAGAGCCATGACTTTAGATGGAAGGTCAACATCTGCTTTTTAATGGAGAGCAGAGGTGGTAGTATTTTTCTCCTTTCCTGCTATCATACTGGCACAATAATAAGTGTCTGCTCAACAATCAGCTCTCATCTTCTCAGGAAAGCAGATAACTAAGCAAATTACATTTAAAATAAAAGAAAATAGGCCCTTAGAAATGGCCTCACTTATGATAAGGTTATACACTGTATTAGCACACAGCCTTTATATTACCAATTTTAACTGTTCTGAGTTTTAAAATTTATTCACCGGCTCTGGGTCACAGTTTGTAGGGCTGATGCTACTTTTAAGTGTATGATGTCCTTACCTTAAAGGCCATAAATTTGTGATATGGTTTAGGTGCCCATGCATAGACCTCCACAGAACTTTTCAACGCAATTACCAGAAACTTTATTCTTTCATATTTTACTGGGGAAAAAAAAAAGAGAACGAAAAGGACAGGTCAGTATCAACACTGAATTCTTTTAGGTGTCTTCTGCAAACTTTATAAATATGCCTTCTATTTATTCATCAAGCATGTGAAATAGCTTGTTAACCTGATAACTGTCCTTGTAAAATGCTACATATTGTTGCTGCTACAGTGAATAACTGACATTAACACTAACACAGCACCATCAATTAGCATTGTCTGTCACAACGGAAATGTTCTCTATCTGTACAATATGATCGCCACTCGGTCTGGGTGCCTCTCGAGCACCTGAAATGTAAGTACTGCAACTGAGGAACTAAACTTAATTTTTATTTAATTTTAATCAATTTAAATATAAATTTAAGCAGTCCCTGTGCTTGGTAGCTACCACATTGTACAGCATAGGTCTAGAAAAACGGGGGAAAAAAATTAAGTTCTAAAAGCATAACGATAATGACAATGGCATTACTCTTATCTCCAGAAAGTGCCTGTGATTCATTCTGCAGGGATGCCAGGCCCATGATCCAGGTCAGTGCAGGCGAACGTGCCTGCCTCTGGCGCTCTCTGCAGGACAACCTGTTCACATGCACTTCAGCTGCTAGCTGTTCCATTAAATTTAGCCTTACATGATTTTAGTTAAGCCTCAACAAATAAAAATATTTCATATAAACGCACAACACCGAAAACCATGATCTCAAAAGCTACACCAAGGCAACCGTCTACTTTCTGGTATCACATAGAATCGTTCTGGAGTCACTGTTAGCTAAAGGTTGTAGAGAGGACACTAACACGAAGTTGATGGGTCAACAGTAATATCGCTTGGAGCAAAGGAAGTGACTAACATGTATTTTCAGAAGCATAGAAAAAAAAAAGAAAACACGCAAGCAGAAATCAACACTCAAGAGGCCCCTAATGTGTATCAGTCTCAACATCTGTTAGAGAATGTACCCTCTCCCACAAAACTTTCACTTGGTGAAAGTTCGTTTCCTCTTTATTTCTTTCATTAATACCAGTATTGTGGGTTGCTTTTTTTAATGGGTTTGGGGGGAGGGGTCAAACACAATAATTTTGTTTTGTGAGCTTTTACTTCCTGAGAATCACTGCATGCATAAAGAAGAAAAACAACAAAACTGGATTGAAACTGTGGCCAACTAGACTCATGTACGAGTCGCACTCACAGAAGCCACACATAGGACATTGAATACAGATTCCCAAGCATTCTAACAGCCACTGCCAAGGCCCCACAGCAGTCTACTAGATGGGCTCTAGGCCTGGAGTGTGAAGGAGGAATCCAAGGCAGCTGGCTTTCATTTGGCAAGGCTTCCTTCAAAAGGCTGTTCTGAACCACCTCTTAAAGGGGAGAAGAACATTCCCTGGTGGCGAGAAGGGTTGACAAGCTGGACTGGCGTGGAGTGAGACTGTAGACAGCAAGGGGGAGGACTGAGTGCCTTCAGGTGCATGGAAGGTATAAGTCAAGGGCCTAGACGAGACTTCAGCATTAGAGGATGGCTTACAAACAGTATCAGAAACAAGCTCGTCAAAGGTTTCAAAAGAATATGAGAATGTTCAATGGAACATAAATTAAGCCATGGAAAACAAGACCCTTCCGAGCCTCCTCGAACTCACCGACTTTATAGTGCACACACCCTTCCAAATCCCCAACGGTCGTCCATCCCTGTTTCTTCTCAACTTCCGGATCATTGTGAAGTATTTTATTTCTTAACCAGGACAAATAGTAGACCCGTAACTTATCTTTTTTGCCTAGCAAAATAAATATAAACATCTTAGGATGCATATTCAAAAGTAGGTGTTATCATTTGTAACAATAGGAACCAAGAGAGACTCAAACAATTTTATTTCACAAAAGGAACAATTTTGTATCCAATATATACTAAGTAAAATCTCAACTCAAGCTATGCAGATGGACTTTTAAAATTCCTACAGAATTATCACTAGGTACAGGCCGAAGTTGGAAGGAAAGGTTTTAAAAGAATAAAGAACTCACACTTAGATAGTTCAAATAGTGTCAATAAATGACAAAGGAATAAAAATAGCTGTACAAAAATACAACCAGTAGAGTATATAAGATGTGTCAATAACTATAGTATCTTCTGATTCTCAAAACCCTCTTGGCTCTTAACTATTATCTCACATTTGACCCATGAGAAAATTGGGAGTACAGAAAGGGTGACTAAATCATCCGTGCAAAGATAAGAATCTAGCAAACACAAGCCACAAATTGGAGACGTGTGCAACTTACATAACTGCCAAAGAACTCACACCTGGAATATGTAAAGAATGCCTATACATTAATTATAAAGAGAGATAACCCAATAGAAAAACTAGGCAAGTGATTAACCAGGCACTTTACCAAAGAAAATATCCCATAGACACCTAAAAAGGTGCTTAATCTCAATAGCTGATAGGGAAATGTAAATTAAAACCATAATGAGATACAATCTCAGGCACCTATGAGAATGTAAAGTCTGATAATATCAAAGGTAGGCAAAGAGTGGAGCAACTAAAATCCTCATAAACTAGTGTTGTAAATGGTTAAAGCCATTGGGAACAAAGTTTGCTGTTATCTATGGATGCTGGACACGCACATATATGACCAAAGTTATTCCTCTCCTACCATAAATTTGTGCACGAGTCCCCAAACACATAACAGGGATGTTCATGGCAGCAGTGACTAAAAGAGCCCCAAACAGGAAACGATGCAAGTACTATCAACAGTATATACATTTGCTAGAAACAGGAAAAAGTTTACCTAAATTCAGTTCAAAGACACAACCAATCTAAGGTACCCAAGCCAGGACAGCGGCTGCCTCTGGGAAGGAGGAGAGACAGCGACTGGAGGCAGCACAGGGGAGCTTCTAAGAGGGGCTAGGAACGTCCCATTTCTTCCCTGGGTGGGGGCTACCTCGATGTACTCATTCTGTGATAATTCACTGAGTTGTACAACTGTAATCTGGGCACTTTGGGTATGTGTCATATGTCAATATAATTTTTTAAAAGTTTGGAACAATTTTTTAACATGGGGAAAATGCTCACCATGAAATGTGAAGTGAAAGGAAGGGTACATGTTATGTGGAGTGATTTATTCCCATATTGTGAGATATTTACAGAAAAGAGAAGGAAATGTACCAAAATGTTAACAATAGTGAAGTGGGCTGAAACGTGTCCCCCACCAAAGGACCTATCCAAGTCCTAAGCCGCGGGACCTGTGACTGTAACCTTATTTAGAAGCAGAGTCTCTGCAGATATAATTAAGTCTAGGATCTCGAACAGCTAATCCTGTATTTAGAGTGGGTCTTCAAGCTACTAAGTGCTGCCCTTATAAGAGGAAGGAGAGGGATATCAGACACAGACTGGGAGAGGAAGGCCGGGTAGAGACGGAGGCAGAGGCTATGAGCCAATAAGGAGCGCGAGCAGCCCGCGGCCTTGGAAGCTGGGAGAGACCCTGGATTGCCCTCAGAGCTGCTTACAGCAGCCTGGGAAATGAGTACACAAAATTGCCTCTGAATGGGCAACATTTCCTTATTCTTCCTAAGTTTTTTCTATTTTCAAAGCTTCCAACAGTGGACATGCATTACGTCTATAATTGTGAAAACCATTATAAAAGCCACCAAAAAATATAAAAAGGTAACCAAAGAATTCTTGCTGGTATCAGCAGATTATTGATTCCCATGAATCGTCTTGTTTCAATGGGTTAGAAAATGAAGTTTAAACCATTTTTAGCTGCAGAGGTTATTTCCCTCCAATTTAAAAAGTTCTTCTACCAACAGTCAGGTTTTAAATGGCTGTTTTCTCATCTAAGTATGATACAGATGGGGAAATTTTTGCATCCCAACAAACTTCTTTATTTAAAAGCAAAAGCATATTTGAAAGTGAAAATAAATATATAAATGTATCAATGAATATAACAAACTTGAGCTAGCAGATAAGTCAAAATTACTGTTGGTATCATAAGGCCTATTTAAAATCTTATAATTGTGCATATCCTCTGACTCAGCAATAACATAAATTATTAGGAAATTATGATCTATGCAACATGGAGAAGCACAAAGGTTAAGTAAGCTACAAATGTTTACAAGTGCAAGGAAAAAAAAAAAGGATAAACCTAATGACTAATAACAGGAGATAAATTTTAATACAGCTATGCAAAGAAATACTCTGTAGCCATGTAAAATGGCTATCACGAGGACAATCTAATAACATGCAGAAAGACTGCATAGGTACGCACAACTAATACGAAAACAAGCATGGACAGGATACATTCCAGTTTCAGAACAGTTCAGAACCAGGGGTGGTAAGTGCGGGAGGGGTGGTTAAGTATTTATTAACACTGTAATATTTGTGTTAACTACTCGGTAGCTGGGTGTTATATTATTCTTTCATTATCATTCTCTGTATGTTTGAAATATGGTATAATCGTATTTTATGCAGGATTTTTTCCCTTCTGTATTTATTTGGGTGTGCTATGTGCCTGAAAGATGGGAAGTTAGAAATCAAGAAGTGAAAAAATAGATTTTACCTCTGGATTATTTTACTTTTTATTTTTCCCAGTTGCTTTTCTGCAGTAGTTCCTTATTTTCTACACTGAATACATATTATCTGAATTTAAACTAAGAAAAATGCCTTTTTTTTTTTTTGGAAAAAAATTCATACAAAGTTTTAATTGATTTAAGATAAAAATTTTAGAATCAGGGCAAAGAATTGATCCTTCTGCATGTAAAACTTAGTCCTTGGGAGGAAGTGAACACAGGCCTACCCAGTAGGCGAGTTGGAACAAACTTAACAAGCAACAGAGGCAGAGCCGCTGCCCTCATACCTGGCATGTAATGGGTTGTGTGGGAGGTGTCAATCAGGAAATACACGAAGGTGTGCTTTGTAAGACAGCTCTTTAGAAGAGAGTCTGTGTGCACATCTGCATCATATCTGAATAAATTTTCCTATCACATTATTATAAACTCATGTTATAGTTGTACGTCACTTAACCATCATTCTAGAGAAGGAAGTAAATAAAGTTTATCACTTTAAGAAACACTGTAATGTTTGTTTGTTTTTTTATCTCTGTAGAAATATACCCAAGATGTTATATATTTATTCTACTTTACTAAATAGACATGAAGGAAGCAACCTTACCAGAAATTGTCACCAAGACGTTCAAGCCTTCAAGTACATCCATCTGTTGAAATCGTCTACGGTTGATAAGAGGATATACCTTCCCTTGGCCACTTCTGTCCAGCAGCATCAGGCCACTCTCTGTACCCACTAACAGATTCACTCCTGTTTCAAGGACACAGAAAGGCCTGCATTTTATGCCGGGCTTTGCAGATACCCTGGTTGTATGGAAAGGTTAGTATCATATATTTGGAAAATTGTGCAGTTTTCTTAATTCACCCAGAAAAAGAAATGCTTAGAATAGTCAAACTTGCAAACTGCAAAACAAATTGGCAGCACATCACCATTAGTGATATTTATTTAAATATAAAAAAGGATATAAGAAAAAATGAAGGGGCCTCATCCCCTTGATTTCCTTCATAATCTGTCAGTTTCTAGTTCTTCCTGAGTTGCCCTAGAACAACCAAGCTCACCATCTCCCTGGTTTTACAGACTCTACATCTCATTAGATATAGTAGACACTTGCACAAACCTTTACCTGACACCATGGTGTCTCTTCTTGCTTCTTTTATCTTTATTTTCACTGGAAAAGTTCTGGAAATAGCTAGACATAGTCCCCCTCAAATACTTAACAGCTTATCACTTGGCTTCCATTACTCAGTTTAAGCTTTTCTCAAAAGACCACTCTCTGTTATCATCAAATCTATCACCCTCTTGTGCCTCAATGTCTAAGGACTACTTTACAGGTGATCTCCCCATCTGATTCATCTTGGCTCTGCTGACCACACATACACTATGATCTTCTCATTGTTCTCCAGCTGCTTTTTTTTAAAAATGTTTGATCTTTGTTTCCATGCACGTTCTCTGCTTCTTAAAATAGAGATGTTTCCTTTGCTCTATGTCTGATGACAACCGCCCTATCTAGGCTCTGTTAATAAATCTGGGCCTGTAACTCCTAACTCCACACCCCACCTCCCTGATTTTCTGCCCACTAGAGATTTCTACGAAAACCAACTTGCTGGCTTCGCCATTTCTATCAACAGCACCGCCGTCTCCCACAACTTCTCAAAACTAGCCAGACTAGCCACCAAAGCCAGACAATTCCTCTTCTTCATCCTCAGACTTTTGCCACCAGCTTACACTTGATGGACAGAGACCTTAACTGAGGTTATTACAACATCTCTTTCTACCTTCTCGAGATCTGCTCATCAAAACATCAATTCACTAAGTATTCCACTTCTTCAACTGTACATGCCCTACAGGAGAAGGTCCAAAAGCCTCAGTGTGGCATTCAGGACTCTCTGCTGGGACCCGGAATTTACATTTAAACGTATGATCACTGCCACACAAATGCAAATAACTGTAGCAACTAACTGAGAGTCAGACTCCCATGGACAACAGTTATAAACCTGCCAAAGCACTACCAGCAATCCTACTTGAGTCTTCAGGCAGTCTATGGATTCTAGAGAATAGCAATGACCTGACACAGTCCCCATTAACAGTCTACTATCATGTATACAACTCAGGTCTCTGATCGCCCCTTGCAGAAACAGCTGACATTTTAGAAGAGTACCCTGTGCATTCTGCACTAGCTGGCTCTTGGCGTCATTTCTGTCCAGTGTGACTTTATTCAGATAGTTCCCTCGGGTCTGACATATGATGAAATAGCTTCAGATAATCTGAAGGAAGCCTCTATAATTTGAAGAAAAGAGAAGGTCCGACTATTATCTTATTTACCTGCTTCCCATACAGAGTAATCTTTAAAATAAGAGTAAAGGAAAAAACCCTATTAAAAAAAAACAAATCCTATTTAAAATTGTATTTTAAAACTCTAAAATACAATTAAAATATGATTACACATCATAGGATAAAGAAAAAGCATAAGGAAAAAGGAGGCTTATAAATGCATATGGCTTCTAGACTGGCCTTGTCCAAAAGAACTTTCTGTTGCAATGGGTATGTTCTTTATCTGCACTGTCCAAAAGAGCAGACACCAGCCATGTGGCTAACAAGCACCTGAAAGGGGGCTAGTGAAGAATGGAATTTTCTATTTTTATTAAAGTTAACATTAAATAGCCACATGTGTCCAGCGGCTACCACATCATCATGAAAAGTACAGCTCTGGGGGTTAATGACATTTTATAAATCAGGTTAACATCACAGCTTTGAATTAGAGCTCATGGCTTGACAGTTTTGTATGTATTTATGGGGGTGGGGGGGTGGGGGGCAGGTGGGAGGGTCTACAGCAGGCCATTATGTTTTTATAAGCAAGAAGTTCTTCTTTATCAGAAGTATCATACATATTAGATAATTACTTAATGCTAAGAGAAAAACCTGCTGTCCAATTTTAAAAGCTTTATTATCAGTATAAAAGAAATGAACATTTACTCTTAGTGGTTTTCCTCTACTTAGTGGTTAATTATAAACAGCTTAAAAGTTACTTGCAGAAATCACACATTTATTGATAGAGCTGTCACCCAAGAGTACATTCCAAAGGCTCCATTTTGTAGAACATCTTGATTATTTTCTTGATCAATCTTCAGTATCAAGGGTATAAAAAATGTTGTCAAAAATCTAATAATAACTACCTAAAATATGAGGCTTGTGAAATCTATTATTTGTGGTTTCCAAAAATACCACGCAAACACCAATTTTAAGATTTTTATGGTAAGAAGAAATAGAGAAATAAAAGGTAAAACTAAAAAAATCTTTTCATATACACAAAAATTGCAGGTATTCAGGCACTGACACTCTACCTTCTAGTTCTCCATTATAGGTTTCTGAGAACTATATAATCTTGTAGAATATCAAGTGCTAACAGCCAAAAGAATATAGATAGGCATTGGGAAATGACAAACTTGGAAATGACAGGTCCGTGAAAAACTGAGTTGTGTGCTGCAATAACTTTTCATAAATATACCTGAACCTTTAAGCTGTTTGGTATAATTAAAAATTTTATAATGTTTACATTAGCATACCCCCCCCAACTGTCTAAAATAGTAACAGGTAAGCTGCACTAAGAACTGCAATTGTGCTCATGTGAACCTTGCGAAAGATGATGGGGAAAATGGCTAAGAAACTTTAATTCTACAATCTGTACTTTGCACTTGCTGCATCTGCCTCCTTATCAGCTCTGCTTACCCTCTAGCAATGTAACCCCGCCCCTCAATCAATGGACCAAAACACCACTGTCAAAGCAGGAGGGCTTCCTTGAGCGTCCAGTCTCAGGCGCCTGTGGGTTTTGGTACCCTTAAGCACCCCAACTCCTTGAACTGGGGGCTCGTGCGGACTCTCTGCTGTGCTAGGCCAACGGTCCTCCTCCTTTCCCCAGGTAACACTGGCCCTGCCCACCACGGCTCTCTGGACTCCTTCTCTCATGGCTTCACACTTTATCCCAAAGCCTCCCTAGCCCTCTCCTCCACATGGGAAACGTTCTCTTCCCATCTCCTATTTCCTAACAAACACTTCCATTTGGATGGGTCAGTCACATCCACACATTCCAGTGGACTCAGCAGCTCCCCCATAATGCTCTTCTTCCTCAAAACTGTCACTGCTGCCACCTTTCTTCTAGTGTCAAACTTGGCAGTAAAACTTTTAACCCTTTCAAGCCAATTAGCTACATGGTTGAAGCACTGCATGACCTCTAGTACACCAGGACCGTGTCAGTCCGCCTGCCCCACCCGCCAGCCCGGGCTGCTGCTTCTCCTTTGGGAAGGCCATTTTCTTCTCCCCACAGAGCCAAACTTAAGTGTTCTTCAGGGCGTACAAATGGATCACACAGTGCTTTAGCCTACTAAGATTTCTTCTTTAGCGCAATCCCAAGCCTTTTTGGATAAACCATTTGTTTATGAAACCACAAATAACAGATTTCCCAAGCCTCATATTTTATCATAATTTACTGACTGTGACAGTAAATCATATCCTACCTTGTTCTATTGTGATCAAGATACTCTGTGGCTATATCTTACCTCACAACTAAAAAGTAAGTTGCTGTGCCTCTTTTTCTTAAAACCTCATTTCAGATTTCTCCGCACTGACTACATGCACACTAGGGGTGGTGATACAGAGAACGGCTAAGACACAAACCCTACCGCTAAGGGGTTCACACAGAGGGGACGTAAGTACATCAATACTGACGGTGAGAACTCTAAGAATGGCAGAGAAAAAATGGAAAGAAAGTTTTGAGGAGGGCAAGGTCACACTGAGGTAGAAGAATCCAGAAAGGGTCCAGGGGTAGATGCGGTACTGAAGATGGGTCAGAAGTTGGGGGGACTGCCATCACAACTGGAGACCATATGGAGAAGGGTCAGAACACCAGGGACGTGTGCAGATGACAGTGAGCAAATTTCAGCTGGGCTAGAAGACAGATCTGCACAGAAAGATTTGGGAAGTAAAGCTAGAAAGACCTCAAAACTCTAAGATTACAAAACTAATTTGGCAGGCAATGAGGAGCAACTAAGGATTCATGGAAAGCAGGAGCAATCTGATACAAAACTATGCATTAGTTAGACTACAGCTGGGTGTCTGCAATAGGCAAGTGATAATGAAGGCGTCAAATGGACAGTGGCAGGGAAAGGAAAGGTGTGAACAGATGTGAAAAACCCGACTAAGGTAGGAACTAGTATACCCTTGGAAACTGACCAAAGTGGGTGGAGAGAAGAAAGGGTTGATTCAGGGGCTTTCATTTTATGTCCCTGGGCATAGTTTCACTGACAGAGACAATGACGATAAGCCTTGAGGTGTGGGTAGAGAGGGAGGAAAGAGATGCTTTATTTTACTATGTAATGAATTTAAAATGTTGGTGGAAATGCCCAAACAGTGGCTGAAAAACATGAGCTGGAAGATGGGGCTAGAGATAGCTATGTGGACGATAAGAAGGGGTGAGCGCTGAAGGATAAGCCTGAGGGAAACAAAGACGGTAAAAGGAAGTTGCTGAGGGGCCAGGGTAAGTAAAACAGCTGAAAGAACACACTTTAGAGTGTGAATACCAGGCTAGTTCATCAGCAACTGGAGCTTCAGGGAGAAGGACCTGCTTGGCCCAATGCAGCCCTATGGCAAGGAGGCCACCTGCTCTGGCGAGACCATGGTGCCTGCCAGGGGCTTTCACATGATCTCAATCACTGCCAACAAGCTACTGCTACCTTCATCTAGGGGGGTTAATAAAAATGCTTTACCAGCATTGGCGGCTTAAAAAATACTCTTCCAGTAGAGACGAGGATAGAAATTCAGATCTCAAGGGATGCAGAGGAAGCAGCCTTCATGATTTTTCCTGAGAAGCAGTAGGCAAGGGGCGGGGCTGAAACGAGATGGGTGAGAGATGGAGCTCTGATGGGGAAATCAATGGATTTCTACTTGCAATGCCAAAGGGAGTAAGAAGCTTTTCTGGGTAGAAGTAGGGTCCCTGTTAAAAATAGCTAACCTCAGGGTTCAGGCTGGAGAAGAAGAAAAATAACGTGTGGGGTGGGAAGGGAAGACAAGGTCAGGGCCAAGCGCAGGGCCCACCTGGCAGAGCAAGGTGGGAGTGCCAGGGGTAAAGGGAGAACCAGTTTTAGAATGGAAGAGGACAGGGCTTTGTGCACAGCAAACTTCCAGTGATACCCTCTCACGGACTACAGAAAATGCTACACAACTGCTGTAAGTAGTCAAGAGGCAAAGTCAGCTAAACATTCCTGTCTGTGGACTGGGTACATGGCATATAGCTTTTAAAAGCTCCATTTAGATATCAGGACCAAGACACAAAGAACAAGCTGCATGGAAATAGTTAAAGAAAAGTACATCAATTAACTTCTTCATTTTTCCAATGAATATGGACCAAGCGCCTGTTCTCATCTTTTTACTTTTTCTCTTGCATGAAGAACAACTGGGGACTGGTCATCCTTTACATTTGACTGCCGAAACAAGTTCAAGTACGTACATGCCCCACACGGTTCTATCAATGCACAACTCAGCCTACAGGAGGAGGTAACAGTTATGGGTATCCCAGAAGTCTTCCATCTTCTCTGTCAACAGCCTTTCAAAAAATTCCAAATAACTCAAAATCACATGTTTTCAAAAAGACCAGCCCATTCTGCCTAGAATAAGAAAACAATCAGAGATTAGCAGCCAGGTACCTACCCCATAAGGCAGCGCACAGAATCTCTGAGTTAAACCTCTTCTTGTACTTTCGAATCTCTGGGGTGTCACTCTGCGGCCTCGTGTTAGTGGGGTTCACGTTGACTACTGAGCCCTTCCGGGTGGGGTCTTGCCTCATGGCTTCCGGTCTCATTCCATCACAGGAAAACCCCACTGAAACAAATCATTTGAAATTGTTTTCTATGCGTGCAAACACGGCCAAACCCCACTCTATCCTACATTCATCTCAAGTAAATATTTATAGGCCATCATCGACATTTTGTTAAGGAAAAGAAATCTGTAAGAAATGTATATGGAAAAAGGAAATCGACTGTGCAATTTGCAAATAAGGTACAGCAAGCGTGAAGGGGGCAGGCTCTGCATCCCAAGTCCAGGCTGTGCCCAAGCCACACTCAAGAGCAACAAAAGTCCTGTTTACTGACTGCTTTCTTGGTGCTGCTTTACTTACCCACGGAAGTCACTGTTGTCCCACTAGATGGAGAAATCTGTAGTAATCGGGGGTCTATAAAAGGTGTAAAGGAGGAGGAAGATTTGTGTTTCTGGAGTGTGCTACTAGCGGACTGAGTCTGCAATGTAAATTTCAATTTTATTAATACAAACGACATTAAGAAGGAAAATAAAAAAATTAAAAAGAAAAACAAAAAACATTTTCAATCCATTTCTATACTATGCTTTTTCCCAACACAAGCTCCCACCCCTTCTTGCATCATTTCCCAAGAGCATCCTCCAGGGCTCCCCCACTTGGGCAGGCCACACTCCCAGAACAGGTCATCTAACCTGGAGCCACTGAAGTCACATCTCTTGCCTGAGATACATATTTCTCATCTAAGATAAGGCATGTTGCAAGGTACTAATAATATATATACTTTCTGCTCCTAGTTTTTTAAATAATTAAAATTCCTATGGGAGTCTTGATCTCAATTCACCAACTTCTGAATTTAATCTTCTGCATGCAAAAAATAATAATCCAATTAATCCCTGTTGAAATATTGGAAAATCTTTATATTTTTTTATTTTAAATTGAACTTCTTGCCATAAAGCTACAGAGGCTTCAGTTACCACCACTTTAGGTGCATAACTGTTAAACTCATACCAAACAAGGGCTCTCTAGTGAAAAGTGCAGATGACAAAATAAGCATATATTTTTGGTATTTTAGGTGCACTAGTGTTTTGGTTAATAAAGTAACTTAAGACAAAAAAAAAAAAACAAAAAAACAAAAACAAAAAAACACAAAGAAAGTGATACAAATTGTTAAGTGGAAATGTAATGATGATTAAAAACAAAACAAAGAGAAAAATAAATCAAGTTGCCAGTTTAGTAAGTTAAAGGTTATAGTAAAATACTGTACATGAGAGCAAAAGGGAACAAAGTTCAAAATATAAATATAAGGAGGAATGTGAGTGTAGGTGGACTATATCCCTGGAGAAGAACACATCTGATAAGTGGTTTTGTGCTGTACTACTTCAAGCTGCCCCCATGGACCCCTGAAAGTCACTGCTCTCCTATAGCACACCAGGCTGCACTCTTCTCCCCGGATACATCTGCGTCCTTGCGGGCTTCCCTCCCTAGTACCTTGAGTCAGGGGCCAACCCAGCCAATGGCCGATTTGATGCTGACCCTGCCTGGGAAGCAGCTGACTTGCCCCAGCTCCTGATGGGGAGGGGATTATTCTGATTCTTTCTAAGAAGGGAACCAAAATAGGAGCAGGAGGGAAGTTAAATGTTGACAATGACAAGATTAGCTGAAGCTACATGTCAGTTGCAACCTCCCTCAACTGTTGGACAAATGCATTTAAACCAAACCTTGCATGACATAGAGGAGCTTGTCTAAGCCCAGGGTGCTCATGGTGGGATAACTTGGAGGAATAACTTGGGGCATAACTACAGAGCCAAGAATCACCCAGGAGCACCCAGACTGAGTACCACAGCCCAGCCTTTGAACATATCACAGGATTCCCCATACAAATTTTTAAATGAAAAAGCTCTCACAAACATTTACCCTTCTAGTTTTAACGCTCTAATTTTGTAGGTTTTTTGAAAACTGTTTAGCCTATTCTTAGAATTTGATTGTGAATTTCAAGGAAAGATTCCTTTTAACAGGGTTTGCAAAACAAATTAAAACTAAACAACCAACACCTCCCTCCCCAGGCCACGAAAGAGAAGAAATCCAGCACTGTCTGAAGGAGATGCCTGTGCAGGGTAACAAGCTTGTCCAGATAGGGCCAAGTCTGCTTAAGCCAATCCTCATATACTTAGTAAGGGAATTAAAAAAAAAAAAAATAACAATAATGAAAAGGGCAGATTATACAAATGACTAGAAGAATTTCATGCTAGATATATAATGGGTCTGAGAACACAGCAATCGTTTTATTTAGATTTTTTAAAATAAACTGAATCAAGAAAGCCATGCAACTAAACTTATCTAAAGAAAAGTAAATAGTGAACTGGCAAGTTTGGAGGGAAACTGATCTAGGGTTAAGGGATTTGTATGCAGCTCTGAAACATGTTACTTGAGGGTTGGAGGGAAGGGTAGGTGACAGAAGAAAGCAGGGTGGGTAGGGAAAGGGTGAGGGGCACTGGAAAGTTCTCTGCCAACTAGCTACTAGGCAGTGCTGATCTAACCCTAGGAAAGCAGCCAGCTGTGGTGTGAGACATACCTCATTAGTAGTGAGCTTGTCCTGGGGTGCCTGTGGGGACATGGTGGGTGTCGGCTGGCTGGAGGATGGGGAGGAGGAGGTGGAGGAGGTGGAGGAGGAATGGCTTTGCTGTAAGAGATCTGGCAAGAGGTGAATGCGACCGGCAAAGCCATTGCTCTCATGATGGCTGGCACGCTTTTGGTCAACTGTACTCTGCAGAGAAAACAGGCACACTTGTCTCGCTCAAGTGCTGCTGAAATGGCCTACGACCCTACTGATAACTGACTTTATGTTTACAGTGTTGTGTGATTTTTCAGATTCTCTTAAATTATTGAGGAAAAACCAGGGGGAATTAGCCTGCATTGCTTACACTTTCTCAATTACTAAGTTGAGTCAACAGAATTCAAAGTCTCTCATCTGGTGGCTGCACGATTCGAGCAGTGAATGTTTAATATGGTTTATCTGCCACACTAGCTGCTGTTACCAAAACTGCCATTCCTTTTTAAAAATCTGTTCTGTTTAAAGCTCCAGAAAGTACAATTGTTGCTTCTTCCAATCCTGGTCTTTTCAATGTTCTTCCTACTTCCCAACCAAATATACTGCCTTAACAGGAAACACACTCAGGGAAAAGATTTAAAATACTAGGCAGGTGTCCTGGTCCTGTTTTAAATAAGAAGCATATCACTTTTATTACATCTAAGCTAGGAAATGAACAGATTACTGTAAAACTCAGTAATCCAAACTGAACACATCTGGGCGATAAATAATTATCCAACAAGTGAGAAAAACAGTGTTTTTGGAACACAGAAGAGAGAGCCCTCCCAACTCCTCTGCTGTATGAGTCTTGCCCCGTGATGAGGAGGTGGCTCACTGCACTTGGGCGGCTTCTGCCTGACCGGTCCCGCTGATGGCTGCAGCACTACAGACCTTCAGAGCTGAGAACTCTCTGCAGAACCAGCTAGGCTGCTCTGTCACAGCCTTGGGATCTGCTTCCCCACTCTGCGAGCCTGTTGAGATTCCCTGTGGCTCTTCTATGCTCGGACACAGACTGTGAGACCAGCGTGGTGCTTGAATGCGGGCTGCCCCAGAGCATGCAGGGGAGCAGCAGTATGGGGTGGAGGACCTCTGGCTCCCTTCTGGGCATGCAGCACACACCTGCCTCCCTAACCCCCGGGCACTCTCCCTTCTGGGTCTGGGTAACATAAAAACAGATGATGATGTAGAAAGAGCATGAGTGAGTGAGTGAGTGAGTGAGCAGGTGGGTTAATGACTACAGAAAAGCTCAGCCTCTGACAACAAAGAGCAGACACAGGTACCTGGCGGACAATTAGGGTGCCCTCCTTGGATGGGGTCACGGCAGGCTCACTTTCCACATCATCATGGACAAGCATGGTTTTCACGGATTCCGTTTCACCATTGCTCAAATTCAGAGATGACCTAGTGAGGCAAAATCCAGAAGTTAAGGAGTCATGGGTATCTTGTTTAGATTTTTCACCTACTCAAAGCCATAAGATGACATCAGCTTAGAGGCACACTCTTCTCAAGGAAAGCAAGTACTTATCCTCTTCCTTAAACAAGGAATTTCCTATCAGCTCATTTTATTTTTGAGCACAATAATTACAATAAATTCATATTGTTATAATTAAAGTGGTTAAACCCAAATGAAGTTTCCCTTTTATCATTCATATCCTCAAATTTTAAAAAAAAGTACATGTTGGGGATTTGGAGAAAGGCACTAACACACACATGCAGTTGGAAAGAGAAGGGATAAAAATATAAGGGCTGTCTGCTGCTTACTCCATGATTACTACGTGCTAAACGTGCAAGGACACAAGACAGATAAGAAAAAATGCCTGGTCCCAAACAGAAGGCTGGGTGGGCACACTCTCATCCCCTCTAAAATAAACCCAGGACTGACACTGCTCTGGTGTCATCTGGTCCAGAGGTGGATTCATCGGCCCCTTCTTGTTCTACATCATCATCTTCCTCGTCGGTTGTCCCCGACTCCTCACTGGATGAGGAATAGTCTGTCACTTTGTGAGGTGGCCGCACATCTTCCACTGCTCGAAGCTCTTTGGCCAGTGCAGTCAAATCCTAATACACAGGGCAGAAAAGAGAGTAAGCCAAAGGGAAGAAAAACAAAACAAAACAAAACAAAAAAACTGGGAAGAAAATTGGGAAGAATGAGAAGTTCTTTATTTTAACTATCAAAAAAGCCACAATGTCAATGCTGTGAAATTGTTTGGCAGAGTATTTACCAGTTTCATATGAAAGTGAGAGCTTAAAGCTTTCGATAGAAAAGAGTGTCAAAGCTGTTGCATGTAAACTGAAAGTGCTTTGTCCCCCCAAAATATAAGATTACATTTTAGATAAACAATGAATGTAGACAGACCCGCGGACTTTGTTGTACAATCACCTGGCTTTATGACAAAATTTTCTCTTAAGGGGGTTATATAGAAAGCAACCTCTCAATTAAAAAGGCCTGATTTAAATATTCCTTTTTTTTTTTTATCTCTAACTTTTATTGTGAAAAATTTCAAACCTACAGAAAAGGTGAAAGAGAAGTGAGGTGGACCCTGACCTAACACAAATATCTGTTTTCACCAACGGCTAACAACTTGTCATATTCCGTGACATATTAAGTGAAAAAGTATCAGTGCTGGCTGCTGTGGGCCATTGATTTGGCTGACTTGGTTCTCTCCCCTGGGTTTTACCCACATCTCCCCAGAAAACTTCAAATGAATAGGAACATCAGAAAGAAAAAAAAAAAATCCATAATAAAAGTTATTTTAAAATGGCTTCACTTACTCTTCTATATATTGAGACACTTTAACACTCAATTAGCCAAATATAATTTTCAAGAAAGATTATTTATACCCTACATTTTCATATACAAGTCCAAAGTACATCTTCCTACTTGAGAATTTTACTTAGAAATACAGTGATGACTTAACTTAAGAAGTTAAGCAGTTCCAACTTATCCAACTTATTTTTCTTCTTTTCCACAGTTAAGGACATCTTTCTTGTTTTTGAGTTTGAGCCTCTGAAATAACAGTCAGCAAGTGTTGAACCTTGAATCCTGTTACTATTTAACAGCTGTGGCTTTTTAGGAAGTTATCCAGAAAATTATAATTAACAGAAAACAAAAACAAAAGTTGGTTCTTTGAGAAGATGAACAAAATTGACAAACCCTTAGGTAGACTGACAAAGAAAAAGAGAGAAGATGCAAATAAATAAAATCAGAAACGAGAGGGGGGACATTACCACTGACCCCACAGAAATAAGAGATCATAAGAGGATGCTATGCACAACTGTATGCCAACAAACTAGACAACACAGACGAGATGGGCAAATTCCTAGAAACACAGCCTACACTGACCCTAGAAGAAGTAGAAGACCTCAACAAACCAATCACAAGTAAACAGTCATCAGAAACCTCCCCCCCCCAAAAAAAAAAAGCCCAGGACCAGATGGCTTCACAGGTGAATTCTACCAATCCTTCAAAGACAGTCTAATAGTAATCTTGCTCAAGCTCTTCGAAAAAAAACTGAACAGGAAGGAACGCTACCAAACTCATTCCATTACACCAACATCACCCTAATACCAGAGCTAGACAAAGATACTATGAAAAAATAAAATTACAGACTAGTTTCACGAATGAATATAGATACAAAAATCTTCAACAAATTACTTGCAAACTGAATCCAATAGCACATTAAATGAATTATACACCACGATCAAGTGGGTTTTATCCCAGGAATGCAAGAAAATTAATTAGTGGAATAAACCACATTAATAAACTGAAGAAAAAAAAAAAATCACACGATTATCTTGATTGATGCAAAAAAGGCATTTGGCAAAATACAGCATCCTTTCTTGATAAAAATACTCCCCAAAGATAGAAATAGAAGGAAGCTTTCTCAACATGGTAAAGTGCATATGTGAAAAACTCACAGCTAATACTGTACTCAACAGTGTAAGACAAAGCTTTCCCGCTAAGGTCAGGAACTAAAAGAATCAAATATTTAGGAATAAACTTAACCAAGGACATAAAGGACCTGTATTCAGAAAACTATACAACATTGCTAAAAGAAACCAAAGAAGAACTAAATAAATGGAAGAACATTCTATGTTCATGGACTGGAAGACTAAATATGGTTAAGGTGTCAATTCTACCCAAACAGATGTACAGATTCAATGCAATCCCAATAAAAATCCCAACAGCCTTTTCTTTGCAGAAAATGGAGAAGCCAATTATCAAATTTATTTGAAAGGGTGAGGGGCCCCAAATAACCAAAAATGTCTTGTAAAAAAAGAACACAGTTGGAGGACATTCACTTCCTGACTTTAAAGCATATTACTTAGATACAGTCTGGCATAAAGACAGACTATAGCAGTTTGGCAGTTTGATATAGGTATGAATTCCAAAAACAGATATTGGATTATGCTTGTAAACTGGTCTGTTAATCTGGGCATGATTGAGTTATGATTAGGGCATTGACTGGGCCACGTCAATAGGGCATTGAGCCGCATCCCTTGGTGGGTGGGGAATCAAAGATAAAAGGCATGGCAAAGGACAGAGCAGTAGTAGTTTCTGAGATGGAGTTCTCATGTTGGAGTTTTGATGCTGGAGCCTGGGGAGGCGGGCAGATGGAGAGGCTTGGTCGTGAGGAAGGAGAGAAGGCCCAGGGACAGAGACGAGCCATTCACCTGATAGTCTACAGCTGCTCTTGTGGAGAGAGGCAAAGCCTAGAGAGCCTCATAGTCTACAGCTGACCTTGTGGAGGAAACAGAGCCCCAGGAAGAGAGGAACCCAAGAAGTCTGAACCCTGGCAAACGTTGGCAGCTGTCTTGCTCCAACACATGACAACAGACTTTGGTGAGAGAAGAAACTTACGCTTTATGGCCTGGTAACTGTGGACTTCTACCCCAAATGAATACCTTTATAAAAACCAACTGGTTTCTGGTATTTTGCATCAGCACCCCTTTGGCTGACTAATACACTGACCAATGGAACCAAATCGAGAACTCAGACCATAACATCTATGGTCAAGTGGTTTCTGACAAGGTTATAAAGCCCTTCTCAGGTGGGCCAGAACACTTTCTTCAACAAATGGT
Source organism: Tolypeutes matacus (assembly GCA_026826555.1). Classification (NCBI taxonomy): domain Eukaryota; kingdom Metazoa; phylum Chordata; class Mammalia; order Cingulata; family Chlamyphoridae; genus Tolypeutes; species Tolypeutes matacus. Next base: position 64,900,219 of record JAKSZT010054030.1, read on the forward strand.
GCAGGGAGAATTGGATATCCATAACCAAAAGAAAGAGGACCCCTATCTCTCACCTTATACAAAAATTAACTCAGAATGGATCAAAGACCTAAATATAAAAGCTACAAACCATAAAACTCCTAGAAGAAAATGTAGGGAAACATCTTCAAGACTTGTAGTAGGCAGTAGTTTCTTAAACCTTACACCCAAAGCACGAGCAACGAAAGCAAAATAGATAAATGGCACCTCCTCGAAATTAAACTTTTGTTCTTCAAAAGATTTTGTCAAGAAAGTAAAAAGGCAGTCTACTCAATGAGAGAAAATATTTGGAAACCACATATCCAAATAAGGGCTTGATATTCATGTCATATAAAGAGATCATACAATTCCGTGATAAAAGGACAATCAAACCAATTATATAGTAGGCAAAAGATTTGAATAGACATTTTCCAAAAAAGAAATACAAATGGCCAAAAAGCACACTAAAAAAATGTTCAACATCACTAGCTATTAGGGAAATGCAGATGAAAACTACAAACGAGGTATCATTTCATACCTTATAGAATGGTCATTATTAAAAATAGAGAGGACTACAAGTGCTGGAGAAGATGTGGAGAAATAGGAACACTCCTTCACTGTTGGTGGAATGTAGAATGTTGCAGCCTTTGTGGAAGACGGTTTGGCGCTACCTCAAGAAGCTGAATATAGAACTGCCGTATGATCCAGCAATCCCCTTACTAGGAATATATTTAGAAGCAAGGACGCAAACTGACATTTGCACACTGATGGATAGCGGCATTATTCATAATTGCTAAAATATGGAATCAGCCCAAGTGTCCATCGACTGGTGAATGGCTAAACAAAATGTGGGTATATAACGGGGGCGGATGTGGCTCAAATGGTTGGGCGTCCGTCTGCCATATGGAGGGACCTGGGTTCGATCCCCAGGACCTCCTGGTTTTAAAAAAAAAAAAAAAAAAAAATGTGGGTATATACATACAATGGATAATATTCAGCTGTAAGAAGAAATGAAATCAGAGGCATAGGACAACATGGATGACCTTGAGGAGGACATTATGCTGAGTAAAATAAGCCAGACACAAACGGACAAATATTGTATGGTCTCACTAATATGAACTAAATATGAATAAACTCATATTCTAGGTAAACTCTAGAATATAGGTTACTAAGAGAATGTGGGTTGAGAATGGGAGCTGATGCTTAATGCATTCAGAATTTTTAATAAGGTTTTTTGTAAAAGTGTGGAAATGAAATGAGTTGATGGTAACACATTATAGTGGGTGTAACACTGCTGATTTATAGATGTGATTGTGCCTGAAAGGGATAGTCTCTGGATGTAAATGTCAACTGAAAGGAAACTAGAGAATAATCTAGGGACTACAACATAGTGATTTTGGTGGTGGATGAAAATTGTGGTTAATAGTATAAAAATAAGAATGTTCTTCCTTTACAAAGTGTTAAGAATATAGTGATACATTGGAAAATTACAACTAATATAACTTATGGATGATATTTAACAGTAATACTGCATATTTTTGCAGCAAAGGCAAAGAAGATTTTATATCAATTCTAATGGACAACAATGGGAGGCTATAAGAGGTTATGGGAGTTTTCCTTTTGGAATAATGAAAACGTTCTAAAAGTATAAGTGATGACAGCACAACTCTGATGAATATGAGAGCTACCGAGTGTATACTCTGAATGGACTGTACAAGGCATGGGACTGTATGACACAGTGAATCCTGTGGTGGACGATGGACTGTTGGTTAACAGAACAAATATGAGAACGTTCTCTTACGAACTATAACAAATATGTAATATTGATAGAGGGTGTTAATAATAGGGTGGGTTGGGGGAACAATACATCAAATATAAGTTATGGGTTATAGTTAGTAGTAATATTTTGATGATGCTCTTTCATAGTTTATAACAAATGTTTTACGACAATGCAAGGTGGTGGTGGTGGGGTGATGTATGAGAGCCCTGTATGATGATATGCATATTTGTTTTCTAAGTTCACAACTTTTACTATACACTTATTGTTTTTGTAGGTTCATGTATGACTGATATATTTCAATAAAAATTTAATGAAAAAAAATTTAAGGGTTTAAATTCTAGAAGGTGGCAAGTTTGAAGAAAGAAAATAAATGCAGACTGTACACAAGCTAAGTTTAAAAGGAGGTTAGAATGTTCCTCTGATGCTGAACATTTCAGAGATGGGGCTTACCACGTCACCCTTCAGCATGGTGGTTTCATTGAATCCAAGAAGTCATCATTGAAGAGTGCACAGTACGAGGAAGCATGGCAGAAAGAAGTGGGGAGAGGGGAGAAGTACAGAAATTAATTCAAGCAGGCATCAAAACCCTAACAGGCTTTAAATCCCACCTTGTAGACAGTTATAAAGCCAGTTAAAAAAGCAGCAGTTAAAGGGGAAGTATGAGAAGTAGTCACGACTACCTCCCCAGGTACCAGAAGGCAGAATTTAAGCAGCAGCAGCAGTTTAAGAAGGTTGATTTTTAAAAATTTATTCTAAAAGCCAGTATTGTAGATGCCCAAATCCTCAAGATTAAGTAAAGGTTAATGCCAAGTGAGTTGATAAAAAAGGTTTTCTTCCTTTTGTGTCTTCTTTTTTAAGTGTTTTCTTAGAAGGAAATTCCATTACGTAGAAACTAGGATTTTTCTGTATTTCGTTATAAGGCTGATCGTATAACAAAGTATACAGTTGTAACACCAGATAAAAGGTCTTGTTTGAGGGAGAGCTTTATGTAGCAAACAAAACAAGTACTGGTAGAGGGCACGAATGTGGGTTCAGGTCATTCCTTGCACTCCCTCAAATCTATGAGAGGGCCACAGAAAGGACTGCAGGCCCCTGAATGTCCTATCTATAACAGATCTCACTCAAGCCTGAAATAAGTCAAATAGATTTTGAGCAATCCTTACAGCAGGTTTGAGTGGTCTAAAGACTTCTTTTTTATCGTCAGGTTTTTTTACTGCATTTTCAAGGCGCTGAGATGGAGAGCCTTCGGATTTGGATGATGCTGTTGAGATCAAGAGAGACAAAGAAAGGCAGATATATATTAACATATTCATTTCAAACGTTACACAGCCACTCTAGTCCACCAGCATTTTGTTGCCTTTCTCTCCACACCCCTCCCCCTGCCCACTTCTGTTAGTCCCACTCAGGGCCGAGGCTCTGCATGCAGGTCTGAACAAAGGGGACAACCTAGGAGACTCTCAGGCAGCCTTTCTGATTCCTTGCTTAGAGTCCTCCCTCCCAGTCCACTCAACATGTTGTTCATAATGAACACCCTGTTATATCAATACCATAGTAAAGGGAATTTCCACTCATCTATTATTATGACTAGGTTAAAATACCCAACACTGATGACAACATAGGCCCTGGAGTCTGAAAGAAATGGGTTCAAATCCCAGCTTGGACATTTGGCTAATTACTGCCTTGGGGAAGTTACCTAATCTCACTACATTGTAGTTTCTTTAATCTGTAAAAGGGGGCTATGTAGCCCACTGGCCCTACTGTGGAAAGGGAGAAGGAAAGCCGTCCTACATCTCACTCTGAAGCGCTCCCCAGAGCCACTCTGAGAGCCGGGGTGGGACCCAGGCTGGGATCCTGAGTTGCTGGAGCCTGAGGAGCTGCCGCTGCCAGGCCTGGGCACCAGCTTCTCCACTCTCTCCCACAGCAACCTGGGCTCAATACTGCTGTGAGGAAAGAAGGGAGAGGACAGTTAATGCATTATCCCCAGATGCAGAACCCAATGCTATACACAAGCGTGATATTATCTGATGTCTTTGAAATGATATGCAGGCATGAAAAACTATCTATAAACAGCAGTTAACATCAAACCGACCAAAGACTATCAGGGCTTCATCCATCGATTTTATCTTAGATATCCTAAGAAACAAATACTAAATAATATCCTACCATTAGGAAACCTAAAATCCTCATCAGCTATGAGAGAAAATGCTACCGCTCAGTCTAGAAGTATCACAGTTTCTGTCATAGCCACAAACTCAGTTTTTAAAATTCTAAAAATTTCCACTTATATAATTACACACACGAAATTATATTGTTTCCAGGTTGCTGCTCTCACACGACCATCACCGTTCTCAAAAACTGACACCTCTGAAGTATGTACCTTTGTATGAGAATGTTGGAAATGCTACAGAAAGCAGGGACTATGATGTACTTCCTGCCGTGGGCTTATGAGTAAGAATTAATGGCATAGATTTAGTTGGAGGAGAACACCACAGTCCAATCTAGGCATTTAACAAATGAATCGTCATCCATCGCACTACTTCAAGGGTCAATATGCCCAAGTCTAACTTTAGAGGTTTCACGATATTTAACATAATGATCTTTTCTTCCTCTAGAACAGCACTGCTCAATTAGAACTTTATACAGTGAGGGAAATGTTCTACAGCTGTACCGTATACTGCAGTATACATGTAGCTACTGAACACTTGAAATGTGACTAGTACAACTAAGGAAACATTTTAAAATTAAAGTCAAATTCACATTTAAATAGCCCCATGTGACTGATGGCTACTATATTGGACAGAGTAACCCTAGAACCTCAAAATGATATTATTTGGTTAATTCACTAGCTTGCTGTAGAATTTCAGTCAAACTACAACTCTGTAGTCATTTGCCTATGATTCCTATACCACTGCAAAGGATTTATGAAGCCTTTAGATAATAAGCTCCCTCAGATTACAATTCTTGCAGAACCTCTTCTTCCCTTCTCTGTTTTTCCTTCCAGTTACTCTTACAGAGACAGGAGGTTTTCATTTAAAAATTACTAAAATACACCAACCAGATTCAGTGCCCCCCCCCACTACAGATCAGTTTGATGCTACTGACACTGACAATTTTATGGTAGTTTTTCTTTTGTAACTAAATTTCTTCACTCCAGAGTGTCAATGTTCATGAGCATTTTTGTGAAAACAAACGACATAAGCCTGTAGGTGACTATACGGTAAACCTGTTCTTAACTTTCACTCTTTTACCTTGTGGAGTTTCTTTGACCTGCTTGGCTACTTTGCTGTCCACTGCCCTGCAATGGAGAATCCCGACGGGACAGAACAGGAGAACGAGACGTGGTTCTCACCGGAACCTTTAGGTAGAAAATACCACCAATTAAATTATTGAAAACACGAAGAGAAAAAAAAACTTCCCCTACCAAAACATAGGTTTAAAGCAGTCCTAATTATGTTAGCCTTACTATCACTGACCCACACTCACCCCTGATCCTTCTCTGGACCTCCACTGATATAATGGGAAGAAAAAATTTAGTGAATGGCACCCAAGGAGCCAGTACAAACAGCCTTTATATGCTTCTATAACATTTAAACAATGTTTAGACTGAAGCTTGGTGGCAGGGGACATAGAAAGCATTTTGCTGAGATAATGTGAGAATCAGGAAAATAAGCTCAAAGAAACCAAACAGTGATCTACAAATGGATCAGCAGGAAGCAAAAGACTGGCAAGGAAGCAAGAAAATACTCAGAGGAAGCAAATTCCAAATGGAGGAAAAATACACTAAAATGTGCCTTTCTGTAAAAATTTACCAATGACTAATTACTAAAAAATTCCTCAATTTATTAAAATGAAAAAAATCCTTCTCTGAAACACTTAGGTTAATTATTTTTTCTTCCTATCAACCCTTTTCTGAATATTTTATAATGTTACAAAATAATTTATAGCTTCTGTAAGACACTCATGAGAAAGCTGTTAAAGTAAAAGATGATTCTATACGGTCTAGCAGTATATTCTTTATAGACTTGCTCTTAAAATAATTTTGCTACCTAAAGCTTAAGTACAGACTAAGCAACAACAATAAAAAGCTAAATGGTCCCTATCTGAATATAACTGCCTAACGATGGAATTTTCTCCCCACTATAAAAAGTTCTTTTGAAATTTCCATGCACCTTTAATTCTGGCAAAGCCACCCTATCATTAATAAAAATAATTTAAAAATATATAAAAAGAAGCACACATCTGTCTTTCTGCTTCTTACCCTTGGAGGCACCTCGTCACTGTCTGATCTAGACCAAGCCTTTTGGGTGGGCTCAGGTACCTCCGACTTAGAGTCAGAACTCTGACTGAGCACCTCACTGCGTGAAGGTGGACATGGGTCCTGAGAACGAAGATGGTGGTGTGCAAATTTGGGAGGAGAAGGGTCACTGAAGGAATGGGATCGCGAGACAGGGGAAACATTGTTCTTGAGAGATGCCAGGTGGGACCACTGTACCTTACAAGAAAACAAAACACAAAACATTCAATGCGTTCTGCATAAAACTGGCATTTCCGGTCAATACTAAATCCAAAGCAGGAACTGGCAAAGGGGGGAATGCAAGCTGGGGGTGGCACAGTATTAGGTAATCCGAGCACTTTTTAAGGGAAGAAGTGGTCTGCGGAACACAATATGTAGAAAAAACAAACGTACATTTATAAGGAAAACTTTTAATATATACAAACATATACAGATAGCAGTAAACATGAAGATTATTTCAAAAGAACCTTATAAACCTACTGTCCTGAGAGTGTGAACAATGCGTCACATGCACATTCATGTAAAAGCAAAGGTGGGAATGGCAGAGAAAGGTAGAAAAACCACAAGACAGAGGACATGGCCAAACATGCAAACTACCCATCCATCTTCACATTACCTGGCAGTTTAAGACTCCAGACCAAGTAACAACAAAACAGTACATTAAAGAGCAAAGATAAACTCCTAATGTTTTGACAGACTATAACAGAGTAACTTAAAAACATTCAACTTTTCAAACATGCCAACGATCTTCCTTCCTTCTCCCAAGCTTAAAAAAACCATAATCTTTGAGAAATCTACATATATCTTTGTACTAGTTATTTGAAAACAAAACTGTCTTCCTTGGAAATATTCAGTACCATGGATTTCCTTAATTGACTGTAGTTGGTGTCTTCCTCTCACTGGGCAATGCACGAGATACGACAATTGCTTGTCAACTGGGTTACACCAGTTGTTTTTCATTTGGGAAAACAATCTCTGAAATAACCTATAAAATATTTTCTTTAAGCTGTATTTTATTGTTTCAAAATATTTGTTCAACACTGCAATTAACATAATTCTGGCTACATATCTATTACATCAAAATATTTAATAAAAACTGAAAATACCAAATTACGATTGGTTCAACCTTTCCAAATTCAGGATTCAGAGTTAGTTCCCAATCTATGGTTTCCGTATTTTCCAGGTGAGATCCACATAATCCAGGTTATTGCTATAATCTTACACCTCTAAAATGTTTAAGATTTTCAGGGGAAAATGCACGTAATTCAAAGTATTATCTGTAATTATAACCACAAACGGGTTTTAAAATAAAGGTCCTCATGAGAAATTTCCCACAAATATTTTCAAAGATATATGCTTTGGCCAAAAGAAACTTTAGAATAGGAAGAAAAGGGAGACTATTTCCAGGTACTATATTAATTAATTAGTTCCAAGCACAAATAATTAGTCTACATAATCCAAGACCTCCTATATTAAACTTTCAGAAGAAAAACTGATCCAGGACTTTTAAAATATGTCTACACTGGGAAACTGTATGAAGGTAAATCTATCCTACTAGTCCTTCTGCCCTGCCCTTTCTTTACTCTTAACATTTCCTGCTTTCCTCTTTGCTTTCTTTTACTTTCCATTCCTCACTTTCTGAAACTGCCAATCTGCCGATGGGCCAGGGGCCAGCTCTTCTCTGACTCAAGAAACTGCTGATCCATGTAAGCACCCAGTCACTCCCTGCTGGCCACATATACATCACTTGCTTCGTCCCCGATTCTTTTCCTAACTCCCCCATGCTGTGGTTCTCCATCTCATTCCTTGTAGATCCAAAGGGATTTTTTAAGTGTAAAGCACATTCAAAGTGTCACTTGAAATTGCTTTTCAGAACACCACAGCTACTTCTATCACAAGAACATGAACTTCTGCCCCATCAGCGCATGTGAACACCAGTGACACGTGTATTAAGGCTTAAGAACATGCTCCCGATTTTCTAGATTACACCTCTGCAATGAGGAAAGTGCATAAAAGCCAATCATTTTCTGGAAGACAGTGGGAATCAGTGTTCTAAGGATCTCTAAGATGTTTAACATGGGTAATAACTGTTGTCTACTGTCTTTCCAGACTTTTAACCACATGATTCTCCCTCACCTAATCATGGCAGATTGTTCAGGACCTTTACCTTGACCTACTTTAGTGCAATCTCATAACCCACTGGACCTTCACCTTCTTTGGATCTTGAACCCTTTCAAAAAGTAATCAAAGGCCCTCTTCCCAGAAATGTGCATGTCTGAACAAACCAAAAAATTCTGCATGAAATTTCAGAGGAGTCATAGATTCTTTAAAGCCCATTCCTGGAATGGGCTAGGAGCCAGGCATCACAGGTTTGAAGACAATGACTTCAAAACGACTGGGAGGAAAAAGCATGTTAAAAATAAGAAAGTCCTGATTCTCCTTCCATTTAGCTATAACACTAACTTTCCAAACACCAAACTAAAAAAAAAATTTTTATGAAAATAAGGAGGCACTATTTATGAAAATTAATCTGAGTTAGAGAAAGTAAAGTTAGACATGAAGAAGAAATCACTGAATTTAGATATTCTTAAGGAGTATTACAAACTTCTTAAAAAAAGTCCTTCTCTTTCCTAACAACTGGGTAAACGTCCTCTTGAAATTAGTCTAAAATTGCTACTGCTAACCTTTTCCCTTTCTTCAATGTGGTAATGAACTAAACTGTTGACAATACAAGCAGGTCCATGACTTAGAGGCATCAGATACATGTCCTCAACCCACAGCATGTCTGGCTGTTGCTACCTGTGGCTCCGCTGGTCTCTGCAGGGCAGGATGTCCAGACTCGGAGTTGCCATTGGAAAAAGACTCTGATCTGGAAGGCACTGGTGGCTCCAAAACTTTGCCTGTCTGCTTAGACTGGGCTTCAGGGGAGCTGTGGTTAGTTTTCCTAAATCTATCTTCCACCTGCATCAGAGAATTAGAAGACATAACTCACTGTTAGTAGGGGAAAGCAGGGATACTAAAGAAAGCCTGAAAGTAGAAGGACTCTGAAGGGAAATCTTCTGTTTTCTTCAGCCATGGTAAAAGCGAAGAGCAGCTTTAAAAACGGGGGAGAGGGGGAAGGGCAGCTAAAGGACCACTAGGATTTGACTCAGGAAAATAAAAACATCTGTAAAGATAAAATTAAGCAAGAGAGCCTCAAGGATATCATCCTGGCCCAGAATTCTAGGATTGTATATGATTTTACACTAGAAAATAACCCATCACAACCATCTAAACCAACCCAGATTAAAACTAACCATCAGGGATTCAAACCATATTTCATTCCACCAAAAATAAAGCCATTCCAGAACAAGCCAAACACTTTTTCCCTAAAATCTACTCTCTCTAAGGGTCAGACACAGTGGAAGGGTGCCACCTACAGGTCAGGATTCAACATATCTAGCAAGCACAGCAGCTCCCTATTTTCCTAGTATTCCTGTCATTTCCTCGTTAGCCTCAGTAACTAATCACAATAGTTGAAAAGTTAATAAACGGGGCTGCAGGGACACTTCATCTTCATCTTATTTTTGGAAAAAGAGTTAACCAAACAATTCACCATTCCCCTCATATCATTTTGCCAGATAATCCTCGCTGTTTATAGTTTCCAATTCATCTGAGATTTGGAAACTTAGGCATGGTGGTGCTCGATGGGGGGAAAAAAAAGCTGAATAGATATGAGATGGTGGGCAAGTCCCTTTATGTCTCTAAACCTCAATTTCTTAGCTAGAAAACAAAGAGGGTGGACCATTAGCTGGCCTCAATGGCCCATTCTGGCATTGATATTAGTTCTTAATGGTCATGATGGTACTTTCCAGAGAATAAGCAAAACAGGACCAAGGTCTAACAGCGAAGGAAAGAAGCTACCTCTCGAGCTCTGTCAGCGGGCTCGTAGTGGGGCTTGGGCTCTGGAGTGTGGTAGCTGGGCTTGCTCCTGTCCTGGGGTGGCGGCGGCTGTGGGTGTGGCCTCCTGTGGTCGTGCTGTAGAGACAGGAGATATGCTTGTTCTTGTTGCAACTGCCTCTGGAGCCTCTCTGCCTGCCGGTGCTCCTCCATCTCCCGCCATCGGTACTCCTTGGAGAGGGAGAGGGTGACACTGAATCTACGGGACACTGGAGATCTCACCTCTTTCTCTGCGTTTGTTCTCAATTGCTTTTAAAGATCATACTCCCCCCGACCCCTTGCTTTATAATAAAGAAAACTGGCTGGGATTTTAAATGGCATATTACCTGCGAAAAAATCTGACCGCTTGTTGCTAACCATAATAATCACTGGACAGAGTAAAAGAGAATTCAATTAAATGTTGGTTTCAGTACCAAAGATTCTTATAGTACACTAGGGGAAACCCTAAACCAGTAACTCTCCAATGATTCTTACGTGGCATGTGCTTTGAGTCTACAGCCCTTAGCATTCTAGTTTGTTCTGGTTCAAAACCTTGTCTACCACATGAGAACAGTTAACTTATTAATGGGTAATAAATAATAAATGAGCAAAACAACAGAAGCCGCCTCGCACTGTGCACAGAGCAGTGTGACCACACTGGACGTCTCTACTTGAGTCTGGCAGCTCACAGCGTGACCCATGGTCTGGTGACCAGCACGGCTATGCCCGGCTCGGGAGAGGGACACATGAGCCCTGATATGCTATGGAACAAGACAGACACGATGCGTTACCAGTAACATGGCCTGCTCCTGGAGCAGCTGCTGCTGAAGGATTTCCAAGTGCCGCTGCTCCTCTTCTAGCTGTCGCCTGATATACTCCTGTCACACAGAAATGACCCAGCAATCAATTTATCCAAAAGGAAAGCATCACAACCGCCTGCAGGGAGCACCAAGAACCATTTGCCCCAAAGGTCTTTAGAGTAATTCACTTACTCATGGATACCAGAGAAAACGTATTGCTAAGGACTTTTCCTAGAACTTCAAATGGGCCAGTAAGCCCTAAAGGGGCTAATAAATGGTGAGATGTGCTCCAGTGATATATAAAGGTTTTTAAAGTATTTCTGTTAGAACACAGCTGTTATATAAAAATACAGGACTTTAAAGGAACCAGTCATTCTCCAGAGAAACTAAGTTTAATCAGATAGGGAACCAGAGGGGTCTGATTAACAAATGTCTGACTATTAGGTATTATTTACACTAAGCATGGATCACCAATTTTTGATACCTAAAACAAAACACAGTTTAATATTAAAATTAAAAACAAACATGACTTGTGCTTTCTCTATGTCCCAGAAGCTACCTGCATGACTATACTCTAGAAGCCATGGTCTGAAAACACCAGACACAGGCACCTTCCCATCAACAGAACTTCATATGACAAGGCTGTGTGTGTTTGGAAAGACGGTGGAGGTGGGTGGGTGGTTTCAGTGGGAAAAGGATGCTTGCCCTCTCTAACAATGAAAACAGGTACCCCCTCCCCCCACGAAGTCACAGGCACATCATACTGAACTAGGAAATCAGGAGGCCTTGATTTGAATCCCAGTTTCATAACCTTCAACCTCCCACATTTTCCGTGTTCTTGGTTGAGAAATGAGTATCAAGAATCGCCTCTCCCAAGACTCAGGGTCTTACGGTGACGACATGCAGCTGATATGAATAACTGAAGAGTATGAAACGTTTTACAAGTAAGAGAGACTTCCTTTTCATTAGGAGGGAAAAAAAACTAACAGCTCTAGAAAGGGAGTAAACTAGGGGATTTCTGTGGAGAAAATTTATCCTGAGATTCAGGGAATTGTTTTTAAGAGTATCTAATGTTGTCTACATGGATCATGGTACAGCTTCCAAAAAAAAAAAAAAAAAAAAAACCCCCAAAAACCAGCCAAACATGGACTGACAGAAGTTTTCAGCTAACTGATAATTCTGGTTAGGAGAACACTGTAGAGTATAGAAGTCATAGCATACAAATTTCCATAGAAACATTTACTTTACAAAACAAATTGAGCCAAAAAGCCAGTATAGGGAAAAGCTTATCCACAAAGTCATTGGCAAAACACCTTGGTTCTGACCTGGCCCTAAGTCCAGTTCCTCTAACATGATTCCGCCACAACACATGCCACACAAGTTACTGTCCTACCAGATGGTTGCATGGCCTTACCTAACACTACTAAACAGAGGAATCTGACTCCAAACTCACTGCTTCTGTGAACTATGGAGAATTAAATGTAACTTCAAAGACAGAGTTAGCACGTTATCTGTTTTCTACCTTCATGTGACTAGTACAACTAGAAAAACCACATCCCATCCAAGTGACAAAGATCTTAACATATAGTCAATGAATATACAGCAGATAATTACATATGTTAACATACATATTTATGCAGAAATGACAGTTAACACGGGAATAATTATTTTGCAACAGAAAAAGGAAAGCCTGATAAAAGAGGTTTTATTTTTTTTTTTTAATATATTTTTATTACAGAAGTTGTGAACTTACAAAAGAAACGTGCACGTGTAGAATTCCCATACAACACCCCTTCACCAACACACCACACCATTATGGAACATTTGTTACAGATTATGAGACAATATCATCAGGCTATTACCACTATGTTCCATAGCCTACATTTGGCATATTTTTTTTCCATACCCCCATAATATTAACACATCTTTGACACTGATGTAAGAATGTTACACTATTGCTGTTAATTATAGTCCATAGGTTACAGTAATTATATTTTTCCTATCCTTCTCCACATTCCCACCACTCTGTAAAAGTGATGTACATCCATTCTAAGTTCACAGAAGGACATTTTTGCTTTTATAATATTAACCTCAATTCTCATCCACCTCTGGGTTCACTGTATTATTCATTCCCTAGGTTATTCTCCAGCTTTCTTCTAATTGACATTTACATCCCTAGACAACCACCCTTTTTCAACCACAATCCCATTTACAAACCAGCTGCTACTCACTATACTGTGGTACCATCAACTCTATGCATTTCCACACTTTTACAGTCAATTAAAATGTCTACAAACATTAAGCAGCAGAATTCCTTCGCAACCCTCCTATCTCCTAATAACATACACTCTAGGTTTTGATTCCATGCGTTTATTCTTCGTATTTAGTTCATGTTAATCATGCAATATTTGTCCTTTTATGTCTGGCTTATTTCACTGAGCATAAAATCTTCAAGACTCATCCATGTTATCATACGTGTTCTGATTTCATTTCTCTTCACTGCAGCATAGTATTCCATCGTACCTCTATACCACTATTTGTTTATCCACTTATCGGTTCACACTTGGGTTGTTTCTACCTCTTGGCAACTGTGAATAATGCCGCTATGAACATCGGTGGGCAGATGTCTATTCATGGCACAGTTTTCAGTTTTTCTGGATATATTCCTAGTAGAGGAATTGCTGGATCATATGGCAGTTCTATATCTAACTTCCTTAGGAACAGCCAAACTGTCTTCCACAGAGGCTGCACCATTTTACAATCCCACCAACAGTGAAGGAGTGTTCCTATTTCTCCACATCCTCTCCAGCACTTTTTTTTTTTTTTTTTTTTAAATAATGGCCACTCTATGCAGTGTGAGATGATATCTCATTGTCATTTTGATTTGCATTTCCAAAATAGATAGTGATATTAAATATTTTTTCATGTGCCTTTTGGCCATTTGTATTTCCTATTTGGAGAAATGACTAAGTCTTTTGCTCATTTTTTAATTGGATTGCTTGCTCTTTTATTGAGTTGTATGTTCTTTTTATATAGAATGGAAATCAAACCCTTATCAGATATGTGGTTTCCAAATATTTTCTCCCATTGAGTGGGCTGCCTTTTCACCTCCTTGACAAAGTCCTTCGAATCACAAAGTGTTTAAGTTTGAGGAGGAACCATTTATCCATGTTTTCTTTCTTCCTCATGCTTTTGGTGTAAGGTTTAAGAATCTACCATCTACCACAAGGTTTTGAAGATGTTTTTGTACATTTTCTTCTGGGAGCTTTAAGTTTCTAGCTTTGATCCATTTTAAGTTACTTTTTGTATAAGGTGTGAGATAAGGGTCCTCTTTCTTTCTTTTGGATATGGCTATCAAGTTCTCCCAGCACCATTTGTTGAAAAGACTGTTCTGCCCCAGCTGGGTGGGTTTGACAGGCATATCAAAAATCACTTGACCACAGATATCAGGATCTGTTTCCAAACCATCAATTCAGTTCCATTGGTCTGTGTATCTATCTTTACGCCAGTACCATGCTGTTTTTTCCACTGTACCTAGGTGTATTAGTCAGCCAAAGAGGTGCTAATGTAAAATACCAAAAATGCGTTGGTTTTTATAAAGGGTATTTATTTGGGGTAGAAGTCCACAGATACCAGGCCATAAAGCGTTAAGTTTCTTCTCTCACCACAGTCTCTCACCACGTGTTAGAGCAAGACAGTTGCAGGCGTTTGCCAGGGTTCAAGCTTCTGGGTTCCTCTCTTCCCCGGGCTGCATTTCTCTCTCTGGGCTTAGCTCCTGTTTCCTCCACAAGGTTAGCTGTAGACGATCAAGCAAATGGCTTGCTTCTCTTCTCCTGGGGCCTTCTTTCCAACATCAAAACTGCTTCTCAAAAGACTGCTTCAACTGTCCTTTGCCTTGCCTTTTATATTCGATTCCCCACCCACCAAAGGGTGGGGCTCAACGCCCTAATCCTAACCTAATCATGCCCAGATTAACAGATCAGTTTACAAGCATGATTCAATTATATTTTTGGAATTCATAATTACATCAAACTGCCACACTAGGTAATATTAAAAGTCCAGAAGTGAGAGTCCTCTAACTTCACTATTCCTTTTTAAGATGTTTCTGGCTATTCGGGGCACCTTACCCTTTCAAATAAATTTGATAATTCTATTTTCCATTTGTTTAAAAACTGCTGGTGGAATTTTTATTGGGTTTGCTTTAAATCTGTATATCAGTTTGGGTAGAATTGACATCTTAATGATATTTAGTCTTCTAATCCATGAACATGGAATGTTATTCTAATTATTTAGGTCTTTCACAATTTCTTTTAGCAATTCATTGTAGTTTTCTGAACACAAGTGCTTTACATTCTTGGTAAAGTTTGTTCCTAAATATTTGATTCTTTTAGGCACTATTGTACATGGGATTTTTTCACTGATTTCCTCTTCAGATTGAGCATTACTAGTGTATAGAAACACACCTGATTTTTGCGTATTGATCTTGTATCCTGACACTACTGAAATTGTTTATTAGCTCTAGCAGCTTTGTTGCACATTTTTCGGGACTTTCTAGGTAAAGGGTCACATCATCTGCCAACAGAGAAAGTTTTACTTCTTCCTTTCTGATTTGGATGCCTTTTATGTCTTTCTCTTGCCTTGACTGCTTTAGCTAAAACATCTAGCATTATATTGAACAACAGTGTGACAGTAGTGGGCTTCCATGTCTTGTTCCTGATCTCAATGGTAAAGCTTTCAGTCTTTATCATTGAGTACAATATTAACTGTGGGCTTTTCATAAATGGCCTTCAAGATGTTGAGAAAGTTTCCTTCAATTGTTATCTTTTGTAGTATTTTTATCAAGAAAGGATGTCATATTTTGCCAAATGCCTTTTCTACGTCAAGTGATAGGAATATGTAATTTTTCTCTTTTGATTTATTAATGTGGTGTATTACACTGATTTTCTCGTGTTGAACCATCCTTGCATGCCTGGTATAAAACCCACTTGATCATGATAAATAATTCTTTTAATGTGGTGCTGGATTCGATTATCGAGTATTGTGTTGAGGATTTTTGCATTTGTATTCATTAGGGAAAGGGGTCTCTCTCTCTCTCTCTCTTTTTTTTTTCTAAGGTACTAGGGCCAGGGATTGAACCTGGGACCTCCTATGTAGGAAGCAGGCATTCAACCACTGAGCCACATTGGCTCCCCTGAGCTGGTTCTTTTGTTTGCTTGTTGTTTGTTGTTTTGATTTTAGGAGGCATCGGGAACCAAACCCAGGAACTCCCACATGGGAAGGAGATACTCAGCAGCTTGAGCCACATCTGTTCACTTGTAATTTTCTTTTTTCTTTGTATCTTTACCTGGCTTTGGAATTAGGGTGATACTTGCTTCACAGAATGAGTTTGGTAGAGTTCCTTCTTGTTCAAGTTTTTGGAAGAGCTTGAGTAACACTGGTATTAAATCTTCTTTGAAGGCTTGGTAGAACTCACCTCTGAAACCATCTGGTGCTGGGTTTTCATTTTGGGGAGTTGTTTGGTAACTATTTCAAACTCTTTACTTGTCATTGGTTTGTTCAGGTCTTCTATTCTAGGGCCAGTGTAGGTTGTTCGTACGTTTCTAGGAATTTTTCCATATCATCTATGTTGTCTAGTTTTTTGGCATATAGTAGTTCACAGAATCCTCTTATAATCTCTCTTATTTCTGTGGGGTCAATAGTGATGTCTCTGTTTTCATTTTTTATTTCAGTTATTTGCATCTTCTCTCTTTTTTTCTGTTGTCAGTCTAGCTAAGGGTTTGTTAATTTTGTTAATCTTCTCAAAGAACTTTTGGTTTTGTTAATTCTATTTTTGTTGTTGCTGTTGTTCTCAATTTCATTTATTTCTGCTCTGATCTTTGTTATTTCATTCCTTCTACTTGCTTTGGGAATAGTTTGCTGTTCTTTTTATAGTTCCTCCACCAGCGTAGTTAGATCATTGATTTTAGATCTTTCTTCTTTTCTAATGTAAGAATTGAGGGCTATAAATATCTGTCTCAGCATTGCCTTCACTGCATCCCATAGATTCTGATATGTTGTGCTCTCATTTTCATTTGTCTCAAGATATTTATTGATTTCTCTCACACTTTCTTCTTTGACCCACTGATTAAGAGTTTGTTGTTTAATCTCCATATATTTGTGAATTTTCTCTTTTTCTGCCTCTTGTTGATTTCCAACTTTATTTTATTATGATCAGAGAAAGTGCTTTGTATAAGTTCTATCTTGTTGAGTTTGTTGAGATCTGCTTTGTGATCCAACATATGATTGGTCTATCCTGGAGAAAGTCCATGAGCATTTGAGAGGAACATATATCCTGCTGTTCAGGGGTGCACTGTTCTGTATATGTCTATTATGTTTAGTTCATTTATCTTATTTTTCAAGCTCTTTGTTTCTTTATTGATCCTTTGCCCAGATGTTCTATCCAATGCTGAGCATGGTGTACTGAAGTCTCCAACTATTATGGTCGAGATATTTATTTCTCCCTTCAGTTTTGCCTGTGCTTGCCTCACGTCCTTTGGGGAATCCTGGTTAGGAGCATATACATTTATTATTTTTTTTTTTTTTTTAATTTTTTTTTACCAGGAGGTCCCGGGGATTTAACCCGGGTCCCTCCATATGGGAGACGGACGCCCAACCATTTGAGCTACATCCATCCCAGGTGCATATACATTTATGATTGTTATTTCTTCCGAGTGAAGTATCCCTTTTATTAATATATAATGTCCTTCCTTGTCTCTAAGAACAGTTTTGCTTTTAAAGTCTATTTCATCTGATATAGGTATAGCTACCTCCAGCCTTTTTTGGTTACTGCATGCATGGAAAATCTTTTTCCAGCCTTTCAATCTATTGGCATCCTTGGGTATAAGGTGAGTCTCTTGTAGACAGCATACAGATGGCTCATATTTTCTTATTCATTGTGCCAGTTGTGTCTTTTTTTAACCTATCCACCCTCCCCACAAGATGGTTCTCTTGTCTGTCTGCTCATTGTTTGCTCACCTTCTCCCGGAGGCACCAGGAACCGAATCCGAGACTCCCACATAGTAGGCAAATGCTCAAAGGCCTGATCCACATCCACTCCCCGTGGGCTGCGATGTCTGCTGGCTTGTGACATCTGCTAGTTTAGGCATCTGCTTGTTGTGGTGGGTGTGGTGTCTGCTCTTGTGGCGAGTACGGTATCTAGCTCATTGTGACATCTAGCTTGTTGCAGCAGGTGCAGTGGCTAGCTTGCTGCAGCAGGGGTGGCCTCTGCTCATCTTTAGGAGACACCATGACCTGAACCCAGGACCTCCCATGTGGTAGGCAGGCACCCAACTGTTTGAGCCACATCCACTTCCCAGTCTGTGTCTTTTGACTGGGAGTTTAATCCATTAATATTCGATGTTGTTACTGTAAAGACAGTTCTTATTTCACCCATTTTGACCTTTGGGTTTTTTCTGTCATTTTATTTTCACCACTCCTTTTACATTTTTAGTTACGTTTACTGATATAGTCCTCGTTTCTAGACTCTCTTCCAAGCCTCTCTCTTCTGTCTATGCTTTTCAGTCAGGCTGTAGCACTCCATTTAGTATTTCCTGCAACGCCAGACTCTTGGTTACAAACTCTCTCAATTTGTGTTTATCTGTGAATATTCTAAACTCACCTTCATTTCTGAAAGACGATCTTGCCAGATATAAGATTCTTGGCTGGCAGTTTTTCTCTTACAGTATCTTAAATATATCATATCACTACCTTCTCGCCTCCACGCTTTCTGATGAGAAATCGGCACTTAACTTTATTGGGCATTCCTTGTATGTGATGCATCACTTTTCTCTTGCCATTTTCAGGATTCTCTATCTTTGGCATTTGACATTCCGATTAGTATGTGTCTCAGAGTTGGTCTATTCAGATTTATTCGGATGGGAGTAAACTGTGCTTCTTGGATACAAATATCTATATTCTTCAAAAGAGTTGGGAAATTTTCTACCATTATCTGTTCAAATATTCCTCTACCCCTTTTCCCTACTCTTCTCCTTCTGGGATACTCATGACACGTAGGTTTGCATGTTTCTTGCTGTCATTTAGTTCGCTGAGCCCCTGTTCAATTTTTTCCATTTTCTTCATCTGTTCTTTTGTGTGTTCGCTTTTAGAGGCCAGGTTTTCAAGCTCATTGATCCTTTCTTCTGACTCCTCAAATCTGCTGTTATATGCCTCCAGTTCATTTTTAATTTCATTTATTGTGTCATTCCCATAAGATCAGATATTTTTCTATCTATGCTTTCAAATTCTTCTTTGTGCTCACTCAGTGTCTTCTTAATATCCTTAATCTCTTTAGCTGTATCACTGAATTTATTAAGGAGATTTGTTTGAACATCAATGATTGGTTGTCTCAACTCCTTTAGGTCATCTGGAGGCTTATTTTGTTCCTTTGACTGGGCCGTATCTTCCTGTTTCTTGGTATGGATTGTAATTTTTTGTTCGTCTTTGCATCTGGCTTACCAGATGTATTTAATCTTAGCGCAGTTTCTCTCTTTAGTTTAGGGCTTTCTCCCTTGCTGCTTGTGTAGTAGGAGCCAAGGATGTAGCTGGTACTGTAAGGTGTGGAGAGTGAAGCTGCCTGAGTTGTCCCAGGAACTGATGAAGCTTCTCCCACCTTTCTCCTCTGCCAGGGGTAGGGAAAGAGCTGCAGCCATGTGTAATAATCCAAGTCACGTAGGCCAAGACCATCTGTAGTTGTGCGGAGAGACTGATGAGGCTTCACACCCCTTCCTCCCCTGCCTAGGGCAGGGATGGAGTTACATGTGTCGGCAGCAATCTATGCCATGTGGGTCCAAAATGACCACAGTTGTCCAGGTAGACTGACGTAGCACTGGGCTCCCTCCTCCCCTACCAGGGTTGGGGATGGAGTCTCCGAAGTGCCCAATAATCTAATCTGTCTGGGCCAAATGCACCTGAAGTTGGCCTGAAAGGCTGCGAGAGTACTGTCCCTTCTGCCCTTTAGGGGGTGGGGGTGGAGGTGGGGCCACAGGCACCCAACAGTTTGGTCCTTGTAGGCCGAAAGTGCCTGCTGTTGCCTGGAGAAGCTAAGGAAGCATGAGTCCCCTTCTATCCTACTGGGGGGTGGGGGTGGGGGTGGATCCACAGGTGTCCAACAGTTCAGTCCCTTTAGGCCAAAAGTACCTGCTGTTGCCCAGAGAAGCTGAGAAAACACCCGGGCCCCTCCTATCCTATTAGGGAGTGGGGGTGGATGCACAGGCATCCAACAGTCCAGTCAGTGCAGGCTGAAAATGCCTGCTGTTGCGCAGAAAGGCTGAGGAAACACCAGTCCCCTCCTATTCTATTTGGGGTGGGGATCTATTGGTACCCAACAGTGCAGGTCAAAATGCCTGCCATTGCCCAGAAAGGCTGAGCAAACACAGCTCCCCTCCTTGGGGAGAGGAATGGAACTACAGTTGTCTGATTATTCAGTCTGTGTGGGCCAAAGCTCCTGCAGTTACCCAGAGTGGCTGGGGAAACACTGCCCCCCTCTTGTCCTATTGGGGGTAGGGGTGGAGCCACAGGAACCCAACAGTCTGTGCAGACCCAAAGCTCCTGCAGGTGCCTAGAAAGGTTGAGGAAACACCAGCCCCCTCCTATCCAATAGGTGTGAGCAAGGGTGGAGATAGAATTGAAGGTGCTCAACAAACCAGTATGTACTGGCCCAAAGTGCCTGCAGTTGCCCGGAGAGGCTGAGAACACAGCTCCCCTCCTATCCTATCGGGGGCCAGGGATGGAAGTACAGGTTTCCAAGTATCCAGTCTGTGTGTGCTGAAGGCGCCTGCAGTTGCCCAAAGAGGCTGAAGACCCACCAGCCCCCTCCTATTCTGTGGGGGCTGGAGGGGTGGAGATGGAATCAAAGGCACTCAACAAACCAGTTCTTGCAGGCCAAGAGCACCTGCAGTTGCCTGGAGAGGCTGTGGAAATACAGCTGCCGTCCCACTGGGGGGCAGGGTTGATGCTACAGATGTTCGAGTATCCAGTCTGTGCAGGCGAAAAGCACCTGCAGTTGCCCACAGAGGCCGAGGAAACACAGCTCCTCTCCTATCCTACTGGGGTACTGGAGTAGAGCCCAGGTTTCCTACTATTCAGTAGGAGTATTCAGTATGTGCTGGCTAAAAGTGCCTGCGGTTCCCCTTAGAGTCTGGTACAGGTCCCCCGAGCTTCTTCCCTGCTGGAGGTGGAGCTGGGGCCTAGGCTTGGGCTGCAGTCCGATTTGGGTGGAAAGAAGCTGGTCCTTACCATCACTGTGAATTTCAATCAGCTCCACTTCCACTGATACCAGGGGCAGAGTTAAAATGGCTACCGGCCTCTTTCCGACTTGGACAGGTTCAAACTTTAGCTGTTTTTAGACTTATACTTTAGCCAGCTGAATTTTCTAATCAGTAGCTGAAGTCATTGCCCAATCATCTCTTCCTCCCCCATTTTTAGGAAATGGAGCGTCCCACTCCAGCCATGGAATAGCTCCTGAGGTGGCTTGCACAACCAGTTGAGGATGGGCACTGGTCTCCTTGGCATGGAGTGCTCTACTCATGATGTAGTGCAGACGGGCACTCTCCTCCTTCCATTCTTTCAAGGATATTGCAGGATATACTCTTCTGGTCTCCTGGGCCCCCAAACAGGTGCTTTCGATAGTCTATTTGGATTACTAACTTCCCTGTAGGGAGAATTGATTCTTGGTATGCCTTACTCAGCCACTGTCTTGCCCCACCTCCAGATGCTGTTCTTTTTAAAGAAGAGGTGCAGAATATGTGCCATTCACAAAGTCAGACAACTGCTGTAGAGCAACCCCTCCGGGAAAGAACAAACTAGTTAACTCAACTCTCCTCTTTGAAGTCCCCAAGGATAAACTTAATTAGAATGTTAAAAACAAAAACAAAAACCACACATTTCACTGGCCAGTAATGTGAAACATGGCAACAGATAAAAAAACTCCTCAAAACAATAAGGACACAACCCTAAGTCTCAGAAAACTGAAGGCAGATGATTAGTATTAAGGATAGTAGCTGAATCATCAAATTTGGAAACTCACACTATGCTTTATAAATATATTTTAAATATAAACTGCAAGTATTATTTAAATTGGGCCCTATTCAGATATTTTTTCCCCATTCAAAACTCCTTGCGAGGAGTGATCAAGTCAAAGACCTGAAAGGCAGAGGTGAGGGAGTGACTTTGCACTAACCACATACATAACAAAAGGCAGAGTCAATATTTTGTTTGCATAGGTGGTTCAGGAAACAAGGGGAATTTCCAAATAAAAGTATATTTGGCATTAATAAAACAGTATAAATATTACTAAAATCTGATCTTTTTTGGCTGAACAGCACCAACGTTATTAGCTTTTCTAATGCTACGAAGTCCACGCTACGTTATTATGCATATATATCACAATATTCAATTAGCCACTAGATTTCTCAAACTTTTCTCATAAGAAATTTCTTAGTTGGTCTTTAATTTCATTTTTTAAAAAGAGATAATTATCATCCAGATATTTGGGGTTCACAGCATTTATGCTACATATTTGAGGCTATCTTCGGTACCTTTCAGGTACCATACTGCTGGCTAATTAAGAGGTTTCTAAAGTGCAATGATTTAGCTTTTTTTTTTTTTTTTAAAGACAAGAGACAATTGGTCTCAACTGTGTGACTCAAGATTTAAATCCGCGCATGTGCACATGGGAGATGTGGGGATTCACCCCAAGTCCCCCAGGATCTACAAAAGGTAACAAATCTCATATAGGTTGGAATAGTCTTTGTGAACGAACCTGTTCTCTTTCAACTCTCCTCTTTTCTTCTTCTGCCCGTCTCCTCTCTTCTTCTTCTTTACGCCTCCTCTCCAATTCCTCTAGACGCCTCTTCTCTTCTTGTTCTCTCCTTCGCTGCTCACGCTCTTGCTGCCTTCTGGCTTCGCGCTCTCGCCTTTGTTGCTATGTAAAACAAAGATGGAGAATTAACAGGGATCTTCCAAGCCACAGCTCTCATGAGGGTTTGCTGACCAGTTACAGGCAGAAGCTAATGAGGGGAAGTTTACGGACCCCCTTTTCACTGGCCAATTATTTTCAAATTGTTCCTTCGTCTCCTGATATACCAGCTTCCTCACAAATTTTAGTCAAAGACCCTGTGTTTCTGTGAGTCCCATAGGAGTTGGTTTCATTTTGATAGCAATTATTCCCCACTATTCACAGCAACCAGGGGACAGGGAGGCTTTATCCTTGGATGTCACTACAGAGTTATCCAAGGTCCTAGAAACAGAAGAAAAATAAAAGAAGGGAACAAAGGAGAACAGAAGGAGGGCAAAGAAATGGAGACAAAGAATAAAAAACAGGAAAATAAGAAACGTATGTCAGGGAAACAAGATAACAAGCACCTTTATTATTACTATGAGTATTTAAAAAACTACCTTTACGCACATGCTTATTATGAGTCTGGCACCTTGCTAAGTATCTGATAGTCTTCATTCCATTTACTTTACCTGATATAAGCCTTACAACAACCCTAATAAGTTGGCATTTCATCCCTACTCTACAGATAAGAAAACTGGTTGAGAAAAGTTCAGTGACTCGTTCAAGGTCACCAGCTAGGAAACTGTGTCGGGACAGCCATTCTCTAGAGCCATGTTCTTAACCATGCACCACCCTGCCTGCTGCCAACAGTGCAGAAAGGGCCACTGCATTACCAGACCAGCTCTGCCAAATCCTCTTAATCCAGACTGTTCTATGTAGGCCCACAGCACGGCACAATGTCACATGCAGGGACACACTCGACTGACAGCTTGTCTCAACTAGCTCCAGATGGTCTGTCAATAAAGCACTTTGGTAAAGTATAATGAATTTTTTGTTTTTTTTTTTTTTCCCGGGAGGTCCCAGGGATCGAACCCGGGTCCCTCCATATGGGAGACGGACGCCCAACCAGTTGAGCCACATCCAACCCAAGTATAATGAAATTAATCAATTCTTCCTGTGACTATGAAAATGCTGGCCTCTAGACTGGTGCTGTCCAGTGGGATGATGAAAGCATTCTACATCTGTACTCCTGATACAGCAGCCACCAGGCACATGCTGCTAGGGCAACTTTCTTTCATTTAAATTAATTTAAATTTAAATAGCTGCATGTGGCTAGCACCTACTCCACTGGAGATCACAGCTCTAGAAGATATATGGGTAAACAATTTCTCAGACACAGTAGGCCTGTATTATACAACCACCTTTATCTGGGTCACTGAGATTGACTGCTAAGTAGCAGGAAGGTTTCAGGTGAAGTCATTGAGTATATTGTGCACACTCATAGTGAGTTCACAATATAGTAAGTGTTTAATATAGTTTAAGGAAGTGTTTCTTCTGCCCCCACCCTCCCCCAACTAGGATTCATTTTCAAAGCAGATGCTCAAAAACGATTCCCTGAGAAACTTAAAGAAATGTCTTACATGTGGAGTAATTGGACAGAGATGACCATGTGGTATTTCTGGCCTCTCTCAATTGAGTACTACATCACCACCAATGAAGTTTTGAGTCAGCTTTTGGCCCCGTCTCCTTATGCCATACTTTTTTTTTTTTTTTGGTCTTCTTTTCCCCCACTCTCTGCTTTTATAAGTCAATCCACAAAAACTCACCAGCTTCTAAGGGCAGGGTTGGAGTCACAAGAAGAGCACAGGTCCCATTCCAGTGTTAAAAACCTCTTTCTAACACCTCCACTGCGCTCCCAGCTCCACCGTACTGCACTTCCTGCCTGTTTCTTGCTAGCTTAATGCCATTATACTGTTTTTGTTAAGTCTAAGAAGAAGAGATAAATAAGACATTAGAGTCTGTGTTGAAAACTAAATCTAAGGGAGGCAACTGAGAGCAACTGTCCGTGTGCCAGAGTACTCAAGAGCCCAGGCCTTCTGCACCAATGCCACTCTTTCTACAACAGTCTGGTTTGCTCAAGTCCAGCAGGGAATGTAGGCAGTGTAGGCAGGAGAAGGTCCCTGGCTCCCTAAGAAGGGCAGGGTGCTCTGAATGCAGACACCAGGCCCACATCCTTTCCAGAGAGCTAGCACTTTTTTCTTTTCTTTTAAAATCTAGCTACCAGAAAATTTTTTTTAAATTAAAAAACAAAACAAAACAAAAACACTTCCCTCCACCCCAGGACCCCATGAACAACGTAACACAGAGACTTGAGGTGAGAAATCTGAACATCACACCCAAGCAGCTTCTGCAGGCTTCCACTTTTAAAGTAAATTAAGGAGCAAAAGAGGAGATGGTTTTGTTTGTTTTTTTAAACCAAAAGATCACTTACAATGAAGACACAATCACTCATCAGAGCTAAGAACAGTTGTTTTTCTAACATTGGTAACAGAAAACATATTCTGACAATCAGGAAAAATAGGTTTCTTTGCTTTAAAACAAACTAATTCTATCAGATATTCCTGGCTACCTATATTTTCTCCAAAGGAAAACATCTTTTGATGTTTTAACTTTGTTGTTGGGTAACATCCATTAAAAGATAAAACAAAAAATTTACTAATAAACTTGAAGCTGAAACACAAAGAATAATCTCTCTCATTCAATCATTTTTAAAGCTTAACACAAATCAGCATTTTCTTGGAAGTGAATGTGGAAACTTCCGTCCTGGAGAGTGAGTGCTGTTTCAGGCAGAGACCACTGTTAATTAATCAGTGTTGCTTTTAAGTTCTGAGGAGCAGTCATTTGCAAAGGCTGTGACAACCACAATGCTTTTAAATCTGTGGGCTTGCAAATCCCATGATAGAATACATTAGGTTTAACAAGCAGCTGACAGGCCAGGTAAGAAGAGCCCTGCCTTTAGATGAAAGAAAAAAATCTACAGTCACAACAAAGGTAGGAAGCCACCTACCTTTGTTGTGTAAACAACTTCCCTCAAAGTCAGTGAGAGGAAAGGAAAACAAAAGAAAGAAGAAAGGCAACAAGTGCCTGTGCCCTTAAACTCCTCCTGTAGCTCCAAGTTCCAAGCCAGTCAAGTAAGTGTGCACGAGTCAGAAGAGGCAAAGAGTCTTTTCACTGTTTTAGAACACAGTGAATTTTACAACTTTCAGATACATAAAGCAGCCAAGATAGGTTGAATCGGTTCTTTGGGACATTTTAGAAGCAGCATGGAATCCTAGGGGGGGATTCTGGCCCTGGTTCTGGCCTCTGGTACAAGCCAGTTTATCTCTATGAGCCTCAGTTTCCTAACTCGCCACAGTGGATGTGTGGGGGTGCTACGTGGTGGGAAGGAGGCAGTCTATCCTAGAAATTAGAAATCATAGGATGGAGTGGTGTGATGGATATTCTTTGGAAGTTAGCAGGTTCTGTCTACATGGAAACGTTTTTTAAAAGGTCTCATAAGCAGTTAACTATAAGAGCATCATTCTTTAAAAAGTGGGCACATCGTATCCACTCCTTACTCACCACCCTGGGTTGGGGGAGGGTGTGATTTGATGCAGTGAAACACAGAGTTTGAGTAGAAGGGGGAGGTGACGAGGTGGTCTGTCTTCATCAGTCATCTCTAAAGTTAAACAAGACAATCCATTAAGAGTGTGGGGAGAAAATACTGGAATTTTATTTATTAATATTCTTAGCTCATCTTTAAAAATGGTATTTTTGTATGTTTTATAATGCACATAATCAGAACAATAGCATAAGTAGCTACACCTTTATCACGCTCAATCTGTTTTACGGAAATGCATGATCACAAACCTTCCCAAGCTCCTGCACCACTTTAAATAATGCCACGTGACAATGGACACACCACACCACAGCCTCGCAGATGTGCTCACTACCATTTCCTTACATACCATGCAGGCTACTGAAATGTTTTCATGTCAAAGCAAACCCTGGCCCTGTCTCTGCCTATGTCTCTGCTGCTAGGCAGCTGCTGAGATCAGCAAGGAAACCTCCAGAAGAAAAAACTTAAGTTAGGGTTCAGGATGCTGCCATGCTAGGGCCTGGAGGAAGTGGCTGGCTGCTCGCCTCACCCTGGCTGGCACACAACTGGGAATGCAGACATAGTCTAGCATCCAACTCCACCCAGTCTCAAGATTCCAGTTTCTACTCAGTCTCCAAGGGGAAGTCACAGAGGAAAAGCAGAGGGGAATGGGGGTGGAGGAGGAGTGGGAGTGGAGGCTTTAGGTGCTCAACAAGTCCCAGAGCTGACTTCCCACATGCTGGCCCTCATACCTGCAACTACTACAAGGGCAGATGTCTCAGTTCACCTTCCTCCCTTCCACCCCCAAGCTGCTGACACCTAAAACCTCAAGGATTGGCAGAAGCTTGGCACACCTCTGGCTACATGGACTTGGACCTAAGTGAGAGCAACTCATTCCCTTATTAGGAAGTAAGTGCCAAAGCAGTGCCATCTGTGTGCCTCATTTTCTCAGGTGTTTGCAACTGCATCCAGTATAGGGCTCCCATCCCAGCAGATCTCGACTACTGTATTTAACTAAATGCTACTAAGAGGCAAATTTTAAAAACTTTTTACAGGTAATGCCAATGTTTTCCTTTTCATTTATATTTTTAAAATTTAATCAAATTATAAAGTAAGTACTTTTAAAGTCAGAAAGGACTATAAGGTTTAAGTAAAAAATAAACTGTTCCATTCCTCCTACTGCCTAATTCTCACTTCCAAGAGCTAACTTTCAATGCTTTTATTTTTTCCTATAGTATTTACATTCTTATTCTTTAAAAAAAAAATGCTTATAGAGTTATTTTTAATATTTTCTATTTAGACACCATTTATGTTTCTTCCAAAGAGTATCCATTGCACCATCTCACCCCATGCTCCCATTATAATCACACAATTCCTGATTAAATGAAAACTACACATATGGCCAAACCAAATAGGAGCATACTTCCTTATTGTTTTCTGAGGAGCTAACTGCTTCGTTCGGGGGGGGGGGGGGGGGGGGACCTAGGGACCTATCATAAAACTCCTTTCAACATAGTTCACACAAACAAGGTAGTCTTTTTTTCTTGGAGATGAATTCTCTGGAGGCCCTCTCTTGTAGACCAACCTTGAGGAGTGCCTGCTCTCTAGCCATCCTACACTTCACCCTCAAGCTTCCTGGGAATCCAAATGGACTTTTCCCTGTAGAGGAACCTCTCCATTCCCTGTAGCTTTTATCTTTCTCTTCTCGTGTTGCTGGAGAGGAAGAATGAAGAAGAGGTAAAAAAAATTTTGAGACTTTGCATGTCTGAAAATCTCTGTTTATCCTCACAATGGATGGGTAATTTTGGCTGAGGGAAACCATTTTCCCTCAGAATTTCCACGGCCTTACTACGTTGCCTTCTGGTTTCTTTCTGATGCTGCTCCTGTAGAGTTTGAGACCACCTGGATTCCTGGAACTCAGTACATGGGCCCACCTCGTGCTCCGGGCCTCTTTGCCCCTCCACAGCTTTAGGATCCTCTTTTCATCCTCAATATTCTAAAATTCAAGATGATGTGCAAGCCTTTGTATGGGTCCTTTTTCTTTCCTTATCCTGGGCACTCAGTGAGCCCTTTCAATTCAGAGCCTGGAATATCTATTAAATAGAAGTTAGACCTCCTAGACTGACTCTTAAACTTCTTCTCTGTTCTATTTTGTCAGCCCCCTCCTCGTGTACACGCTTTTAGAGTTTTTTTTCCCCCCAGACTTTCTCATTTTCTGAATATTCTTGTTTCATGAATATATCATCTTTTTTCTTTCTAAAGATATTAAATATTAAAGGTTTTGTGTTTGTGTATGTGTGTATGTGTAAGATGTTTCTCTCTGTTCCTTACATTCTCTATTTCCTTTAAGTTCCTTGTCTACTAGATCAATAATAAGGAAGAGACTGTAAGCTCCTTGAGAGGAGGAATCATGGCATAGCCATCTGATTTCCCCTCTAGCAAATTCCACACATAGCTTTCATAAAAGGAGTGCAATAAACACTTTATTTATTTGAATCGAACACACCCTCTCTTCACACAACACAAGACATTCCAAACAAATCTGCTGTGATTTTTACTCCCAAGATTTATCAAGAAATAAAAGCATCTAAAATCCATTCCTTTCTCCACATAGTCAAATCCTAAAGCAACCTTTTTAGGATCACCAGGAAGTGCACAAAGGCTTAAACTACATGGTGACATCTGGGTAGCGCCTCATGCTCTATAAAGCATGCCCTGTTCTCCTCGGCACATCCTATAAGGGCCTTTCAAGTACTTTAAGGTGGCTCTGGAAATCAAATCAGAGATCTCAAGCCAAAGGGCCCATCTTAGTTAAAGTGGGCAAAATTTCAAAATTGGCCCTTTTGTTCCAGAGCACAGTACTACTGATGACTGATTCATTCAATAAATTTATTAAGCACCATGGGTATACAAAGATGAATCAGACAGGGGGACGGATGTGGCTCAAATGATTGGGCGTCTGTCTCCCATATGGAGGGACCTGGGTTCGATCCCCGGGACCTCCTGGTAAAAAAAAAAAGCTGAATCAGACAAAGACCCTCTTCTCCAAGTGTAATAAGAAAAATGAGGCACATAGGCAAATAATCACAAGACAATGTAAAGAGTGCTAAGCTCCCCAGGGCCAACCCACTAAGCAAGTCATAATGGTTGATGAGACCAACAGGCCAGGAGGACACTGCAGCTACCAATTCCACTTCCATATAATGCTGTAATATTAGAAACCGTAAATTGGACCAAGAGTAAGAACTTAAACTGCCAACCATAAAACCCCTACAATTAGAACCAGCGAGGGCGGAGGGGGAGGGGATCAAGAGTTAAAAGAAAGTCCTTAGGCAATATATCTTAAAAGCTAATTAATATGAAAAACTTGCCTCTTACATCAGAACCTCAAAAGAAAATGGCAAAAAGTAAAGTCCATATGTTATCAACTAAATAACATCAATCCATACTGGATTAACTTTATGCCTATGATTTCAAATAACTAAACACAGGAGATTTTAATGAACACGCCTATTCAGATTTATCCCATTAAGAATGATAAACATGGAATGATCCTTTCAAGTCCTAGCTTTTGCAAACTGATGTCATTATTGTTTTCTTAAATCATTCTTTTTTTTAAAAAAAAAGCAAACAAATTTGAAAAACTGCATGTTGTAAAGAGATTTCCATATTACTTATATTTCCCCAAGCATGTCTGAGCAAATAAGTACTTTTCCAACCATACTTTAATTATCTTTATATTCCCTCTCTAGTTTGGTATTTAAAAGCAGTGTTTTCATCTCACAATTCTAAAATATTTCCTAAATAATTAATGAGGTCCATTTAAATACATGCCACTGAATTTAATGACTTTTAGTGGAAACAAACAGACTTCAATAAACCAGTCTATTCTGTAGATTCAGCAATTCCCACCAACTTCCACGGTCATGTTACTGCACACATATGCTACCAACCCTTGAGTTTTTCTATATGGAAGTTCTGATGAAGCCATAGTAGAGAAACTATTTGCCTATCCCCTGAAAGACAGCTCTTCCCCATCTTTGGGCAACAGGCAAAATTTGCCGATTTAAACTAACTTTTCCCAAAATTTAACAGTGAATATAACCAAAGACTGTATGTTAAAAGAACTTTATAAGGAGTTCTTAAAAACAAAACAGCCACTTTCTGTAAAACAGCTGAGCCACTGACTTGACAAAGAGCAAGGCTTAGCTGTAGTGGCACTTACATGCCATGATATTAAAGTTGGAATTGTAAAACAGATAGCACTGAGCTAATGTGTACCCTGATGTGAGAGCCTTGTGATATGAAAAACAAAGGCCTTTGTGTAGGCAAAGAGGCATAAGAAAATGGTCCCTATTTCTTTAAAATGCCTGGAAATATTACTGGAAAAGTCCTTGGGGGTAAGGGAGTTCACCACTCCTTCCTTTTAAGATCCCATAGCCAAAAACATGTAAGTACATGGTATAGTTTATTAAATTTTTTATAGAAACTTTTGTTTTCCTAGTGTCACAATTTAACTTCTGTACTAATCCTTCAACTTTATTTTTTCCCTTTTGTTTCCTTTGTTTTCAATTTCTTCCAATTTCTACCCATCTCTCTAAAATTTCATACTTTGTAATTTGTGAAAATGATAGAAATAAATATGATATGTGTTATCTTGGAGAAGGAAAAGCAAAGCAAAGCAAAGGACTCACACTAACATTTAGCTCTCACTTGAGGGGAGCAGATTCAGTAGAGTCCCCCAGAACACAAGGTGACAGGACTCAATGGCTGCGAACTTTGGAAAGAAAGGTAAAAAAGGGAGACTTTTTTTTTTTTTCCCCCCAAATACCCACAGAAAGACTTTGAGACAGGGAAGGCCTGAATATCCTATCAGGAGTGCATAAGATGGAAAAGGAAACACAAATACCAGAAGTAATGGGCAGCCGGAGAAATGAAGTCCTTCACTGGACTTAATCGGCAAAACACATGCCCCATGGGCACCTTCTCACAGCAGGGAGGACTGCAGATAGGGAGCTGTTTTGATTTTTTTAAAGGATAGGTACTGAAAATCTCAAATTTTTAAAATACAAAGTTTGATTTGACCCCTACTGTGGCAATTTGAGATTATCTATGAACCCCCAAAAGAGAAAAGTTGTTTGTATTCCTCTGGGTGTGATACTCTGTGATTGTATTAAATCCAGTTGAGGGACCTTTGATTAGATTATTTGTTAAGACTGCTTTGAGGGCTTTGATTCAACCACATCAGTAAGGCTCAGGTTGAGTCCCTGACCCCTTGGGTCTGATATAAACAGTCTCTCTCTCTCTCTCTCTTTCTCTCTCTCTCTTTCTCTCTCTCACACACACGAAGAAAGAGCATTGTCATTAATGATTCTGCCATGTGACAGAAAGGAGAAGGTTCAAACACATAAAGCCCCGAGAAGAAATGGACCATTTGCCTGACACCTTACAGCTGACCTTGGGAAGAAAGCGGAGACTGATATAGGAAGCCCTGAGAGACAAGCCCTGTGCCAGGAGAGAGAGGACTTCAGTTAATCACGGAGCCTCAAGAGGAAGAGGAAGCCCAGAGGGGAAGGCAGAGACCAGCCAGGGACGGGTAATCATCTTGCTTCAACATGTGGCAACTGACTCTGGTAAGAAAACAACCTGGAGTTGAACTTTTTACAGCCTTGGGACTGTAAGCTTTTAAATACCCTTTATAAAAGCCAACAGATTTCTGGTACTTTGCACCAGCACCCTTTGGCTGACTAATACACCTACTTATACTAAAAAGATGATTTATGCTAAGTTAGGAAAAAAAAAAAAAAAAAAGAATGTGCTTATTGTTATGGTGACAACACAGACTCACTAAAATCAGATCTTCCCTAAGAAATTTATTCCCTTTTCACTTTTTTTTTTTTTTAATTTACTAGAGTAGCAGATCCAACCACAGACAAATGTATCTTGCTTTTACCAAGTCTCCATAAGGAAAACGAAGAAGTACAGACTAATAGACAGAAACTTAAATATGTAACAGGACCAAAAACATACCCAAAGTCCATTGACTGACTACTTTGGATTACTGACGGGGTTTGCTCCAGGAAATCTTTTTACTAAACTTGGATGAAGAACAAGAACACATGCTGAATAACCAAGCATGCGAGTGCTACAGAGTACAGTGTAGGGGTGATCATTAATGGATACCAATCAAGAGTCACTGAATAAAAGAGCACAAAACCATGAGGATAAAACAGCACAATTATAAATAAACTTCATTTTTGCTCAAATGAGTAAATATACAATGGAGAAAAAGCTGGCATGTGAAATATTTTTTATGAAACATAAAAATTAGCTAGAGACCAAGTTCTATATGAGTCAAAGATGTGATAATATATCTAAACATGAAAGATACTATCAATATATTAAAACTCTGTGAGGAGGGAGATAATTACTTTATGGGAGTTCTGACCCTGGGTAATGTACTTAGAATAATGCTGAAAAACATGAATGTATCCAGAGAGAAAGACTTAGGGAGCAAATTCAAACACAGGAAGAGCCATGTGGGATAGGAAAGGAGTGGATGAAAGGACTTCCTGTAGGAACTTGGCTGCCTAAGCTCAGCACTTCCCCCTTTCTTCCTGGGATCATCTGAAAACAAGGAAAATGAAAAACAAAATAAAAAGCACATTTTTAGCAAAATTGGGACACAGATTCTAAGATATTTGCAAGGACTCCAAAAAGATATCCAATGTAACCAATCCTAAATTAACAAATATGTTTTAGCCCACTGAATTATATTTTAGGCACTTACTGACCCCTCTGATAGATATATTGCAATATAGCCTTGATGTATGTTACGGTTGTGACTCACTGAACTGTAACCTAGCTGTTTTGTTTCTTTGATGCTGATGCTATATTTTATAAACTGCATAATCTTTATCTTGTAACTGAACAATAACAAAACAACTTGTAACTGCCCCCTGCTTATATCCCCTTATCTTGTTTGCAACGTACATAGTCCTCAATGTTTATTAATGAAGTAACGTGAGTCAGCCCAGAACTGGCCAAAGCAACTCTTATCAGTTAGTCTGCCAGATACACTCAATAGCCTAAACCTTAAACTTCAAGTGAACTAAGCATACTCAGAGATTAAACTATCTCTAAGCCCATCATCTCAAACCACCCACTCATCATATTCAAAACGTCACTTTCTAGTCATGCAACATATGAGCCAGCATGGTGCCCATCTGCCATGATCCCCATATCATGCTGTTCCCTTCCCCTTAGCCTTCACAACCCCACCTCCCTTATTGTTCAATCTCATAAAAATCCTAAGCACTTCTAACTCAGGGAGACAGATTGAGGACTGCCCTCCTGTCTTTCAAGGCTAGCCTTTGCTGAATAACCTTTTTCTCTTCCCAAAATCCTGAAGTCACTTAAACAATTTTCTGGTGTGCATCACGCAAGGACTTACAGTTGAGCTACACCACCAGTTCACACAGGAACCACAGAGGAGGAAGCAGAGGCAAGGAAAGGAGAGGTCCTAGCAGGGTACATACATATATATATATATATATATATTTCTTAAAGATGAAGGGAAGGGCAAAACCACCATGCCTCGTTTGCAGCAAAGGGGCACAAAGAGGAGCAGCTGGGTGGCAGTAGAAGTCACCATACCCAGTTAGCCTCCCCGTGCCCGGTGAGCTCCGTGCCCACTGCACCCAGTGCAAGGGAAGGACATCTATCTGCACTGTTTCCCCATCCACAGCCTCAATTTCTGCACCTTTTCTTTTTTTTTTTTTTTACCATCTGCTGAAAGTTGGTATCTCCTTTCAGTTTTAATGGTCATTTATCTTTTGAGCAAGGCTAACAGTCTTGACCTACTTCCTATTTCTTTTGTCTCTTCATACAGTAAGGAATCACTATTCCCCCAACAGTTCTGATTGAACCCTTAATGCCAATAAAGGGCCAAAAAACATTTATGGCTCAAATATTCACAAATTACCTTTCTGGGACCTACAGTGTAGGCAACTCTTAATTACCCAGGCTAAAGGAGCTGGGTACCAGGCATTGCTGCCTTCTCACCACACAGCCTGAAAGCCGTTTCCAAAGCCTGTGTTATAAATGAAACCTAACTGACCTGGTCCTTAGCACTTCAAGTCATAAACCACCTGGGTAACCTGTACCACCTTCTTAAGGAAAGTACAGTCCAGGATCAGAGGGACAATGGAGAACATCATGTAAAGAAACAAGAAACTCCCAGAGTCTCAAAACTCAAGCATTCTAATAAATACAAATGTTCCATATACAACTTAAGCAAACCTCTGAACTCACTCAAGGTTTCTGTTTAAGTTCAAAGAGCATTTGAGAAAAGTCTGAACAAAAATATTACAAAGGAGTTTGCACACAAACTACCAAAAGAGTTACATAAATGGCCATAAAGGTAAGTCCTATGTTTTCTTTCAAAAGCCCTGGTTTAATATTTCCAGTCTCCTTAAATCAGTGCCTCCTCCCTAAGCAGGCACTGATTTTCTAAACAGGGGTCAGACTATAAAGAGTTTTCAGAACGCTGACTATAAGTATGCAAAACAACCCCCTCCCCATACTCTTAAATAACCTGGGTTATAACATGTGCTGTTATTTAAATTAAACTCCACTATGTAATAGCAATACAGGGCACTGTTGTTGTTGGGTCCTTTTTCTGGAGGTGAAAGATAAAGGTGAAAGAATTAGATGTATGAATTAAATGGAACCAGAAACAACTAGAAAGTGAAATTTGGAGCTATGAAATAAAACAGCAAAAGGGAACCAAGAAAAAAGTCAAAAGACTTAACACCCAGGTGAAATACAGAGACATAATGTGTCTTTGAATTAAAAATGAAAAAGTTGTTGGGTAACCACATTGCCATTATTAATAACATTGAGTCAGATGAGCAGGCAGTGCAAAATGTACTTCCCCACCACAGCACACAACTGATTCCACATTAACAACTAGATTACAGAATAGCATTTCTGTAACACCAAATAAAATTCTGTTTTTTGCATCTCTTACTCTTAAATATACCTAAAGTTAAGGCAATTTAGAGAAAAATATACCTAAAAGTGAGGCATTTATAGAAATGTTTTTTTTTTCTGTAGAAATGTCTTGAAGTTTCAGAAAAATATATATACATAAATGTGGACCCGAGGCCAAGAAAGGACAAGAATTCAGGTCAAGCCTGAGCAAGCCAAGTTAAACCACAATGGAAAGAGACTCCACCAAAACTGGTAGGACATCATCTTTGGGACATTTTCTCTTCATCTAACACAATGTTGATGAGTAACTGTGGGGCAGGTCTCTAAAGCTTTCACAAGCAAGGAAAACATTTCTAAGACCTCAAGGAATGTGAAGTCCTGCCAGTCCAAATGCACCAGATTTCCTCAGAAGCTAAATAGCTAAGCTAGGGGGAAGGCAGGTACTGTGCTTCAGGAAGCTACAGCGAATATTCCTTTAAGGATCTGGCTACCAATGTGAATGAAGACATTTCCCTTCCCTACCTCTTCCAGTCGCCGCCTCTGCTCTTTCTGCTGCTCAATCCGTTTCTGCCGCTCTGCCAACAGCTGCCTCTTATACTCTTCCTGCTCCCGGAGCTGTTGCTCCTGCAGTAGCTGTTGTCTCCGAAGAGCCTCGGAACGTTCCTTGTTCTCCTGCTGTAGCCTCAAGAAATCCCGTCGAAGAGTAGATTCGCCAGGCACATTAACGATGGAGCTGCAGAAGGAAGCAAGAGCTACATGAAATGTGCACACATCACGCTGCGCTCCAAACAAAATGGCGGCACCCAGATTCTAGTCTGTCTCCATTCTTCAGTGAGTTCCTCCCACACCACGGGCTCAACTAGTGAGTCCACAGGAACACCTATATCTGTAACCTGATGGCTCCACTATCTGCTTCTGTTCATTTAGTAAATGTTTTAAAGCTCCGTCCCATATGCTTGCTGCCAACTATTTACAGGACACCTCTGCTTAGGATTCTCTTACCAGTTCAAACTCTGTAAAGTGATAGACTGAAATCACCTGCATCTCCCACTTCACTCGTGCCTCCTTTGACGACCTTATTTTCCATCAGTAAAAGCAACACCATTTTCCTGGCCTGCCAGGCTGGAACTCTGAGAGTAATCGTCAGTACTTCCCTTCCCTTCACCTCCTTCACCTGGTCAGCCATCTAGCCTTGTCATGTATTCCTGCCCACTTTATTTCTAGGGTCAGCAGCTGAGCCTTGAGTGAGTCCCATGAATTAGCTACCTCAAAGATAAATTAAATAGCATCATTCCTAGCTGATCTCCCCGCTGTTACTTCTCTTCAAAACTACCCAAAATATCATGCCAAACAAATCTCCTTAAATTGCCTCTTACACTATATCATGGTCCTATTCAAAAACAGTAATACTGCTCATGAAATCAGTCCAAATTCCTCTAAAATGTAGTTAAATATTTGCCCATATAAAAAGACATAGATAGTCTATGGAGTGTCTTTAAGAAATGTTCTTCCCTTTCGATATGCCCTCTTTGAACTCCTGTTCTCTGGCCCAGGGTCCTCATGGGCCTCTCAGCCCACCTGGTCACCCTCCTGTGTCCACTCAGCAGGCATGTGTAGCAGCGGCATGAATGAGTGGCCAACAGACAGGCAGACCTGTTACTGAAACCCAAACCTTGTCCATTCCCTGACTGATCTGCTGTTAAGGGTCCCTGCTACCAATTTTAACTCAATCTTTTACTTCACTGTACCTTGGGGAAGCCATACATAAACCAAATCCACAGACCATAAA
Organism: Tolypeutes matacus; assembly: GCA_026826555.1. Classification (NCBI taxonomy): domain Eukaryota; kingdom Metazoa; phylum Chordata; class Mammalia; order Cingulata; family Chlamyphoridae; genus Tolypeutes; species Tolypeutes matacus. Next base: position 64,937,243 of record JAKSZT010054030.1, read on the forward strand.
GTGGATCAGGAGAAGAGCAGAAACTGGCACATGAGCAGGACAGTTCCAAGCAGAACTGCCCTACACATTGCACGTCATTTACCATCCGTGTCTCCTGAGCACTAAATACCTGTGGCAATACACCCAACCCCCAAAACAACTCCATTTTTCCAAATGACTGGGGGCAGGGCCACAATGAAATCCTTGGTCAAGAACCACTGGGCAGGGAGACCCAAAGGAGGAAAATGTTGATAGGCACCTTTCAAAGACTTGAGAAGACTGGAAGCTGCTAAGGCATTTTCAAATTAATTTAAGATCCCCTCACACTATGCAGGAGTCTTATGAAATCCTGGCATCAACCAGGAAGCTGACCACCCGCCTCACCGTTACCTTGGCTCCCCCTCCTGCTCAGGTACCTCCTCCTCCTCCTCCTCACTTCCACTGTACTCGTACTCTGTTTCATCTGTAAAGGAGAGGACAAAGTAAATGGGATGGTTCACAAATCAGGACAAAGGCAGGCAGTGGGAGGCAACCTTAATGCCATCAGGGCAGAAAATAAACACGTTCCATGTGAAAATAGGGACATGTACTAGAGAATGGGACAAGGGCCAATAGTGCAATGTGGGGTTCCCACAGCAACCCGTGGCACTTGTATGGGCTAGGGCCAGCCTTGCTCGCCCACAGGAAAAATGGCTGTGCTGCCTTCACAAGCCCTTACAGAGAGGAACTGCTAAGCAGGGCTCCAAAACACATGGCACAGAAGAAAAAGTGGCCAAGAGCAACAGCAGCTTCAGAAAGTCCTTTGATGCCAAAATTCAAAAGAAAGAGATTTAATGGCGTGAAACTAACTAATACAACTAAGAGGATTTATTTTATTACATTTAGCAATCAGGGATCCACTGAGAGGGCAAAAGACAGAAAAGTTTGCCGCTTTGACAAAAAGCAAAGCATTAGTTGGTACTTAGAACAAAAAACAAAATCAAATATTCCCACAAGTTATAAAAGGTGATATCAAAGAAAACCAATGAAACGACACAACCAAGAATGAAACAGAAACTGCTCTACTTAAGTCTTCAAGTTTCAACAGGAATAACTTATTTTCACTTCAACAGGTTTTCTACCATTTTTGCAAAAGTAACAGGCCATTTTATTGGCCCTCTCTCTTCATGTCAGTATTAAACTTTCAGTGAACAATTTCATTTCAGAGTGCCAAAGCCAGACAGATTGAAGAGATTTTAAAAACACACTCTACTCACAAATAAGAAATATATTTCTATTTTTTAAAGAGAAGTCTAAGATAAAAGTCATTTTTCTGTTAAGAAAGGGCCTGAGAACTTAAATTTATGGTTTAGGATGAATTAATCAGTCTATGTATACACTAGTTTTTTTCTACATTAGGCACAGAAAGGATAATGATAGGAAAAAAGTTCAAAGCTAATATATAACTGTAATGGACATACAGATATACTCTGGCTTTTAAGGGCAATTCCACTGAAATAATCTTTAAAATCCTTTAAAGAGTCTGGTATGTCTAAAATGTTTTCTATGAACTATTAATTCTTGACTCGAGAGGCTGAGGGTATTTGGAAGGTGACCACAAAGATGATAGAGAGGCCACTATGATGGGGGAGCAGGGACAGCTCCATGGTTGAGCACCTGCTTCCCACGTACGAGGTTTTGGGTTCAATCCCGGGTACCTCCTTTAAAAAAAAAAAGAGGCCACTGTGTGTTGAAGATAAGAAATGAAGGTAAAATGCTTCACAGTTCCTTATGAGGGAGAGAGAGATGAGATAATCAACGTAAAGCACTTAGCAAATGTCCCATGAATGTTAGCTATTATTACTGAGCAAAACAATGGGAAAAGGATCCAATGTGCACATTTTCCCAAAATATAGGGCTATCATGTTGACTAAGAGCTAAGCATGGAAGTCATTTTCTTTTGAACAAATGCATAGCATAAGATGCAAAGCTTAATTACTTATGACTAAATATGTCAAAGGCCAAAAAAGTTATTTTGAATTCAGTGATGGCTTAAACCATGAATACAGAAGTTGTGAAAGACTCAAAAGAACATGTAAAAAGCTCAGTGCATGTCCCAGAAGATGACTCTTTTGACCAACTCTTTTACTGCCTAAAAAACTTGCTATTTTTAGCTTTTCTTCTTGCCCAGAAATTTGAGTGCCAAAAAAAAATTCGCTAATAGGGTGCCCCTTACCCAAATGCTGTCTTGTAAAATTACTGCAATAATTCACAAAAGCAAAAGATCAGTGTAAGCTAGAGCCCTCAGAGACAGTTTAGTGAAGATGGTGATGGAGCCTGAATTCTTTGGATGGAGAGAAGAAAAAGAGAGGGCATCCCAGGCAGGTGGGATGTGTATGTGAAGATACAAAACCATGAATCAGGTTGTGATATCATGGGAAGAGAAAGGAGCCCTAGGTTGGAATGTAAGAGCATGCCCTCGTTAGGCAGTAATAAGAGAAACAGCAGGTCGTGGGCATGCACAGCCACGTAACCTGTAACAGCCTGAAGCAGTGAGAAACCCTGGTGGGTCCTTGAGCGCCACATGGAAGCAGTGATGATGATGCCCACAGCTGACGCTCAAGAACCCCAGCATAGTACACCAGGAACACAAGCTTCACAACAAAGTAAAAAGAGCAGCAATGAAGATGTGTTGCCGAGGAAGAACTAGAAGGTTCCACTACGTGGACAGGCCTGGGTGCTTGCCTAACTGGGAACACGGTGCAGCAAACTGCACAGCTCAAGTTCACCTTCACCTGGAGCCAGGCTGCACCCAAAAAGCACTCAGTGAATTATAGGGTAGAGACAAACTAGTCAAGCCAGGTAAGCACAATTTCATGGCCGGGAAAGGAGGGAGCTATTCTAGTTGGCAAGAACCTGAAAGTGAAAAACATCTTTTTTAATTAAAAAAAAAAAAAAAAAAAAAAAGATGGAAATTGAAACAGATTTAATACCTTTCTCTCCTCGCTTCTTTCTGGTCCGATCTATATGGTCTTTAAGCTGGATTCTCACTTGCCTTTCGTTTGGCTGATCTCTTATAAAAGGATGTTTCAAAAGCTGCTCTGTGGAGGGCCGCTGCATGTAATTCTTCACCAGGCACCCTTCTATAAAACTGAAAAATTTCTTTGACCTGTAAAAGGAAGTAAAAATGATCATCAAATTTCTACCACAAAGAGCAGTTTCAAATGATCGAGTAACAAGCCTGCAAAAAAGAAGAGCTTCAGAATTCACCAAAAGCATTCTGCGAGTGCACAGGAATAACAGAAGGAATATAAATATAAAATATAACCTTGGGACCTCTGGGTATAAGGAGCATTAATTAAACATAATTTAAGATACCATGTCACTGACAACACACCACAAACAGAGCTATGAAGGAGGCCAAATTTAAATGAATTGGGTTTAAATCTGATTGCTTATCGATCACTTAATCATCGGGGTAGAAGAGGCTGGGGGTAGGGAGACGTTTCTACTAAAATGAAGGCGAACAGATGACAGATGTCTGGTACCTAGAAGACAAGGGCAGATAAAGAGATGAGAGAGTACCTGAGTCAGTTACCAAATGCTGGGGCTCTTGTACTTGTTAAAATTACATTTCAATCAGAGTTTCAAGCCAGTTTAGTCATTCAAAGAATGTTATCAGTTCTCCATATGAAATGTAGAGGTAGAAATGATGGTTTTGAGGGGGCAATGACTTTGCCACCTGAATTTACCGGACAAGCCACTTTTATTTCTGCCTGTTTCTCTATGCCTGGCTCAGGATGACCTCAGCTAAGACACTCTTACCCAACCTATCTTTTAGAACTCAGCTCAGAAACTGTCTCTTCTGGGGAAGCCTTTCCTGGTAACATGCTCTCCCTGCACATTCCAAGCCAGGAGTCTTTCTTCCTGGGTTGTCTGGTTAAACAGACTGTATATTTTATGAGTCTGTCTCCCTGCTGGTTAGAAATGGTAGCAGCCAGGAGCTGGTTCCTCCTATTCAGGTTGTTGACAATGCCCAATACTGTCCACAGCACATCAAAACAGGTATGTAATAAATTTTTGTTGAAGGAATGAGTTATTATTCAGTCTTTTAAAAATGCAATTTAGAAAATTAGTTCAGTTCTTTCCAATTCACTCCTTTTAAGAATCAGTTCTATTGTCTTTCATTTCCATTTCAAGTAACTATTTTTCAATTCAACAAATATTTATGTACCAACTATTCGCATTCTATTATGTTAGGCTCCAAAAGAAATATAGTTAAGAAACGAAGTGGAGGAAATTTAGGTATACACAGTACCAGATGTAAAATCAAACTTAAGAAGGAAAACACAACTGTTACAACAGGATAGCTATGAGGAAAAAGTGGGATATTTGACAAACCATAGAAAAGGGGAGACAGAAGACAACATCCTGGGGTAAAGGCACAACATGAACAAAGGAAGAAAAATTTTAGAGAAAAATGTATACCTTTTTGTGGCTGGTATAGAAAAACAGCTCAGAGAAGGCCCTTAATGTCACTTCTTCATGGGGCTATTACATTATTTTAGGGTCAATGTGGAATATCAAAGATTTTGCATGGTGAAGTGAAATGCTCTAATCCCAAACCCACCTGCTCATTACAGAAATTTAGTCATTCCCCAAACCTCAGAAACTTTGAGGTTGGAGCCCAAAGGGATCCTCATGCACCATTTCCACAGATTAGCATTTGGGGCTCAATGACCTACAGCATATTCTTTAAAACCAGCTATCAAGCTCTGCTGGCAGAGAGTTCACTGGTCATCTTTTTGAAAGCCACTTCTCCAAAAACAGTAGGAGAAATCTACATCTGGTGGACAGGAAGACAAATCACAAAGGAAAAAGGATTTTTTGTCTGTAATCACTCAGTCCCTTTGGAATGTGTGGGTAAAATGAGAATAGTAATACAAATGGATGGGCATGGTGTCTAATCAAGTGTAAAGAAAGGGAGGCGGCTGTGGCTCAATCAGTAGGGCTCCCGTTTACCATATGGGAGGCCCCGGGTTCGGTTCCCGGGGCCTCCTGGTGAAGGCAGGCCCGCCCGTGCGGCGTGGTTAGCTGACCCAGCGAGCACAAGCAGCAAGGGGGGGATAAATGAATAAATAAATAAAATCTTAAAAAAAAAAAAAAAAAAAAAGTGTAAAGAAAGTGTGGTGTGAGAAAGGAACATGGAAAGCATTTATTGTCACCCATATCTGTCTTTACAACACTGAATGCTGTACACATAGTGGTTGATCCCCAAACTGCAAGTAAGAGAATAATAAGAGCAGGGCCAACTGGAGAGACTTGAAGATTGTGAGCAACTCTGAAGATAAGGCATTAATTCAGCAATCCTTCCAGTACAGATGACCTTCTATAAAATCTAACAGCAAAAAAGGGAAAACTAACATTAGTTTAGCAAGAATCAGACAAAGTGCTACCCTGGTCCCATAGCGTTTTCCTTGGACATGCCTACTATATGTGTTGGCTTCCCTAGGACTTCCCAACCATGGATGCCCAGGGTGAATATCATGCCTTAATACAGAAGACCAGTTAGGGCCAAAATTCTTTAAACCAGGTAGTCCTCAAGAATATCTCCAAAAACTGGTAAATAGGATTAGAAAGCCTCAGTGGTCTGGAGACAGATATGGTTAAAGACAATACATAAATAATGAGAAAAATCCTGCCCTTAGAAGAAGAAAGGTGGGAAACGGATGTCGAAATGTGTTGGGGACAAAGAACAGAAACAGTGAGACATGTGAAAGGAAAACCTGTGATGGGAGAAGAAAACTGCATAGCACAAGAGAAAAAGAAGAAAAGAGCAGACAGTGACACTGAAAGACCAAACACAGAGGAGAAAGCGTAAAACTGAGATCTTTACATATTTCAGAACCAGAGCCAAGACCTAGGATGAGAGGAGATGACATTAACTGGAAAACCAGTAAGAACAGTTCCAGAAAGGAAATAAAACCCGAACCACAGAAGGTAGGCATCAGCAAAACAGACAAGTCCAGGAAAGCAGAAAGCAGTGGGCCCACAAGAACGGGGAGCTTAAGTGCAGACAGGAACTGACGGCAAAGGACTCCAAGAAAGGTCGACCGAATGAGTGGGCAAAATTCTCAGGCAAAATCAGAAATGAGAAGACTCCATTGATTTTTAGGAACTGATCCAAATCATTCTTTGCCTGGAATGTTGCAATTCTAAAGACTTTCATCAGTGAGGGTTATTGTCATCTGCTTCCATGGATATCAGCATTTTGTTTGGCAAATGTATAAGAGCTGCAGGGAGAAAGAAGGAAGAGTAGCAACCCAAACAAAGAGGACAATTCTTTTAATGTGTTCTTCTGGAAAAAAAAATAAAAAAGGGTATGCCTCACTTCAATTTTTTTGGTAATAATTATAGTAAACACCTTCATTAATTTTAAAATCCTATTCCACCTGAGGAACTACAAGTCAATCTAGCTTTGATTTTTATAATGTAAAGACGTTGAGAAACGTATCACACTTTAAAATGTATTTAAATATTAAAACAGAACTTTTTCATAACCATATTATGGTGCTCCATATGAACACTTGTCACTATTTTGTAATTCAAAGAGAATTTATCAAGAAAAATAAACACACACACACACACACAAAATCAACCCACTTTTATTTGGTGTTTTTAGGCACTGTTACATGTGTTCTTTGGAAATTAGAATGGCCAGATTTTGTCTCAGAGGAAAGGAACACTAAAGGAAACATTTACAACAACAACAAAAATAGAACAACAATAAAATTACCATATAAAGCTTACCATTTTTTTGACTTCAGCCGGGGAGGAGGGTTTCTGGGAATGAGAAACAGTGCTCTCATTGGATGCATGTCACAGAGAGCTGGGGAGAGGAGATGGTCGGGTCAGTATGTCCCTCAGTGTTCTCATTTTTGATTTCTAGGGCTCACTCTGAAGATCAAAGGCTCTGTCCCATTATCTGACTGACATGCTTGATGTCAAGCAGTCTAGACATCTAGTTATGAACTCTAGGGCATGCCTTGAATTCCCCATTTAAAAATAGCAAAATATAAAGAGGTCAAGGCAACACGAAGAATATACAATTTCAAATAGATACTGGAGAGTTTTCATGAATCAAAAACAAGTATAAAATGGAAGTCTTAAAGGAGTTAACAGCTTAAGTTTTTAAATCATCTGTAAGATTACAGCTAAAATGACTGCATTTTCATAGGGTGTTCATGAGGCTTATATAAGACAATGCTCATAAAGGCCTCCAAAGGGCTGTCTGTAGTTACAGCTAGTATTACTACGGAAGAGGAAACCTGGGAGGGAGTCCAAGACCAGATTGTTCAATCCGTACAGTTAGTTTGTACTCATCCCAACAAAAGCCCTTACGGCACACATGCTCGCATTAATCTATCACAATAGGCAATGGATATTTTCACGTATTTACCTTCAAGAGAATCTTACAAGGCAGCTGGGCAATGGGAGCTACAGAAGCAATACTATTCCCATTGTGAAAGAAAACCAAGACAAAGGATCAGGTAATACTTCCCCATCGCAATTCCTTAGAGGAAAACATGGAAGAAATGTATGGTTTTCAAGCAGACATCCATTTCTGTATTGCAAACTAATTTTTGGCTGTTAATAAAATTTTTTCATTCATTCAACAAATATTTATTCATCAGCATCAAGTATGTATCAGGCAGTTACACATTCTTTGTGTATACCTGTTTTCTATGGGGACCAACAGAAAATGATTTTTCCTTTGTTCTCTGCAATTCTACTCCTATCCTTAATCAAAAATCAATTTTATAAATTTTCTATTTGATTTACTCCAAAGGAGAAGCAAGCACTATTGCAAAGGAGAGGAATATTTCATAGATAATACAAAAAATAGTCTCTAGATTAAAAGTTGTCTCTATTTGTAAAGTCAAAACCTAATACTAAAACTTCATGTGTTAGAACCAGTTTCACTGAATATTAAGTTTAAAGCGTAAAAAGAAAAATTACAGCCTATTATTATCTGAACGTAACATAATTTTGGGTCACATAGCAATAAAACTTAAAAGAAAACGTAGCCTACAGACCTCAAGGAGATCACCAAAAGAAAAAGCATGTGCCAAGAATTCCTTTTACATTTAAAACCTCACTGAAATGACCCAACAGGAACGGAGAGATGGTCTTCTGGAGCCTTGGCACAATTTAAGTTATATATAACAAATAGGCTTTTTAAAAAAAAAAAAAAAAAAAAAAAAGGAAAGAAAGTTACTTACGGGGAGCACCTTCTGCCATCTCAATGGCTGTAATGCCACAAGACCAAAGGTCACTCTGCAAAATAAAACAGTGTAGTATTATAGCATCCATATTAGCTATGAACCCACTAACTTACAATTTCAGGTTATCCACACCGATGAAATACCAGCTTTCATGGGTATAAACTGAAAGTTTGCTAGGAAATTGAAAAGATTTGAAAAACAAACAAAAGGTTTGGAGGAACACCTTACGAACAAACAAAATAAAAACAAAATTGACTTGCTGATTAAAGCCACTTATCTACACACTATAGCTGGTTCACGTGGGAGCCTCCGACTGTGCTCTCCATGGTCTGCTTCAGGATGTTTGGTTTTTTTTTTTCTTTTCTCTTTATAAACATTAAACATTTGAATATAGCATGTTTGAATATAAGAACAAGGAGAGACTACAAATTTGTCCCTTATTTTTATGGAGTTTTCTCAGTCTACAGCCAGGTGTAGGAGGCAGGAGGAGTTCAGCATCTTAACCATTAAACTTAGCGGCATTACGGTGGGATAAGGAGATACCATGCAGATCCCGATGTGATGCAGCACACAGCACACCTGTCACCACTGAGGTGAGGTTTTCCTGGATAAAAATAGAGACTTTCTAGTTTACAGGAAACAAGCTAAATGAGAGCACAAAGACAAATCTAGAGACAGAACAGTTCATGCTCAGCCTCTTCAGCAAATTAGTGTCATGAGGGGGAAAGGGAGACATTCTCAATTAAAAGAGACCCACAGGCAAAATAACCAAAATGTCTTGCCTGTATTGGATACTGGTTTGGAGAAACTACCTGTAAGCCAGCTGGGTGTGAATATGGACTTTATTAAGGAATTACTTTTGGTTTACTAAGGTATGATAATAGTTTGGGTATGGTGGAAAATGTCCAAGTTTAGAGACATGTAATGATGTATTAAAGGGTGAAAAGTCACAAAGTCTGTAATCTATTTTAAAATACTTCAGCATTACAAAAATAAATAAAAATACAAAATCCCCTGTAGCAGAGGCTTAATTTGGCCCTTTCAAATTGAAGGTCTGTCATAAATTGTGAAATATACTGGAGAGTATTAAGACATCAACTCAACTTTGAATACCATTATCAGGTACATTAACCACTCTATTTTAATTAAGGCAAGGGGATTAAAAAAGAAAAATGTTTCTGTAAACATATTTAACCCAAGTCAGATGATCAAATATGGGTTTTGCACCAGGAGCAAAAGATGCATTATTGATTCAAGTCCCTAATAATTTAAGAATATGTGCATACCAAAATCAAAGCTCTCTAACAAGAAAACTCCAGAACTTCACACAGATGAAATGTTACTATACATTATGACAACAATGAAAAAATGAATAAGTATCTGGTTCAAATATATTCTTCAAATTAAAAAGGATAGCAAATGGAGAGAAAAAGTTCTGTACACAACAAAATGACCCAGACTGCCCTGAAATCTGTATATTATCTATTAAGAACACAGTTAATGCAGGATGGACAAAAAAGACACCATCAAAATATTTCCCTGGCAAACCGACATCCCCACTTATGTGCCTGTGTCCTTTCTCAGGGAAGAAGCACACAGGCATAAAGAGTGAGTCATACTCAGCAAGCCCCCCCCCCAGCAGGCGCCGCTTACTCTGTAGTCATAGGTGGCATCTGGGTTCTCGTCGCAGGCGATGACCTCAGGCGCCATCCAGTAAGGGGTGCCGATGAACGTATTTCTCCTCCCAACCGTCCTATCCAGCTGAGCACTCACACCAAAATCAACTGTGGGAGGAAAGAAAGGAATCAAGAGTGGACCACAATGAGCAATCAAGTAAAACAGAATGGGAACAACAGGAAGGAGGCTGCGTCCTTGGAGGGAAGCGGCACAGTAATGCTTCGTGGACGTGCAGGAAGGAGGAAACCTCCCATGGCAACGCCACCAAGACTGCAAGACCACCGCCAACCCGCCCGCTCCCATAGGCCTGGACCTGGCTGCCTCCCTGAGCTCCCCAGACAGCAAGCAGCAGAGAGCCTTTAGAATGAATAATTCTCAATGCTTTCAGAGAACACGACTACCACAAACAAGTCACAAAAAGCCAAAGTTCAGGAGTGAGGCACACTTGACTTAGCTTCTTAGGCAGGTACAGAAAGCCATAAAGGTTCTCTTGGAAAGCACAAAGTAGTGCACTAAACCAAGCTAAATCTCAAATAAACTAAGAAACATCCCTCAAAGCACCTGGGACTTCTGCTGATTTTTCAGAGCAACTCCTACCTCCCACCCGATTTAACGATGATGGTGGCCTAAAGGAAAGCTCCAGCTGGGAAGTAATGCTGGCGAGGAGACGGCAGATCACTAATGGAACAGGTCCCACCAACATCATCACTACACACACTGCTGCTGTACCTAACGGGAACACCCAAAGGTGGAGGAGCTCACACAAAAGGCTGACAGAGCGCTGGCACCATTCACAGGGATTGTGGATTCAACTTCTATGTACAGAGCATGCTGAGGAATGGCCTGGCCGTGAGGTAGGCTCCCTCGCAGAGACACACAGGCCACGCAGGCAGGAAGCCTGGGCCAGCTTCACCGCAGCTGGTGCATTAACAGAGTCGATCACTAAGTGGTCACTGAGGGGCAACTGCAAGCCGAGCACAATGAGGTCAGTGCAGGGAACGCATGTAGCCCACCGAGTGGCTTCAGTGTGACAGCTATCTCAGCTTTGAGAGGATTCTCCACCTAGGCGGACTATTCCTTCACAGACAACCAATAAACATAGAAACAAGAAAGCAATCATGGAGGTTTTATTTTTAAAAGTACAACTGTGCCTAAGATTTTTGAAAGAAAAGTGGACTAGCTTCTTATAAAAATATTTTTTGGTGTGGTTGATGGCTTAGTGGAAGAAAAATTAACATTAATTATGTTATTCTTAAAAAGTGATGCCAAATGGAATGGAACAAATTCGGATCCAGCTAAGGGAAACAGGTACTACAAAAGAACCAGCATAAAGCCATCTCCAAGGGCTCCATCCGTCCAGGGTATACTCAGTGAGCACCTAGTACATTCAAGGCACTATGCTAAGTGCTGGTAAAGAAAGCAGTCCTATATTCTGGTAAAGGAGAGAGAAATGTAAGTGAAGAAATTAGGTGATCGATACAAGAAGGAAACAGGCAGGAGAGTTCTATACGCAGCAAAGGGTGTCAGGGAAGGCCTGAGGATGAGGAAAAAGCTATGACTTCAAAACCGAGGGCAAGTGTTCCCAATGGGGACCAGACTGTAATGGTCATGAAGCAAGTTCCAGGAAGTTAAAAGAGGACAATGACGAGGAAGAGGAAGGGGTAGAGAGGGCTGCAAAATGAGGCAAAATGAAGTGGGAGAGTAGTATGAGTCAGATCCTGCAGGGCTTTTAATGGGGCAGGGTAAGAAATGTACGTTTTATTCAAAGTGAATTAGGAAGCCCCTATAGGTTCTTTAAGCAGGAGTGTGACAGGATCTAGTTTAAAGATCAGTCTGGCGGCTGTAAGGAGGACAGCTGGGGGGGCGGGAGGCAGGGAGCTGGTCAAAGCAATGAGCCCATTTCCCACATTCTTAAATAGAAATAGAAAGATGTGGGCAACAGACTGAGCTTTTAGAGACTGGTAAATGGGGCCGGCAGAGTTGCTGGTTTGTACTAGGGCACGTATTGGACAAGGCTGCGGGTCCACCACATACCGAGCTTAACCTCCGCGTTCTCGGTCAGCAACACGTTCTGGCCCTTGATGTCCCGGTGTATCACATGATGAATGTGAAGATGTGCCAGTCCCTGAAGCGGGAAGACAGAACTGAATTTTAGTTCTCTGTTGCCGTAAGCAAACAGCCAGGAGCACACCTTTTATAACAAAGTGCGTATGTGGCCCAAAGTGTTTGTGAACTTACAATTAGAGCATACAACTGGGTCTTAGCACCTTTTCAGGACGGAGAGCAACCCCCAGCCCCACCCCACCCGCCATGCCAGCAGGTTAGGTTCCTGTAACGAGCGGCAGCACCATCCCCTAGCTGGGCCTTTGAGACATACTTCAGATTGCCATCTGCAGTTACTCTGCTATAATTTGTGCTATTTTTGTAGAGGGTGGTTCCTTTCCCACGCTTAATGTCTATCTTTCAGTGGATGACCCCATGGGTTTATTTGAACTAGACACATCCCGGGGGGAAGTGAAGGGCTAAAGTGGGGCTTAAATTTTGGTTCTCGGATACTGGCTAGCATTCCCACTGCACAATGAAAAATTAGTAACTACTTACTAATCAACCCCACCTCCACCCCAAGCATAAAATAATACTGCTGTCAAAAGAGCTTTATGTTCAAACAAAATAAGTTTCTTTCCCAAGGAAACAAAACCTAACTAGGGTACACAGCACTTTTTGATGACTCTGTATCTGGAATGAAGCCCAAAAGGGTGTCTCTTATGAGAGGCAGTGGAAGAAAAAAAAAACACATTTGGATCCAAAAATGGTCCAAAAAACAGAAATGCATCATTCTCACATTCATTTATTTGTTCTGCTCTTAAATAGAGAAGCCGTATCTATAGATTGCCTCCTTAAGACACATATAACCTATTTACTCTGAAATGTCTTGATTCAAAAAGGAAATATCAGAGGTATGAGTTTATTTGATTTTTCTATTTAAATCTTTGTAGGGTGTTATTATTTTATTACTTTGTAGGATATGATTTAAATACAACTGCTCTAGACCCTACTTTTTCTAATATAAAGGGTTTTAAACAATCATTCACTAATCTGTCTGCGAAACTGAACAGAGCTTAGTTGTTGGCTCTGTTTATTTTTTCACAACACAGGATATGCAGTATCGTACCAGAGAGCACGGACTAGAGAAAAAAAAAAAACAGTAAACTATATAGTATCTTAGTGCTATCATTAGGGAAAAAGTGCCTTCTTTCAGCGTGGCGTAACTTCAAACATCCCCTTGTCCTTGCCACAAAAAAAAAAAAAAGAGAGAGAGAGAGACCCAAAACAACAACAAAAACACCTAGCATCCCTAATTCTTTCATAATTCCCATTTCTATTACATCAATTCATTTTTATTTTCATGCGCAAAATCTTTCTTAAATCTTTACAAAATTATCTTAGCAACAAATGTGAGTATTCACTTCTTCTCAAACAAACGTGGCCTGTGTGCAGTCTTATAATCTTTACCATGGTAAATATAAGAAAAAATTTCCCTTCCCTGTCCAATCTGCTAGAGGATTGCTGCTTCTGCAAGCAAAACTGCTTAGTGTGTCCAATAGCTCTTTAAAGGAATATCCAGTGTTAACCTGAGTACGGATTATTCTGAACAATGAATACATTTCTCCTGCATGAAGCACCTGGGATGAAACAACAGGTGCGAGTTTGACTACTCCCATGCCAAAAGCTAGGCCATAATTGTTCCCCCTGAGCAGAGATGCCAACTCTAAATACTCATCAAATATCCCATCCTACAGCAAATAAATCAATGTTTCAAAACGGAAGCATTTTTCCTAAAATTCTACCTCACTCATGGTCAAGGGACAGAGCAGCAGTCAAGGCTGCCTTTTAGTGCCGGTTGTGGAACGTTCTAAGCGCTCACACTCAGTGGGAAATACTGGCTTCTCCAAAATGAAGAAAAAACTGCCACAGAGAATGTGAACATGGAAGTGGGCTGGCCTGAGAGCACTTCTACTGATGCTTGAGGCCTACATGGCGCTGGTTCTCACCCTTTAAGAGAGGATTTTATTCCAGCCTATAAAACTAATATTGACTGAGGAATGAGGAAAAACATTTTGCCACTGTAGAAACTAGCTACATCCCATCACATCTTTGAGAACCCAGGTTATCTGCTTGGAGATGCTGCCTTCATTTCCCATGAAAACTCACTTGCTTCTTACCACCTCGCTGTCTCTTTATCAAAGCTAATTCATAGTGATTCCTATGACAAATACACACCAGCACTGATACTAGCTCTTCTAAAGGCTTTTTTTTTTTTTTTTTCCATTCTTCCAGAGGCTTTTTATTTTTACTTAATTTCAACTTTTGTCACAGGAAAAAAGTCCCATTCTAGATGAAATCTGGATGGTGGAAGCTTTTGTTACAGGTGCCCAATGAAATGGAAAGACTTCCTGCATCTCATGGACCAACCATACTCTGGTCAATCAGAGGCCTCAGACAACTTAGTCTTCTTTTAGATGTTGCCCGAGACTGGTGGAGGTAAAATAGCTAAACGTACATATTATCAACCACAGGTAAATACTGCTTGCTTGTATATATAAAACATGTAAATTTGTCTTTGATGGCTCTAGGACATTATAATGAAGGCTCATTATTTGCTTGAGAAATCCTATAGAGGAATAATATGTATAGAAGGTATGTGTATTTGTGTGTTTCAGAGAGAATAAAAACAAATATTATACTGAAAATTTGCTATGCATATTATATTAAATGATTTGTATACACTACATCAGTGAAGTCTCATAATACTACTACTTACTTCACAGGGCTGTTATCTAAAATTTAGAGATATGGGGGTGGGGGTGGGAGGGGGAAAAAGCCTGTATGTTGAAAAGCCAAGGATGTGCAATACATGAGTAGAAGAGCCAGGACTAATTCCAGCATCCAACCTCTTAACGACTGTGCTGTCCTGCCTTCCTTGTTGTTACAGCTACAATATAAGAAGTATATAAATAAATGCTCATTCACTGAATTCCTTTACAGTAGGGTAGGTAGAATACTAGGTTTCCACTCGTGTGCTTTGCTTTCTATAATAATCGAAAGACAGTACTCTGGAATTTTACTAAGGAAATCTGAATGTGGTTATAAAAAAAAGATGGATCTCCTACTCCTGACAGATTTCTTAAGGGACTGACTGTTTTCGAGGACTCCATCAAATATCTAAATAAAAAGATATTAAATGTCTCTCCAGGAATTAAAGGGTCATTTTTTAAAGCTGTAATTCTCTATGAATCTTAAATATAAAAAGTGAGGTAATTTTACCTATAAATAAAAAAAATACAGCAACTATAACTTACAGGCTTCTTCTTATTGGTGAGAGAAGCATATGCTCAGATTCCAGTTTAACTTCCATTAGTTCTGAACTTTAAAAATACGGTGGGTAAATGAAATGCAACCTAACTCACATGCTGTCAGAATGGCTCTATTACTGAAAGGAATCATTTAAAAACTGCTAAAATAGCAGTTCAGAAACGTATCCTCTCAAGATCATAAACAAGCTTTCCAATTGGCTTTAAGTAATATTAAGCATTAGAAATTTTCCTCATATATATTACAACAGAGTAACAGTTCATGCCAAAGCTCACAAGATAATTTAGAAAGCCAGTATTTGGCACCATTAGTACTGATTTATAAGCTTATATGCAGGGTTCCTATGAAAACAATAGCTAGCAATAAATTATCTTCTCCTCCACATGGATTTTCTTGTCAAATTCCAGGGAAAGATGCTATTAAGGAAGTAGTGATGACCTAGAGGATAAACTTCAGGGAAACAGAGAAAAATTATTTTTTTCTTTAACTCTACCTTCCTTTAGAAACTTGCCAGAGTCAAAACCATGATGTAGTTAAAACTATTAAAGCTAGCTATTCAGAACCCTTAGATGTCAAGAAGAGAATAACCTATGTAGATATGACGAATGCAAAGAAATACTTGTGCTAGAAAATAAAAATCAAGCACAAGAACACATATTAGGGCCCCAGAGCGGCCTCCTTCTCTTACCCTCAGGATTTCCCTGGAGATGTAAGCGATCCAGTCTTCTTTGAGTGTGTTCCCTTTCGTGTTCTTCACAAGGTCTGTGATGGACCCAGCCCCACAGAACTCCATAACAAGCTACGGGGCAGATAAGACACACCGTGACCGACAGATCCCAGCAGACAGACAGGGAGAAGTCATGAAAAGGAAGCGTAGCCCCCTCTGCTTTTCCTAAAGACCTAGGATGTGATCGTTTTGGAGACATCTAAGTTATTTAGAGCTCACTTCACCACCCAAGTTGTTCCCTCTGTGATGTTCTGATATTCTAGAGCACATCCCCCGGTGTGGAGGTACTGAGGCTCTCATTCCCTCATAAGCACTTGGGTGGCTCATTTTGTTTTTAGTCACTGTTCATTCATCAGAAATCTGATTCACATATTTCCTAACACTCGTTCTCATCCAGCCTTGAAGATGTTCTGTTTCCCACACAGTATGATCCTCAAGCTATTTTATTTAACTGGGTAAAAGAGATGCTATTTTTAAGCAGTACATAATTTTCAAAAATGCACTATTTACAATATCTAAATGTTTACACAATATGATCACAACTGCATTTTTTAGGTACATAAAAAATGAACTGGATTGAACTATTCTAAAATTTTAACTATGAGTGGAGGGTGATGAAAATAGGGTTAATTTTT
The DNA here is from genome assembly GCA_026826555.1 of Tolypeutes matacus. NCBI lineage: Eukaryota > Metazoa > Chordata > Mammalia > Cingulata > Chlamyphoridae > Tolypeutes > Tolypeutes matacus. Next base: position 64,953,898 of record JAKSZT010054030.1, read on the forward strand.
TTTTTCCTTTCTACTTGCTTTAATTTGCAAATTCTCTATATAATGGCTTTTTTAAAAACCTTATTAGAAACATTATCTTCCTGCTTTATAAGTCCAATACCTTGAGAATAACTAACGTGCTAACTGTAGATCTGCCAGCATCTCAGGGCCATCATCCTGAATATAAATGTGGTCAATGAGATATAAAGTTGAATCCATCAATTCCAAATATTGGCTTTAATTAATTATCATTAATATTATTAATAAACCACTGACAAAAGTTTCTTTTCTTGAGATCTTTCTCTCACATCCATGTGGTAAAGAAAGATACAATTAATTGAGCTAATTAGTTTCTAGAAATCAAGTTTCAATGGTATTGCTTTTATTTTCAAGCTCCCAGTTTCCTTGCTATTTCCCACATTCATTTTAAAATGTGCCATTTTATTCCTGAACTACAGTTACCTCTTTCCCATGCAATGTTAAATCAATATCAAAATAAACATCCAGTCATTACACATTCAAATAAAAGATAGAGGCCAATGAAGCCTTTAGAATCTACCAGCTACTGCTCCGTTTTTCTTTGCTTTTTTCTCCCTCCCTATGCAAAGTCCTTACTGCCCTTATACTACGACCAAAGAGGAAAGGTCCACAAAACATTTAGGAAACATCTGCCTACCCAGAGTTGGTCATCATGTCCAGGAGGGCTCTTTTTAATGAAAGCACCGTAATATGTTGCGATATTTCTATGATGAGAGTATTTCTTCAGCATATTTATTTCCAGTTTGATTTCTTCCTCTTCATCCTTAAGAAAAAAATAAAAATAAAATTTGTGGCTTTTAAATGATGTGCACGTCTTTACTTCCAACACATGCTAAAACAAAAGGAACAATCCCAGCAAGGGTAATTTATACATTCACTTTTATCCTTGTGCCAAGAACTAGCGATTGCTTTTAAGAGGGCCCATCCTTGAAACGATATTACAGGCTATGCAAGGAACACAAAGTATAAAAGGAAAAGGTGAATATGGGAAGCAGCAGGGGACCTTGCAGAGAGCAGAGGGTCCAGTCCCAGCTCTTCCACTAGGTGACTTCAGGGGATTTACTGAAACAACCACTCTCAATCTGTAAAAGTGGGAGAAAAGGGGGGAATTGACTGATACTATTTTTAACCTATTCCTAGGAAAGACTGTTTCTTTTCTACAAAACATTTATAAATATAAGTCACCTGGCACATTTAAGGCCCAATAACGCTAACAACCTCATACCACAGCTGTTCCCTCTAGAGAGGCCGTGGGCAGGTTACTAAATAGAGACAGCAATGCAGTCCTTTGATGGCATGTTCAGTGAGAATCTACTAACCGTGAAAGAGTCAAATGAGTTCAGTGGATTTCAATAACAAACTATCACTCTGGTATAGAAATTCTTTGCAAACTTAGCTCCTCCCCTAGCCTTTTCCTTTATTAATGTAAGATGAGCAGAGGAAGAAATAATGTGAGAAGTCAGGTGGGGAATGAAGGAAACGGATGGTGACACAGGCCTGGAAAATAAAAATAAGTTGCTTTTGTGAACAATGAGGGTTAAAAAAAAATCCACCTAGCTCCGCCTTTCTCACCTACCCTCAGGACACAATAAAGAACTGTGTCCTGGCAGAGGCAATCTGTTTCTTGTCATATATACATGACTTGAAGAGAAGGTTCTACCACACTATCTGCAAAGAGTCATGTTAAGGAAGAATGAAGGGAAAGAAGAACTAAAATGAGAAGGAAGAACGAACATGCAGGAACAGAAAAAAAGAGCTTTGGTTAGAAAAGCAGTGTTTGAGGAAAGATAAAGACTGAGAAAACTCTTAAGAATTCTGTAGAATATTCTGTACATATGTGCAAAAGGAAATGATGACTGGTTCCTTCAGAATGTCCATACATCCTGTTTTTCTACACTGACCCACTCATTCCACTTATAAGTGATGCCCCTCCCTCTCTAAGGATGACTCAGGTTTCTGAGTAGTCTAGTGTGTGTGTATGTGAATACACATGTACATGAATGAAAGCGTGTGAGTGTGTCTGTCACACACACACAGCTGGAAGGAAAATAGAAACTGATAGGGGAAAACATTAAACACACAGACACGCAAAACTCTGAACTGCTTCAGCCTAGCATCACCAAAACAATTTATAAGGCCCCACCAACCTAATGTTAAATTTGGCTTGAAGATATATTTTTAATATGAAAGCTACATCATTAATTAGACATTAATGATGAGATCAAATAAAACCAGAAAAAGTCATTTTAAAACAAGAATTTGGGTTATTATTACTTTTAGAAATCAGATGCATTACAAAACATGTAATAATCTTACAAGCATCTCAAAATGGTGGCTTTCATGCTTGGTTCTGAGGCATAAGTACTAGAATATTACAGAATAGTCTACAAGTGTTGTCATGTGACTTTGATAAATGATGACTGAATATGGCAGCAGTCACATGACCAAGGACAGCTATCCACTCTATGAGATTCTCATTCAAATGCTGTACCATGTGAAAATCATGCCAAATGCTTATCATTTCTACCTGTGAGCTAAACATGGCCATGTTTAAAGAAGCAATGAAAAGTGAGGGATGGCTCAAGCAACTGGGCTCCCCGTCTACCATATAGGAGGTCCAGGGTTTGATTCCTGATGAAGGCAAGCTGGCCTGAGCGGAGAGCTGGTCTGCACAGGAATGCTGGCCCACACTGAGAGCTGGCGCAGCAAGATGACACAACAAAAAGAGCCAGAGAGGAGAGACAATAAGAGACGTGGCAGACCAGGGAGCTGAGGTGGTGCAAGAGATTGAGCGCCTCTCTCCACTCCGGAAGGTCCCAGGATCGGTTCCTGGTGCTGCCTAAAGAGAAGAAAAGCAGACACAGAAGAACACACAGCAAATGGACACTGGGAGCACAAAAACAACGGCGGGTAGGGGCGGGAGGAATAAATAAATAAATCTTTTTTTTAAAAAAAGGTGAGGGATGCAGCAACTAAGATAACTATCTTAATTCTAAACAAAACCAGTGTTTAGTCTAGGTAGTATTAGAGATTAACATACTTCTATCTGGGATCTTTCTTCAGGGGAACTCTGAACGCCGACAAAAGGGCTGACAGTTTTTATTAATGTGAGGCACAAGGAAGTATGCCCCAAATGGAACTAGAAAACACACACGTGACCTGAGGCTCTTCTGACATGCCATGTTCACTGGCATAGCAGGACAGGCCATGAGTGGCCAGCACGGCACGCGGAACCGGCCCTTTCCCGACTTGGCACAAACACACTCCCTATCACGCGTGTGGGTTGCGGGGAGCCTCCTGGCCAAGCAGTGAGTGGCCCAGGACAAACCCTAAAGAGGCCTGTGAAGACTGATGGGTTCCTAACAAAAGCTAGCCTGTGGCTGTGGCCATCAACAGACTCCTGTTGGAAAGGCACGTGGTATTACTCCACGTAAAATTAGTATCTGAATTTTAACTGGACTGAACAGATTTTGTTTTTCTCAATCCATTCCTAACCGCTGTCCGCTTCTACTCCCCATACAGCAAAATTATTCCAAGGGTCATATTCCCCTAGGATGCTTTGCCAGTAGTTTTCATTTCTTGACAGAAAGTCAATGCTACATATAATTCTCCCACGAGAAGTTTCCTGGGCAATAACTAAGGATTTTCAACTAGCCTTCATGTAATTTTTTTTTCCATTTAGTAAGACCAACCAGTGTCTTCTAGGGTCTAAACTGTTCACCACTCTAGGAGAACAATCAAGAGCTTCCATAGGCACTTGCTGTTTTCAGAGCCTGCTGAGTTAAACTCAGGTACACATTTTAAAGTTCTTAGAGGTTTGAATTCTGCTCTGCTCATTGGTGTGAAAACACTGAACATGCACAGTAGTAAATACTGTTGGCAGATTATCATGGCACTATGTATTTCATGGAATCTAAGATGCCCCTGAGTAGAGACATGCCATTACTTTATGTCTTGAAACTCTGACATGCTATCAACCATAAGACACACGTTTTAACACTGGAAATATGATGCAAAAACAACTTAAAAACAATCAACTTTGGCAATCATCCAGAAATACAGCAATCAGATCAATGACCTTGCCGTTCTTCTGAGGTCCTAAGTACTTAAATACTGGTAGGATATGAAACCGAACTACCAAAAGCATTGAGAAGAAAGCATATTCTTCTCTAAAATTACTGTTTTAGGATGCAGTTTATGTATACTTTAAAACATTCCTTCACTTGCTTCTATGATTTTAAAACAGATGACTATTACATATCTTATAAAATAAAAAGGCATTTAGCAAACTAATTGTCATTTACTGTCTAATTATGAGTATTGGCCTTTAAGGAAAAGCATCAGAATAGCAGAATTTGCCCAAAAGCTTTATGCTAACTACAAGTGGAATCCGAATTATGGCTAATGCTTATAACACCCTGTTTTCTGTTGTCTTTAAAGTAATGAACTAACTTCTGAATTCAGATCTCCCTTTGCTCATTAGTTGGCAACAAGTTTGGGGGTCTCATCCAAGCACTTTAAACATATTCACATACCCTACCACACACCTCATTTAGCCAGAGTAGATGTGGCAGAAAACAGCCTTGGGGCAGGCCCGAAGGGAAATTTAACAACAAATCTCACACAGGAAGAGAAAGTTGAATTGGCAAAACTACACGGAGGAAGTATACATATCCTGTGCAACTGGCCAAGTCCAAACTACTTGGCCCTTTGCTCTCCGCTTTAGGAGGCCATAATCATATATAAATGGGGAAGAAAAAAAAAACTTTTTTTTCCCCCTGGCTTCTGTCATGACCTAGAGATCGGGAGAGAGAAATGATCAATGAAAAGAAGCTGGGACTGCTCAGTGCATCTCTCTGCTCTGCCAACCACTCAGACTGCCTCCTGTTTTTCTCCAATGGGTGAGGCAGCTGCTAACCGCCCTTAGTGATTCAACGCAGCTGATGCTAATTAGCATTTTGGACTCTGACCAGTGGGACCAAACTCTCATAGAAAGGTCTTTGTCTCAGGCTGGGATCTAGGGAGGCGATGAGTTTTCATTTGCTTTCCCTGGCTGTTAGAGGATGGGGGAAGGAAGACCTACTAACAGCAGTCATTTTCAAAAGCCTCTGTGGGCAAGCCCAGCCCACTCTACCATCTGAGCACACAGGAGTGGGGATGATTAGCTGGTGGTGGCGCAAATGACCCCATAAAACACTGCTTCAATTCTTGTTACCTAAATCCTTTCTCCTCCCACTGATGGAAACTTTATGGTGTCCCCAAAGAGAGGCAGGGAGACTTCAAGTAAATCAAATGGGATCCAAGAAAATTGGAAAATGTCCTGAGCCAGTCATCTTTTAACCCAGTATACCCTCTTTACAGAATTATACCTCTACTCAGTAACAGTTGAACAAAAAGGGAAGGGCAAATTAAGTAGGTGGGAAGAGGAGATGAAAAGAGATACTGGCAGATTTTAGCACCAAAATGTATAAACAGATACACATTAAGATACAATTGATATGAAGATATCTATTTTTAAAATCCAGTTTACAATTTTGCTTTAGTCAAATACTAGTAAATCTTTCTTTATATGGCTGAATTGGTTTTTAAAAAAATGAGGACAGATCATTTTTTACCTGGCAAATCCCAGTTATATCTGGAATTTATTCAGTACCACACAAAGTTGAAAGCAGCTCAGAATTCATCAAATATAGTTTTCCTGAAAAGGTATATGACTAAAATAGATACACAGGTGAATAGAAGTATGCAAGAAAGATTCTAGAAAAAAATTACGGTTTCAGGGTCTGGTCAAAAAAGAAGAAATGGCATGTCTTTAAAACTGATCAGGCCCCACCTTCTAAGATCAAAAAATCCGAGAAAAAAAATCTCAATAGAAAAAATGCAAAATTAACATAAAAAGAAAAAACTAAAATGGAAATCAGGGACTCACAACATCTTGCTTAAGGAAGAAAAAAAAAAAAAAAAAAAACAGTTTTGAACAACTGTCAGATAAAAAGGCAAGCATCTCTCTCTAGTTTTGTTAACTGAATCAATGAACTTCATGTGGAATCCCAAATTTAAAGTACAATGAATGGCCCTGAAGCCCTTAGAGAATTACACAATAACACCATTTACCTGGATGGACATGTGGCAGTGGGAGTGAAGGGGGAAACTTTAGATCGGGGTTCTTAATTAAGAAGGGGTCAATGAGCTTTAATTTAAATTCATAGAAACATTATTCTTCTGGGCGTGTGTTGGTGCAGTGTGATATATTTATTAAATAATACAGTACACAGTACAGTGTGGACTTAGTAAAGGGTCCATGGAACAAAAAAGGTTAAGAACCCCTATTTTAGATTGTGACTAAATGATATAGGATGGTAAATAAAATTAATTCCATTACCCTCAGCATTACTCACTCGTGAATAACCTTAAGAGACTGGTCCTTCCATCAATGATGCCAAGAACCACAAGGAAGCCAAAATACATCTCTGAAGCAACCCTCCCTAAAAAGCACAGCATAACAAATAATGGAAGTGGTGGCCTTACTCAAACAATTCTCTATTTTCTTTATGATCTTAACCAAAATATTAGAATTGTCTGAAGTTTATCATCATCAATAACCAGAAGTCATACCAGTTGCCTCATCAAGCACCAAGCATGGTTAATAAGGGCCTTTAATCCTATATCTTGAAATAGATGATATTATTACTTGATTTTAGAATCTATCCATTTACTTCCTCCAATTGGGAATTGGTTACACACAAAGAGATACATACATACAATAGGAATACATGCTGTTGAGGGCCCTGAAGTATGGAAACCTAAAGCAGGACTTGAAACCTAGACCCTTACTGAGAAGGCAAACAGATCTGCCAGGAAACCCAATGTGAGCAAGATCAAAACCTCCAACAAAATATTATTCTAATCAAACTTTTAATTATATCATGAGACCAGAAAGGGATCAGTAATCTAAAGTTTTAAGACGATAACAAAACAGTATATACTTGGATCCCTGATGTCAGCATTCTGCCATCCACACATACACATAGTATATGTGTGCTTAGATAACTACTTACACATTTTAATGAATGCACGGCGGGGGGGGGGGGGGTTACCATAGATTTATCTCTGGATTACAAGTATTTTCTTCCTTAACATTCCTAATTTTCTACAAATGACATATACTACTTTCCTAATTAGGGAAGAAAAGAAAAATCAAGAGAAGAAGTTAAAATCAGGAGTAATCCCCCAAGAATTCAAAATGAGTTTCCTTCTGGCAGCTCACAGTTCAGCTCCCTTTGTCACTCTTCCTCTCTGCCTTGCTGCACTGGGATTGCTGCCACTCTCCCTGCTCAGGCTGCTTCCCCCAGTGGCAGTATCTTGTTGTGCAAGGAGGCTGATAAAAGCCAGTTGGTAAGCTGCCTGCAAACAGAGTCAGCTGCACCATGCAGTTCTGACCTTGGCCTCAAGGCTGTTTCTTCCTGTTTGCTATAATGTACCAATCTAGACCCACAATTTCTTGACACTGGCTCTTTCCATACTTGCGTCTTTCCTGGAGCAAGGAAGATGGTTAAGCGGAGCTCAGGACCACTCACTCTGCTCTGTCTCATATTTGTGACCTGCCAGAGGGTCCCTGAAGGAGTACCCTACCACGGTCCATACATTCTCTCTCCCTAAGCCAGTGGCAAAATAAAGCTTCCCACAGTGTAAGCAGGAACAGTGTACTATTCACCAAATACAGCCTTGCTTAAAACCTTAAGAAAGGCCTATGTAAGGAATAGCAACGAGGCGTGCTGCTCTGAAGATGGCATGGTGTGATGAACAGTCCCTGTTTCTGCATTTCTTACTGGGCCCATTTGTATGCACACATGCATGGGAGCTCCTGCTTCCATGACACGGCGAGTCAGATCAAGTCTGGGCTCTGAGGGGAAAGTCTTCAATAAAAAGTAATGAAAAGAACTTCTGGACTTCAAGGACCAGATCTGCCCTCCTGCCTGAACAATTAAAATTAGTCAAAATGTACTTCAAGATACCGGACATCAGGCAATGAAGGAAGATCCCTGAGCAACGGGGAACAAACGAGGACAGCTCTACAATTGCCCCGGCTTACTGCCTTGACAGAGACTCCAGGCTGCAGCAAAAGGAGAAGAAACCCAAGCAGAGCCCTGAGGATTTTCTAAGTTGAGACAGGGCTGAGAGTCTAGGAAGACCAAGACAGAGTTTGCAGGTCAGAATACCAGAGAAGGGAGAGCAGGAGAGAGAATTGGGATGGGGGAGAAGGCAGGCTGCAGAAACCCCTCCACTGATGTCAGTGTGTTCCCACAAGGAAACTACCTGAGGCCAAACCCACCAAAAGCATTAGGGGGAACGGCACCCAGTTCTCGCAGATCTGGGACTAGTACCTACTGCCACCAAGCAGATAGGTAAAACTCATAATTCATGGGAATTTGGGTAGAGCAGTCATGAGGTTCTTGCCTCAGTAGCTGGGAAAAGTTAGGACTAAACTAAATGCTGATCTGGCCCTGCCAAACAAATCTTAAAAGGATCCCAGAATGAAGCTCAAGAATATTATAGGAATACAAACTATCCAGTACCCAACAAGGCAAAATTTGTAATGCCTGGCATCCAGTTAAAAATTACCAGACATGCAAAGCAGGAACATATACCTAGGAAGAAAAAAAAAAAATCAGTAAGTAGCAGAAAACAACATTAAACCAGCTATCTATACCTCTGAAGGTATTTCAATTCCTCAACTGCAGTGGCAGAGTAAAACCCATACATCATATAGGCTGTCTGTTACCACTTTCCCACCACTAAAAAAACAAACAATTTAAAAACAAAACAAACCAAAAAAAAAAAAAAACAAACCTTAAAAACACACATAGGAAAAAAATCTCAACAGAATTGATGTGAGAAATCGCCCTGCTTTTGATCAGGTCATTAAAATAAATTTTGTTTGCTTTCAACTGCTATACGCCAATCATTAGTTTTTGTCTGAATCAAAAGTTTAGACACTGCAAAATGTTAAAAGGGAAAATAAACTGTGTGTATGTGTGCACACCAGAGTGCATGAGCACACTGGGGGGCGGGAAGATGAGGGGTAAGGGTGGGAGCTCCATACTTATTACATTTTTCTGTAAACCATTTAACTGCTCTAATAAAAGTAATAAAGAAGAAACACAATAGAGAACTATAATTAATTTGGTAATATTCAGTGGTGAAAAAACCCTCAAAAATAAGAAGAAAAACAACCCAATTAAATTTTTTAAAAAAATGAGCAAAAGATGAACAGCTTACTAAAGATATACAAATGGTAAATAAGCATAGTAAACATCATTAGTCCTTAGGGAAATACAAATTAAAACCATGAAATACCACTTCACACCTTGAGAATGGCTAAAACAAAACAACAATCTGTCAATACCAGGTCACTGACAAGGATGTGGGACATAAGAGAACCCTCACATGCAGGTAAGGCTGCAGGTGGAACAGCCACTCTGGAAGGCATCTGGCAGATTCTTAAGAAACTAAGCATATACCTAGTTACTCTATGACCCAACAATTCCACTACTAGGTATTTAGCTAAGATAAATGAAAACATATTTCCACCCAAAACCTGTACACAAATGTTTATAGCAGCTCTGTTCATTCGTATCCAAAACTGGAAACAACCCAATTACCCATCAACTAGTGAATGACTAAACAAATTGTGACAGATCCATACAATGGAAATACTATTCAAGAATAAAAAGAAATGAATGAGTCATAAATGAATTCTGCTAAGAGAAATAAGCCAGCGGTGGTGGTTACATACCTGTGTCAAAACTCACAGAACTTGCAAACAACCCAAATGCCCATCACAAATGAATGGATAAGCAAAATGTGGTATATCCATATAATGGAATACTATTCGGCCATAAATAGGAATAAATTTCTGATACATACAACAACATGGATGAACCTTGAAAAACATTATGCTAAGTGAAGCCAGACACAAAAGGACAAATATTGTACGGTTGCACTTTTATAAAATATCTAGAATAAGCAAATTCAGAGAGACAGTAAGTAAATGATTGGATACTAGGGGCCGAGGAAAAGGAGAATGGGGAGTTATTGTTTAATGGGTGAGAGTTTCTGTTTTGAGTGATGAGAAAGTTTTAACAATCAAAGGTGATGATTATTGATGTACACAACAATGTACAAGAAATTAATGCACTGAACTCTAACTTTAAAATGATTAAAATAGCAAATATTATCTATACATTACAATAAAAAAAAAACTCAGAAAAATAAGTTTAGGCATTGCTAAAAGAAACAAGTAACTGCTCCATAAATATAATTGGAGAGACACTGATGGGGGGGGGCAGGGTGAAGGCCATGTCTAATGGCCAGTTTTAACATGGCCCAGTGATTTCTAATTCTGACCTTCAGGACCTAATGGCCAAGCAAAGATTCCTGATATTACATGGTTTTACCTCAATCTTCCTCTCTCTTCCTGACTTTCCCCATTTCCCCCTTGTTAACTTACCCTGACACCTGCTTAGATTATTTTAAATTTCATGATATGTATACCACAATAGGTGAGTGGGAAAAGGAAAAAAGGAGAAATCAAACAACACTTACCCAGAGAAAAGTAATAAAATCTTCCTTTGGGAAAATATCTTTTAAATGTCAAGGCATTAAGCCAAAATCAGTAGTACTTTGGCCCTGACTCTTGGTGCTCCATGGATAAAAGAATTTTGCTATAGTGTGCCAATTATGTCACCAAGTAAATAAGCCTTAGTTTAATATATGCACATGGCTATTTAGTTACTTTCAAACAATTTTCTTCATTGTGAACAATTCCCGTATCGCGCTCACATTTCACATGCCCAGAGAAGCAAGTGAAATCTGGAAGATCCTCATGGAAACCACACCTACAGAGCCACGACCCCTCTCTGCCTATTCAGAGATGCCTTCCTTAGAGAAGACAGCACACATCTTCTCAGGGAGCAATTCAAGAATACAATGACTCAGTCCCACAGGTCTTTGGGTAATACAGAAAACAGAATTAAGATATTCTGATTCCTGACAGACATCCTTCATTTAAGAGATTTTAGGTAAATTCAGATACGAGCATTCATTTGGCATTATTTTATTGCATCCACTCCAACACTTCTCAAAGCTTCTTAAATTTGTATGACTCATTTCTCACTACTGTGGTCTATGTGGAGGAAAACTACAGGATAGTACCAGGAACAATGCTTCAGATCATTAAAGCTTCACTCCACCACTGCACTACCAAGTCTCAAGCTACAGAAGAAGCCAAAAGACAATGGAAAAATGCAATAACATAAAAATCAAGTGCTCTGGAGCCAGACAGATAGATGACTGCCTTTCACAGTACTCACCACACTACAATCAGGAGTTCAAATCTACTTCTCTGAGAAGGCAGGGACACAGGGACTCTGTCCTGTTCATCTCTGTACCTCTGCACAGTGCCTGGAACACTAAATATGTTTGACTGTACACATCTGGATGCTCATGTGTGACACTAATAAATCCCTGAGCCTCAGTTTCCTTACATTGAAGAGGAGGCTAAAATATCTGGTGAAAGCCTAGACAATTCTTAGCAGGCAAGTCACAATCCAAGATGAGTGAATGACAAAAGTAGGTACCATCCAAAGATCCTCCCAGAGCTGCTGTGCACATGATAGGTACTCAGATATGACTGCTGGAAAATGCACTATGATTGTCCTTTGCTTCACAAACTGAGCATTTAATACAGTCTGAACACAAAACTTTCCTAAAGCAGACTGCAAAAGGGCCAGCCTTCCTGGTGAGCTCAGACCACCCAAAGCCCTGGCACCGGCTTCTTGCTAGCAGCAGGCAGGTAGACTGGCACTCGCACTGTGCTCTTTGCCAGGCTTATAGACTATTGCTAGATGTGCTAAGGGCCTGACCAGGGAACCAGCCACCTAGGGAACCAGCCAACAAGTAAACCAGCAGGGAGCCACCAACTCTGTCCAATTTACTTCTTGGCTGCTGTAGTTAGGTTAGGTCTACTGCTAAATAACAATCAGCAACGTGTATGAGTCTTTAACTATACATGTTGTACCTCTTTTCATATACCAATACAGCTAATAAACTGCAGGTACTCCTATCAGAAAAATGTGAAAAGCCACATGTACTAAAAAGATTGGAGGGGAAGAATAACCAGTTCTCTTCAATATGGGATTCAACTAGAAATAAGACTGGTTAAGATTGACTGAAATTCTTTTTTTTTTTTTAAACACCAGAAAAATAAGTGACTAGCAACTTGTGTTAAAAATCACTTTATATAGAACTTTAAGGCAATCTCCTACATACACATTTCACAAAACCATAATAAGTAATTCTGGTTTAAAAACAGTTCATGAACTTGAGATCATGTTCCTTAATCTACTTTTTCCGCCGCCTCCTCCTACACAAACACACACACACAGGGATGAGGTGGACTACTGGAGTCTCTCAAAGGGAGACCTTTGATGCCATCAAGAAACTACAGGTGCCATCTGCCTGGCAAGAGTCAAACAATAACATTCCCTAAAGAAAAATCCAACATTCCCTTTCTTGCTATCATCATCTCCCTGTATTCTGAATGACTATGAAGCAAAACAAATGGGAATTCTGTGTGTGAAGTCTTCTGAGTTAGGCCGTAGCTCTCAGAGGGCAAGAAAAAGGAACGTGGTGGTCAGACAGAGAAGACTACCACACCACCACATGCCTATCTTTAAGATAATGGGAGGCCCAGATCTCTGTACAAGAGGAAAAGAAAAAGGAAACTCATCATCATCATAAACCCACATACCAAGTTAAGTCTCTCAAATCATATCTCCTCCTCTAAAAGTATACACAAATTTATAGAGACCAAAATTTAAACGGGTTAGTAAACATGCTCAAACAAATGTCCCCAGTGAAAACCCTTGAAAGGTCCTTCACAACTCAAACTCGTAAGCACAAAGAAAGATATCACCACGTTGGAACATTTGCAACTGTGGTGGTTTGGAGCTATGTAGCCCCAGAAAAACGTGTTCTTAAACGTCATCCATTCCTATGAATGCGAGCCTTTGTAAACAGTACCTTTGCGTGCTCCTTCAGTTATGTTGTGACCCAGCTGAATCAGGAAGGGTTTCAATCCTATTGCTGAAGACCCTCTAGGGAAGGCCACAGAGAGTGAAAGATACAGAGAGAGCAGCCAGAAGCTGGAAGCCAATGGAACCAAGAAGTCCGGAGTGACTGCCATGTGCACTGTCATGTGGTGGTAAAGCTCAGGACCAAAGATCACCTACAGTCAGCCCCAGAAAGGCACAGACTTCTGAGGGAAAGCATCAACTTGATAATGCCTTGGTTTTGGGCTTCTCCTAGCCTCAATACCGTGAGCCAATAAATTCCCGTTGTTTAAGTCAACCCACTGCATGGTTTTTGTTTTAGTAGCCAAAAAACGAAAATACCAACTCATTCGCCCCCAACCAGCAACACAAACTGCCAAATTTACCATCTGCTATTACCCCCAAAAAAATGAGGGCTAAGCTGTTGCTATGTCAGTTTCCTTGACTGCCTTTTAGCAAGAGCCGTGGCCACACATCCATCTGTTGGTACAAATTCATTCGATAAACATGTATTAAGGGCCCACTCCATAACAGACACCGCACTGCATACTGCAATGACAAAAAGCAGGAATAGGCTACAGATACCAATGGAGTGATGTAGACAGATGGGGATCAATAATTAGAGATGGGACAGCGCACAGTGACAAAGAAACGGGGGGGAAAGGACAACTAGTTGCCCCAGGATGGTAAGGAAAGCCTCCCAAGGTGCACTCGGGCTGTGCTTAAAGGAAGAGTCCGCATCAAAGAAATCGAGACAAGAGGAATCACTGCGTACAAGATGAGGAAAGAAAACGCACAGGCCAGCAAAATGACTTTCACATTCTCAGAACCTAGACTGGCTGGGTAATCAATAAAACAAAACAAATCTTGGAGAAAAAAAAATTTCAAGAAAATCCCCTCTTTTCCTGCCAAGCTCAGTATAAATTGGTAACCTCACATTTAACCCTTCAACTGAGCTAGCTTCATTGGGCTTGAGGCACTCACTTGTGCACGGATGCTACACACTTGTGTATGTATATTCAACAGCTAATATTGTTGATTGATTGCTATTGGGCTAAAAACTGGTGCTAAGAGTAGGGTAACCGCAGTCTGGGAAGTTAATTGGATTTATCTAACTAAAAACAGATACAGAATGGGGGAAAGAATGAGTTTAAAATTTAAGATGTTTCAAGTTTAAGAGTCCATAGTAAAAATAAAGGATTAATTCAGGACTTGCTATTCAGAGCTAAGAGCTCTCTGGTTAATTTAACTGAAGACAATGATATCCTTAATTACTTGGGGGGGTGGGGAGTAGGAAGCAAAGATCTTAGGGATAAAATAAGTAACAAACCCTAGAAACCTGTGTTTTTAAATGGTTATTTTGAACTTTTTTAGATATTATGAAAATAAGTGCCAAGCCAGGAAAGAAAGACTACTCCATGCACCAAGGCAATGGCTAATTAAGGTTGACTGATTATACATTAATTAAGTATATGAATTAATTGTAACAAATTCATAATATTGAATATAAATGATTAATTCATATATATTTACCAATAATATAAACACACACACAAAAAAAAACCCTTGACACTTTGGAATCGTCTCTAAACACTCTAAAAATGGATAAGAAGTGCCGAAAAATGCATCTCAGACACAGCAATCTTGGCAAGATTTAATTCAAACAAAACTCAATCTGTAATACCAAAAGGGACTTTTTTTTTTTTTTTACCAGAATGAAGAAAAATTAGCATGTATCCTAGGTATGCATGCATAAGTACTGGATTAAGTGATGCAGAGCCACCCAATGAGACAATTTTATACTTTCAATTCACTGAGATTTTCAGTTCTGCATGGAAAACCATCTTAGGCTCTTCTATGTCAAGTAAGTATACTTGACATTATTCCATACACACAAAATAATTTTCATAAGAATTGTTGCAGAAGAGAACTACTTTCTTAGACCAGATGTTTTTGGTGTCAGTGCTGCCAAGCACACATGGAAATCCCACAGCTGTGTGCACTGATCACAGATACGATGTCACAGTCCAGCTTAGAAACAGGCTCTTCAGCTGGCTATCTTCTCTTCCACATAAATAAAAGGAGAGATGAAGATGATGCACAAAGAAGCACTAGGACTGAGCTACCTCAATTCAGTCAGCTGATGGAGGGCTTCAGTCAAGGAGCAGTAGAAGAAATATCAACATCTATCAAAGAGATTTACTACGACTTCATGGCTTCAAATAGTACATAAGTTTCTTTATCTACCAAGACCTTGTAAGCCAACTAGAAAACCATTAAAAATAAAGAGTGTGTTCTGGGCACTTCTGTTCAGAAAGTATTAGGAAGTCACTTAAACTGTCCTGTTCTGCAGTTTACAATCTAAAGGCCACACTGTCCAGTGTAGGGACAGAAGAACAAACAACTACATGAATATGAAGAAAGAGCATATAAGCACCACTTAAAGCTCAAAACTAGAAGAGTATTGTGAGGTGGTGGGTGGGGGAAAGTTAGATGAAGTTTAGGTCTTAGACTAGGTCAAGGAATTCATCTTCTGAATTATGAGAAATATTCCTAGAATAAATAAAAACATGTTTAAACTAAATGCAGAGAATACAGATAAATACACATGTTTATATGGGAGTTTCTTAAGTAATTAAGCAGAAATAAAAAATATTTTTATTTCAAAAACACAATCAGTTATCTTGGGTGGGGGGCGGTGAGGGGGGTAGGGCCAGTGATCATGTATGGAATTTCTCCCCTAGTTTCCAATTTTCTAGATGAATACATTGGTTGTTTTTTTTTTTCCTTAACCCACTCCACCCCCACACCCCGATGGCTCCCTCGTCTGTCTGCTTGTCTTCTTTAGGAGGCACCGGGACGAAACCCAGGACCTCCCATGTGGGATGTGGGTACCCAATTGCTTGAGCCACATCTGCTCCCCAGTACATTGCTTTCACTGTTTAAAAAAGGGTCATTTTACCTTTTTAAAAATAACTTTATATGTATATGCATATATCTACATGTACATATGAAACCAGAAGATACGTTAACATGTTCACCATGGTTAAATTAAATCAGAGTGATATTTTTCCATCTTTTTACTTCTCTGTATTTTCTTCCAAGAACATCTTTCAAGAAAAATAAAACTACCCCAACTCAGTTAAAAGTATTTTATTTGCGCAACAGCTTTATTGAGTTATAATTTATATATATCATAAAATTCAACCACTGTAAGTGTATTAAGCTTTTCTGGGGTGGGGGATAAAATTTATTTTATTACTACCCAATTGAGCAGAGCTAACCAGCAAAACTCCAAAGACCTTTAACCTTTAAGCTAACATGAAGACGGCAGTTAAGAATTAACATTCACCATCTGTGATGGCCTCAGCTTTACCTGGAATAGCATCATCTATGAATTTTGTTCCTTTATTAGAACCCAAGGTAGGTCCACAGCCACAGGCTCCAGGGTCAGAAAGGAAGGTGCAGGGCCCTTGTGTGTACACGATGCCAGGAACTCCTCTCTACACAGGCCTGACATGCACACACATAGACCCCACACCTCCAAGAGTGCTCATCTCCAGTTACCCACTGGCCTTCTCCCTATCCTCCTATCAGAGAAAATAAAAATGCACAGGAGAAAATAACTTGAACTGGTGGTCGCTAGTAAGGCAGTGGGCTTAACTCAAAGAAAATAATTCCCTTTATTGGACTTCAAAGGGAAGAAACATCTTTGGTCATAAATTTTACCACCTTCTTGCCCCTTCTGTCTCTGGACCAACTAAATAGAAATGGCCATTACTCTAATTAACCACCACCCCCTATCCCGGCCAACCATGGAATCATTAGAAAGTACTTTTATAAAGAACTTTCAGAAGCATAGCAAGACCATCATCAAGGGAGTGCCATGTCGGGTTAAAAGGATGGTGAGGGGGAAAGGTTAGAAAAGGGTTGTCTGAGCAATCTCATTTTGCATGCATCAAATCATACAGAATAATCAGGTCCAATCAGACTGATGTTTTTACAAAGACCAAGGCAGATGCTGCAGCTTTAGCTTGTGGTTCCAAATTTTAATCTCACCTATCTCAAAAGCCTCCCCTTTTGAACAAAAACATCTGTGCTCTCCCTTTCCAAATAAACTGTTTTCTCCTTCTTTCTAAATAACCTGAGGAACAAATAAGCAGGGAGCCTTCTTTAGTTCTAGCCTCAGGGGGAAAAAATCCAGCATCTTGAGTAAGTGAACAAAAATGAGGGGAGACTCAAGGCTGCTTAGAGTCCCAGGTACATTACCAGTGAGACTGCCACAAAGATGGCACTGCTCCTTCTTCACAAAAGAAACCCTCCCCAAGGGTCCCCAGGGAAGGAGAGTCATCACCAGGAAGTGCCTCAATCCAATAAGGGACGGCCCTTGGTGCTGCTCTCTCAGATCTGATCACACCAGCAGACCTGTCCTCAGGAACAAGGACCAGGAGAACCTAACAGCTCTCACTGGAGGATCTGAAGGAGGCCAAGAAAGAGTAGGCAGTGGGTGGAACAAAAACAAAGGCTTGCCCGGCCCTTGGTGTGTTTCATATCTGCAATCCCTGACCCTCATCGCCTGAAAGGGGAAGGGCAGGGCGTGCTGCAAGAGCAGCAAGTCAGCAGAGACGCTAACCAGCCTCTGCAAATGGGCCGAGAGCTTCAACAGCAGGATGACATCACTGCCAAGCGGCATGCCAAACAAGAACCCCCAGCAGCACTGATCTGTAACAGTGGGAAAAACTCTGTAAACAAGAAAGACATGAGGAAGTTCTGAAAGGAGTTCCTAAGTAATAGCTTTATTTCTATTCATCTAAAGTTAGTAACATCACTAACTCTTTCTCATGAATTCTGAAGTTAAGCAAATAAAATTAAGCCAGAAAAATAGATATTGACCATGCCCAAGACACAAGAAATAAAGAAGTGGGGGGCTTTCCTGCAACTGCTATCTCTATTACACAAAACCAATTTTATCCATCACAGGAGGAGCTCCTACAATAGGTAAATTTCCTCCTGTTTCTGCAGCAATTCAATTTGACACCTACTATGTACAAGTCAGCGCAAGGCTGTGTGAGCGCTCTATACCCAAGGGCAAAGATGCTTTCATTTGGAAGCTAGTGGGACTCCATAGAATACTAAAAGCAATGAGAATCAATGAACTAACCCATATGTGGTGTTATGAGGACTCTCACAAACAATACTAAGTCAAAGAAGCCAGGCAATGAACAGTGCTGTATGGCTCCGGCAGCAAACATGGGCAAAAATCATCTATGGTGTCAGAAGTCAGGAGAATGGCTGCCTTGGCCAGGGGGGGAGTAGTTTGTGAATGGAAGGGAGCATGAGGTGCCCTTCTGGGGTGCTGTAATGTTCTGAGCATTTCTTGATCCAAGTGCAGGTTGCATAGGTGTGGTATGCTCAGTTTTTGGAAATCTGCTGATCGTATTTGTGCACTTTTCTATATGCATGCTATACTTCAATTTAAAAACTCAAAAATACATAAATATAAGAAAGAGCGAGTGGGGACTGTACATCTGAAGAAACCTTTCTTCCACTCAGCACACGTACAGACAAAGGCAAAAAGGCACAGCCATCCTGGAGAAGTAGCTTCCAGACCAGTCAGCTGTGTTGCCACTGACAATACAGGTAGGTATGTTAAAGAGAGAGGAAAACTGGTGCCTGGAAAAGAGTTCAGAATCTGAGAATGTTTAGACATAAAAGAAACGAAAGCAAAGGAGAACAGGGCAAAGGGTCCCCATGCTGGGAGAAAAAACCCCGGATTTCACAGTTTCCAAGGGCACCAAAATAACCACTAGATAACAGAACAGCAGCAGTCAGGGTTTTAGACAGGTTTCTATCTACAGTTGGGATTTACATCTTGTATGTTCTTGGAGACCAATAAACTTATAAAGCAATTTATAAAGAAAGCATTGCTAAGTACGAGGGAAGGGGAGCTAGGAGAGAAATTTCATTCACCAAAATAATTTAAACCTCTAATACATATTGAATGGCAGGTAATGCCCAAGATTTAAAGGGACAATTGTGAATGTGTAAAAGAAAATAATTAAAATAAACAAACAAGGGCTCTGGGACAGAATTACAGCCATAATATAATCTGGGTTTCAACAGGCCAGGTCAGAGGACAGAGTTAAAACCCGAGGTTCGGAATCCATGGAGTCGTGGGCCTCTGAATGGGACCACCAGGCTGAGAGGCTGCTGCTCGGGGTCTGCTCAGTCAGAAGGTAGCTTTCCAGCGAGGTGTTCTGGCCTTGGAGCAGAGGCAAGCTTCCTGCATCACAGGGGGCCTACGGGTTAACGCTGTGCCCACACTCTTGCAGGTGGACCATACCAAGGAAAGCATGGGAGCTGGAAATTCAACCAGTCAACTAGCTGGCTCCCTAATCTTCTTTTAGATCATTCCCACTCAAGTCCACCCTCTTTTCTAGAGGCTGAGTACAAAAAGTAGGAATAATGAGAAGACAGCGATTCTGTCACTAGAGTCCTCAACTCTCCCTCTCTTGGGGTATGACTGGGATGGCGGTGGGTGTGTCAATTTCCCCAATTAAACAATTAAAGCTTTTATTCTTTAAACTCTTTCACTGTCATATAAGCTTTTTAAGAACCATGTTTGTTCTTACTACAGATGTTCATACAACATTGACAGACTAAAAAAACAAGCAATTGATGGAAGTTTCATTATCTGGGTAATTTAATTTAGGCTATGAGTTCATACTCAGGTCCCATGAAGAGAATTTAAACTGGAAAGAAGTTGTGAAACTAAATTTAGAAAAAAAATGGCTGGGGGTGCTAAGGAGGCCCTTGTAAAAGGACTCACCATTTTAAAAGGTACAGCATTACAAAGGAATGAGCACGGGATATTTTAAATCTCTTCATTTCAACCATAGTGCTTCATTTCAAAAGCTACCTCAAAATAAATAATTAAAAGATTATCAAAAAAAAATTTATTTTCAAATAGTTCCATGAACAAAATCTCACACACACACATACCCATCAACCAATCATCTGTAGCTTCTTGTAGCTCTGGGTTCTTCAAATATAAAAAGAAGGGAGGGCACCCTTTAATGTGCCTTCCAGCACACTATTCAATCAATAGTCATGGAAGTCTACTGCCAAGCCCTGAATTAGCACTTGAGATGATTCATCACTAAGAAAACAAAAAATAGACAAAGAACCCTGTCATCATGGAATGGACATTCTTGGCAGTGGAGGGAGGTGACTGACAGTAAGTTTAATAAAGGAGCAAGTTATATACCATGAGATGTAGTAAATGCTATGGAAAAAGGACGTAGAACAAGGTAAGGGCTTAGGAGTAAGAAGGTGCCACCGAGGTAAAGGCATGCAGCAGGTGAGGAAATAGCATTCCAGACAGAGAGGACAGGCAGGAGCACGCTGGCATGTTAGAGAAACAGAGAGCAGGCCTGTGTGGGTGGAGGGAGGGAAAGGGGAAGGAGGACTGAGAAGGACAGGGATGGGATGTCGCTCAAGGAGGACATGGTGGGGCATTCTAAGAACCTGGGCTTCTACTCTTTAGCCAATGGAGGATTCTAATCTGGTTTTCGTTCAAAAAGATCACTCTGCTGGTGAACAAACATGGCAAACTAGCTAGGGAAGAACAAGCTGGGCAACACACACGGAAGCAAGGAAGACATGTTAAAAGCTCCTGTAGCAACCTCAGAATATTTGGTGGCAGCTGAAACCAGGGTAGTAGAAGCAGAGGGTGAGATGAGAAGTTGTCAGATTCATGTGTTTATTATTTTCTAACAGAGTCACTGATTATGATGCATCTATAAGACTCATTATAACTTACATGAATTTCAAACATATAACAAGTAGAGAAAATAGTATAATAAACTCTCTTGTACCTACAGTCCAGATTCAAAAGTTATTAACTAACGGCCAATCCACCCCCACCCACAGGCCACCACCTGCCAAGTTTATTATGACACAAACTGGACAATGTTTGAAAGTAGTACCAAGAGGATTTCCTGACACACTGGATGAGTGGTATATAACAGAAAGAGAGGATTCAGAGATGATTCCAAGGCTTTTTTGGCCTGTGCAATTATAGGCCAGTTGCCACCAACTGAGAAAGGGGAAGCCTAGGAACTCAAATAAGACATGTTGAGTTTGGGCTCTCTACGAAACATCAGTAGAGATGCTATGTAGGCAGCTGATACAGAAAAGAAGGGTTCAGGAGAGAAGTGTGGTTCTGAGATACAAATTTGGGAGGCATCAGCACTGGCGATCCCAAGGGTTCATACGAATGAGGGTAAGGACAAGGACTACGACTGGGTCCTGGGCCCTTGTCCACTAACAAGTCAGGGAGAGAGAAGACAGCAAATGAGGCCAGGGAGAAGCCAAGACAGCAGCTCCGCGCGCTGAAAGCCAGGAGGAGAAGGGAGCCCTCCACACTCCACGTGGAATGCCACTGGAAGGCCAAGGAAACTGAGAGCTAAGGCTCGAACGTACCACTGGTCATCTTTATGAGAGTGCTTTTGATGGCGTCATAGGGGAAACCCTGACTGGAGAGGACTTGAGAGAGGATGGGAATAAAGGACCAGGGGCGGAAAATACAGCCAACTCTTTCAAAGAGTTTTGCTAAAATGAGAACAAAGAGATGGGGCAGTCGTTAGCAGGAAGAGAGGGTAAAGAGAAGTTCTGCTTTGTTTATTTAAGATGTTAAGAAAGAAAAAGGGGGGGGGGGGATAAAGCAAATGAAGTAAAATGTTAACATTTGGGGAGTACGGTGAAGGGAAAATTCTTTTTATTTTTCTTGTAATTTTCTGCAAGCCTGAAATCTTGTCAAGATTTTTAAAATTTAAAATTTTCTCTTTCCTCTGTGTTCCTTACAGCCACCAGCTTAATCTCATATTACTTGTGTTCATGCCCTTCTTGCCCATTTTGAGACTGTAAACTCTACGAGTAAACAAATACTGACAATATCTGGCATGTGCCTCCACACTCAAACATCAGTTCAATCAATTCCTTGCTCTGGCCCATAAAGGGGCCATGATGTCTACTGAGAAAAGAGTCACAACATTCTTCAAAGCTGTTCAACTGCTTTTTAAGAAAAATGGGCTACAAACTGCCAAGCCAAAAATCATTATTGTCCTTTCTGAACATACATTATACTGCAAAAACCCTCTCATTGTTTACAGACCAGTAAAACTAAGGAAAGCGCTAAAAAGAAAAAGTTTCAAATTACTCCTATGTACCACTCCGCATGGATTCCCACTGCTGTAGCATCAGCACACAAAGTAGTCAACACTGGAATGGGAGCTTCAAATTTATCTACCTCTTTCTGCCACTCAGGCCCACATCTAGAAAACATCTGTACAGAAAAGAGCTAACATAACAGGCCTGAGACCACTATCCATACAGAGCCATGCTTGCAATGGTGGTGTCTAGGAACTTGTATTTTGGGAAGTTTCCACTTTCTCAGAATTGGTAAGTGTGGCTTACTTTGCTAAAGTATCCATGCAAACAAGGTGGTCTAATTTGAACACCTGCTTTCTTCCAGCAGACTGGAGTTTTGGAACATTCCAGGCAGAGGTGCTTATGCGACCATGTCCAAGTGAAAACTCTGGGCACTGAATGTCTAATGAAATTCGCTGGTAGAAAACGGTTCATGCATGTTGATGGAACTTGTTCCTGAAGGAATTAAGGGTGCCTTGTGTGACTCCACTGAGAGAGGACCCCTGGAAGTTTGTACCTGGTTTCCTCTGGACTTCACCCGTGTGCCTTTTCCTTTGCAGATTTTGCTTTGTACCTTCCTTTCCTTATAATAAATCACTGTGATTAGTACAACTCTATGCTGAGTCTTGCAGGACCTCCTAGCAAGTCATTAAACCTCAGGGTGGTCTTGGGGACCTTCAAGACAACATCCTTTTCAATAAATCCACTGGGAATGGAACCAAGAAGGGAGGTGTCAAGGTGAAAACAAAACTTAGAATTTACAGCTTCCCTGCCATCCCATCCCCTCCCCGCCCCCCACCCCCACCCCCCCAAAAAAAAACAAAATGGATGGGCTTCAGGAGATGGGGATGGTGAAAGGACAGTGTCTATACTCAAAAAGACAATGCAAAGATGCCAATGGGTGACTCCTACCCCTAATATATCCTCTCTAGGCAAACTGCTCACAGTAAAATAATTTAAAATAGCAATTTAGAAAGATTTAATATTTATATAAATTTTTGTTGGATAACTGTAATTCACCTGTTTATTTCACTTAGAAAAATGCCTTTGATTCATGAAGTGATGGAATTAAATTAAGAAATTGTGGAAGCTGAACCTGTCTAAAGAGTGCTCACCAACAATTACGAAGAAAGTCTTTTTACAGTAAGTTTTATTTTACCAAGAGATCAAGAATAGTTCCTTCTAGAGAGTAAGTAATCTTTCTTTTCTACCACAGAAGCATGAATCGCATTTATTAAAATGACTCAGTGTTCACTAATTGTTTAACTAAATAAATGAATTAGTGCAACTTCATGATCAGCACTTTTAAAGTCCTGCAAACCACAGTAGACATTCACCATTTCCAGTCCCAATGAACCAATACAGCATCGGACCAAAACAATTATTACTTCGTCATATTTTCAGTAAGAATAAACATGACAATATTTTCCATATAAAAATATGTATATTTTTATACATAAAATATATGTATATATGTCTATAAAAAGGAAACTTTTTATATACAGGCCATTGTATATTTTGTCATAACCTACAAAATTGTGCGGTACAGATTGTAAACTATAAATTGTAATCCATTGTTAGTAGCAATGATTCAATATGTGTTCATCAATTGTAACAAATGTACCACACTAATGAAGGATGTTGTTAATATGGGAAAGTGTGGGAGGGGGAAGGAGTAGGGCATATAGGAATCCCTTTTATTCTTTATGTAACATTGACGTAATCTAAAGCTCCTTTAAAAATAAAAAAAATTAATTAAAAAATATTTCCCTTTTCCTTTTAATATTTTAAACTATCACACAAAATAGAGAAAATATATGATTACAAAATAATATAAAAATATACATGAGCACATGCACATTGCACTGACCCTGATTTTAAAAAGCGATGCTATATATATATATCTTGTCAATGTTCAAAACACTTTTGGAAATTCTCCTTCAACACTGCCTTTAAGTCCCAGAACTTTCTTTAGAAACAGCAAGAATAAGCTTGCATCAGCCATGGGAATGGCTCTGTGGTACTCTGGAAGGGCTATGAGAATCCTGAAAGAATTAGCTCCCCACAAAGAGTTTATAATCAAGTGCAGAATAATTTAAGCATAAAATGAACATGTGCCAATTGTTTTTCAGTTAATAATTTAAACAGCAATAGAATATAGCTCATAGGACAGCACAAAATCAGCACCCAAGGGCCTGGGTGATGGCTGCCAAGGCAGGGAAGGCAGGGAAGAGGGGCAGAGGAGGGATTGTGACTGTGGGAAGTGGGGGGGGGGGGGCGGCTGGGAGCACCTGGTCGGTTACAAAGTCTTCAGCAAAAGTGATGGCGTAGTTTCCTATCTAATGAGGACAAGGGAAAACAGGAAATTACATCTACCATGTAAAAATCATAATAAATACTAGATACTTTACATCTGTTATAGAATTCGGACAAAAGCCTATGAGGTAGGAATTATTATTCCACTTTGCAGATGAGGAAACTAAAGCTTTATTATAATTAATTCTAGACTCTAGGCTAACAAAGGATATAACGGTTTTGACATAAAAGCCTGGGCACAACTATTAAATAATGAGGCAGACTTTCTATGAGGTTGCTAAACTATAAATTCACCAAGGAAAATAGCTATGAGCCTCAAATGCATGTTCTTAAGAAAAAGGAGAAAAATTTAAGACAATTTTATAACTTTAGTTATAATTCTAAAATCAAGAAACTGAAAATGTACTCACTCTATAACAATTTATATATTCTAATGGCTTTCTTTTATTTCCTAGAGGGATGAAATTTAAGTATGAAAGTAAATAAGAGCTATTACTTATCTATAATTCATGTATAATAAAATATGATTGATTTTAATATATCTTTCATTACAAAAAAAAAAATAATGATCATATTTTCAAGAGTCTTCTATAGCAAATATATATAACCATAATTTTGTACAATTAAACCAATAATGTATATCTATTACACATCTTTTCTAAGTGCCCGGTAGTAATACCACCACCAAAAATGGAATATCCTATTCAATTCAAACATTTGGGCAACAACTACCACGAAAAGCATGGTAACTTGTTAATTATCACTAGTTTCGAACCCAAATAAAGAATATTACTCTTATTGGGAGATATCATTGGATAGTGTAAAGGAGATTGGGATTCTATTCTAGTAACTACTTATGGGGCTTTGGACAAGTCAATCACCTCTCTGAACTCTAATTGTGTTAACCATAAATAAAACAGCTCTTCAACAAAACTGCCTGAGGTATATACCTAACCCAGTCTAGACCTTCCTCTGCTTACTTACTTATTAATAGACAAGAATACAGAAGAAAAAAGAATATAACGGTTAGCATACAGATAAATTAAATAGAGAATAGAATCAACAAAACCAAAAGTTGGTTCATTGAAAAGATCAATAAAATTGACAAACGTTTAGCTAGACAAACAACAAAAAAAATGAGAGGTCACAAATAATTAAAATAAAATATGAAAATGGGAACACTACTACAAAATAGTAGCAAACTGAATCCAACAGTACATTAAAAGAATTATACACCCATGACCAAGTGGGATTTATCCCAGAAGGTAACAGTGATTCAAAATAGGAAAATCAATGTAATACACCACACACATTAATAGAATGAAAGGACAAACAAATAAAAAATCTCAACTGAGGCAGAAAGGGCATATGTCGAAATCGAGCCCCTTTCCTTGACAAAAACACTCAAAAAAACTAGGAATAGAAGGGAACTTCCTCAACGTGATAAGGGGCATATATGAAAAGCCCACCTCTAACATCAAAGTCAATGGTAAAAGACTGAAAGCTTTCCCCCTAAGATAAGGAACAAAAGAGAAGGATGCCCACTTTCACTGCTGCCAGAGCAATCTGGCAAGAAAATGAAGTAAAAGGCATCCAACTGGAAAGAAGTAAAACTCTCTCTTCGAAGGTGACATGATTCTATAGGCAGAAAATCCGAATGAATCCACAATAAAATTTACTAGAGTTAATA
Organism: Tolypeutes matacus; assembly: GCA_026826555.1. Lineage (NCBI taxonomy): Eukaryota > Metazoa > Chordata > Mammalia > Cingulata > Chlamyphoridae > Tolypeutes > Tolypeutes matacus. The sequence goes on from JAKSZT010054030.1 coordinate 64,980,244, forward strand.
TATGAATTCAACAAAATTGCAGGGTACAAGATCAAGACACAAACACCAGTTATGTTTCCACATGCCAGCAATGGACAACCCAAAAAGGAGGTCAAGAAAATATTTCCATTTACAATAGCATCTAAAGAGATTAGATGTCTAGAAATAAAGTTAACCGAAGATAAAAAAGACTTGTACACTGAAAACTACAAAACATTGCTAAAAGAAAATAAAGGAGACTTAAATAAATGGAAGGACATTCCCTTTACATGGAAAAGTCAATCATTAATTTCGTGTGGCATGACAAGGGGCCCGAAATAGACAAAGCTACCTTGAAATAGAACACTTACACTACCAAAGCTACAGTAATCAAAACAGTATAGTACTTGCTTAAGGACAAAAAAACCAATGGAAACTAACTGAGGGTTCAGAAATTAACTCTCACATCTATGGCCAATTGATTTTTGACAAGGGTGTCAAGACCACTCAAAGAGGAAAGAAGAGTCTCTTCAACAAAAGGTACTGGGAAAAACTGGGTATCCATATGCAAACAAATGAAATGGAAACCCCTACCTCATACCATATAAAAAATTAACTGAAAATGATCAACAACCTAAATGTTAAGCGTGATAACCATAAAACTCTTAGAAGAAAGCATAGCGGAATATCTTTAGGATCCTGTATTAGGCAATGGATTCTTAGGAATGACACCAGAAGTATGAGCAACAACAACAACAAAGCAGATATACGGGGCTTCATCAAAATTATAAACTTTTGTGCAAAGGACATTTACCAAGAAAGTGAACAATCTACAGAATGGGAGAAAATATTTAAGAATGCCCATAACTCAACAAGATAAAAAAAAGCCAATTAAAAAATGGGCAAACATATTGAATAGACATTTCTCCAAACAGGATATACAAATGGCTAAAAAACACATAAAAAGATGTTCCATATTATTAGCCATTAGGGAAATGTAAATCAAAACCATAATGACATACCACTACACACCCACTAGGATGGTTATTACTAATAATAAAACAGAAAATAATGAATGTTAGAGAGAATGTGGAGAACTAGGAACCTTTGTGCATTGCTGGTGGGAATCTAAAATGATAAAGCTGCTATGGAAAATGCATATAAAAAAATACGTATAATTACCATGTGACATAGCTTCCAGGTATATAGCCAAAAGAATTGAAAGCAGGGATGTGAACAGATTATTTGTACGCCAATGTTCACATCAATATTTTTCACAACAGTCAAAAGATGAAAGCAACCCAAGTGTCCCGGAATAGATAAATGGATAAACAAAATGTGGTGCATACATATAATGGGATGTTATTTAGTTATAAAAAGGAATGAAGTTCTGATATGTGCTACTACATATCAGATGAACGTTAAAGACATCATGTTGAGTGCAATAAGTCAGATATAAAAGGACAAGTAGTATATAATTTCATTTGTATGAAATACCTAAAAATAAGCACATACATAGAGACAGAGAGTAGATTACATATTATCAGGGACAGGGGTGGGGTGGAGTGGTTTGAATTGGGAGTTAATGCATGATAGATGCATTAACTATCATCTGTTTGGGGTGACGAAAAAGTTTTGGTAATGGATGGTGTTATCAGTAGCACAATATTGTGAATGTAATTAATATCACTGAATTGTATACACCATAAAGGTTAAAATAGGAAATTTTGCATTGTATGCGTGCTACGACAATAAAATATAAAATGTATGACTGAACAAATGAATAAATAAATAAATAAACAAGGGGAATTTACAGATTTTTAAATTAGAATTAATCCAAAATAAAAATGCATTCTATCTCTTCAAAAAAAATAACTAATCCTTTTCATAATTTCAATATATCATCACCAGCAGAGCTATTTTTATATTTTTTTAAGTCAGTAAATAACATTTTACTCAAACATTTCATAACACAGAAAGCGAAACTATTTTTAAAACAAGTTAATGGGTAGCTATGTGTTGAACAGTTCAATCTTAGCCCTAAATTAATTTTCTATTACATTTGGTGGGAGAAGGGCAGAGGGCTTCAGAAGGAAGCATGGGCTATATAATCAGAAAATCTTGGAGTCCCAGCCTTTGTTCTCGTATCTAGATAGAGGGGAAGATGACACCTGTCTCAAAGGCTATTGTGTGAACTGACTTAGAATAACTGCCTGTAAAATACCTAAGGCAATGCCGGGCAAACAGGCTTTTAAATGTGTATTTAGTTCACTTCACCCACCCTACTCTTTCCCAGCCCATTTATCTTCTTTATCAACGAAGATTAATTCTAATATCTGGTGAAGAATTAAAATATATATATATATATATATATTAGAAACAGTACAATGCTTATTTACTCTGGGTCATTTATAAATTTTGTATGTGTACAGTACTCTATTCAATGTGTTCTCAAATGGGGTGATATCACCCCAAAAGGGATGAAAAGTGGTTCTTAGAGGTAGAATAAAAATCTATTCTTATGTATAAAGCATAGATATACATACAGCACATAAACAAATATAAATGGTATTGGTACTAAAATTTCATTGGGGTGAACCGAGAAAAATGTCTTAAAAAAAAAAAGGCTCTTTAAAGAAATAATGAAAACGGAGTTGAGACTCACTCTTGTATTTTAGCAGGATTCAATGGAACTATTAGCTCTCAAAATAATATTAATTTTTAATTAAGATAAATAAAAATTTAATTGGTTTCTAATAGATTTTAAAATTGCCTTGCACCAAAATTTCCCTCAAAAATACAACTTGTGGCCTTTTCTCAATCTACAGAAAGGCTGATTAAGGAAAATAATCAAAACTGGGAAGTTGAAATCTAAAATCAAGAGCATTTAAACCAGGTTAAAATCTAAGGTAAGAAAATGCCAGATAAGGAAATTCAGAAATCTCACAATTTGGCACATCAATTTCTCTCTCAGTAGCTAAGGAAAAGAAGGTAGCTCGTTAAGTGGAAGAAAAGAGGCTAAAGGTAAAAAAACCTTTAGGTAAACCTAAAAGGTAAAAAGACAAGGCAGGAAAGAATATAGGGGGACGGGGTGGCGCGGAGAGCAACACTGTGAAAAAAAACAAGCCTGCAGGATCCTGTGGGGAGCGGTAGAGGAGAAAGTGCCACCAGGTGCCTGAAATCTGAGACCTGGAACCATGCTATAAGGCCTGAAGCACTTACAGGCCTCCTAGGGACAACAGATCACAGGGCCTGTGGAGCGCTCTCCCTCCCTTCCTTTTGTTCTGTTTTCAGTCTAGACAAGAGCAGCCCATTCATCCCGCTGTGCTCCCCTCCTACTGAAAAAGCGGTCAAGCCATTTGCCCTTGAGGCATAAACAGGGCCTTCCTTTGTCATTTGGTCCCTCTTGCCTAAGCACTTCCTGAGAGCAAGGCAGGCGTCCTCACCCACTGGCCTACATCAGTAGACCTCAAATAGGTGCCCACCAGGTGCTTAGATTCAGCCTCTTGCAACTCTTCCCCTCTAATATGCTGACAGGCAGAGGCTGGGTTTTCACTCAGCTTTCATTCCATATCTCCACAGAGCACAGTGCTAGGAATATGGTGGATACGCAATAAAAGCTACGGACTGGCTCCCCACATCTCAAAGGGCCCAACATCTTTCTGTCTTCCAAAGAATGTGCCAGAATTTTGTCTTAAGACTAAAATGAAGTATTCTCTCACTGAGCTGCTAAAAACAAACTAGCACAGGACAGTCAAGTTCCCTCCATCCTTTAAAGTCCAGATCAAATTAAGGTCCAGAACAAACTGGCTCATAATTCATGTCTACAATTACTACTTTCAAAAGTACACTAAGTACTCTGGGCCCCACACAGAGTTTCCGATGCACTAGTCTGGGCCTAAGAACCTGAGGTTCTGCATCTCTGACGAGTTACCAGGTCCGCTGCTGCTGGCCCAGAACACACTTTGAGGATCCACTGTATTAAAGTCATCCCATGCCAGAAAGGTTCTTTCTGCATTAGCCAAAGAATGTCTAGCCCTACTTTGCCCAACTGTTTAAAACAACTGCCTGAACTCTTCTAAAAGTCAACTTCTTTAAAAAAAAAAAAAAAGTAAATGGGGAGGGTGGGGGTGCAGAGAAGTTGTTCTAGATTAAAAGTGAGAAAGAGATAAGATAACCAAATATAACGCACAAACCTTGAATTGACTGTGACTCCAAAAAATTATTATAAAAACATACTTGAAAAAAATTTGAGGATATTTGGATATAAACTGAATATTAGGTGAAATTCTGGAATTATTAATTCTCTGAGGTGGTATTATATAAGAGAATCATGTGGGAGTATTTACAGGTGAAGTGTCCTGGAGATACCGGTAAATTACTTTCCACAACAACATACACAACAGTCAAATGTGAACAACTGTAGAATATAGGCGAAGGGAATCGTGTCTATTCTTTCAACTGTTCTGTACTTAATGAACATTTTCACATTAAAAAGTTGGGGGGGGGGGTGCTGGGAGCAGATGTGGCTCAAGCGGTTGAGCACCGGCTTCCCACATATAAGGCCCTGGGTTCAATTCCCAGTCCCCAGTACCTAAAAAAAAAAAAAAAATGGGGGGGACCACATACTTACAACAACATGGATGAACCTTGAAGACATCATGTTGAGTGAAATAAGCTAGACACAAAAGGACAAATGTGGTATGATCTCACTGAGAGGAAATAATTAGAATAAGCAAACTCATACCGTCAGAATCTAGACTATAGGTTCCAAGGGACAGGCCAGGGCTAGGGAATGGGAAGTTAAGGGTTAAAATGTACAGAGTTCCTGTTTGGAACAATGGACACATTTGGTAATGGATGATACCACGACAGCGTTGAAATATATGTATCTGAATGTGGTTAAAGGGGGAAATGTTAGGTTATATATATGATAACAGAATGAAAATGTTTAGGAAAAAAAATCAATGAAACTGCACATACAGTGAACCCTAAATTAAACCGTGGGGGAAACGGATGTGGCTCAAAAGGTTCGGCGTCCGTCTACCATATGGAGAGACCGGGGTTCGATCCCCAGTACCTCACGGTAAAAAAAAAAAAAAAAAAATCTGTTGAACTCTGAATTAAACCGTGGACTATAGTTAAATAGTACAATGGTAATGATGTGCTTCCATCAAATTGTACCACACCAATGCAATATGTTAATATTAGCATAACATATGGGAATCCTGTATTTTATGCATGATTGCTCTATAAACCCACAAGTTCCCTAATTTACAGGGGGGGTGTGAATTGGGGTCAAAGTATATGGGTGTTCTTTATACTGCTACTGATATCTTTGCATCTTTTTACTATTGCTATTTTTGCAAATTTTCTGTAAGTATAATATTTCTAAATGAAAAGGTTTTTTGTTTTTAATTTGGGGAAATTATTGAAATGAAAATGTAAATATACTTCTCAGAGACAAACCTTACTCAGGGAATTTATGAATCCTAATTTGAGAATCAATGATCTAGCTTATTCATTTTTTTACCCCCTAGTGTAGTAACTAAAAACAATGGTATATTCCAAAATTGCAATGAATAAACCATCAGGTCCTTATGTACAAAGGCAGTAATACAAGTTTGACATTAAGACACAAGGATTGGAGAAGCGGATGTGGCACAAGCAATTGGGCTCCTGTCTACCATATGGGAAATCCCAGGTTCAATTCCTGGGGCCTCCGGGTGAAGACATGGTAGCCGGCGCAGAGAGCTGGCGCAACAAAAAGAGACAAAGAGGAAAGACAATGAGAGACACAACAAACCAGGGAGCTGAGGTGTCTCAAGCAACTGAGTGCCTCTCTCCCACATCGGAGGTCCCAGGATCGGTTCCCGGTGCCTCCTGAAGAGAAGACAAGCAGATGGAGAGCACACAGCGAATGGACACAGACAGCAGACAGCAAGCGCAAAAACAACAAGGGGGGGTGGGGAGAATAAATAAATAAAATAAACCTTTAAAAAAAAAAAAAAAAAGACACAAGGGTTGAACTGAAAGGGCTGTCAAAACTTCAAACTACCAATTCAAGCATCTCTCAATATTACATTGCTGGAATCTGAACTGAATAAGCTCTGTGGACTATACCAATGTTAATTTCCTGGTTGTACTTAAGAACATTTTCACATCAAAAAACTGGGGGGACACTACTTGCAACAATATGGGTAATATACTACAGTTATGCAAGATGTTACCATTGGGAAAAACTGGTTAAAAGGCATATGGGACCTCCCTATACATTTTTTTTTCCTCTGGAACTTCCTGTGGCTCTATAATAATGCATGCACATTCTAGATCTGATACCCTTCTACTGAGCAGCTTGAACACATCCTTAAACTACTCCTTAACCCTTTCCAAAACCAGGAAGAGGAAGAGGCCTTCTACAAGGAAGACATACCCCTTTTAGATTCCGTTTGAGATACAAAAGAGAACCCTGGCTGACCACACAATACTGCATGCTGGGAGCTTTTCTTTGCGAGCAAAGAAACTGAACTCTCAGACTTCTAATGCTTCATAAAACTCCAAAAAATTTACATTTAAAATGGTATCCGCTAGTCTGCTGGCAAACAAGTCAGGAAAAGTGTTTTAATAAATGTGCAAAGGCGGCAAGCTCCAACTGTAACATTTCCCAACACACTGGCAATGTGCACAGCCCTGTAAGTGGAGATGCTAGTAGGAAGGTGTCATTAATCATTTCAATAACAGAGACAATGCTTCAGGAGTCACTAAGTAATTCAACTATTTTATTTAAATTATAATAAGTTAAGATTTTCTGCTCCTTTACCACTCTTTAAAATAATATTTAGCTAGAAAGCATCCAATTTTTCTTTTATACTGTTCTACCCAAAATAGTATCACTATAACGTAACAGAATTATCCATGTCAAAGTATGTTATGAAAATCTTTTGGCCATTCAGACAAACAATGGTATTTTTTCATTCAAAGACTCCATTATCCTCAGTGAAGAGAAAAGAGAGCATTCACCTCATAAGATGTCACATCTTCAAATATTTGTATAAAGCTCAATCAGGTGTTCTGTAGGCTAGAGACTACAATGCTCTCTAATTCTTACAAATAAATCCCATAGAATATATGGAATTATGAGCTGATCATGCAAAGCAGAGATGACTATATTATTAGAGACCTCGTTATCATACTCAACTGCACACCTGAGATAGGTTCAGCCACTGTCTCTCTCCAGGCTTCAGATTTGGGGAAATTGTGGTTTGATTTAAAAGATATCCCAAATCTCCAAGGCCTCTGTGAAATATGATGTTGAATCCTATTCATAACTAGGCAAGCCAGGAGCAATTATGAGAGCATAAAGTAAAATTTCAGATAAATATAATTTAAAATAAGATTAGGTCATTGTAATCTATGGCTATTTAAAAATTTTAAATATGGATCTCGTGCATATATGCACATGCACACATGCAGATACACACATACTTTTTGTCCGGGGTTAAGTTCTCTTTTCCATCTAAAGCTGCACAGTAAATCCTCATGCAATCATTTCAAAAGCTATTTTTTACCACTAAATTTTGCCAACAGTCTGCTCAGCATTCTAGCAGATGTTCCTGTTTTCAAACCTCTGGGAACCTCACTGATCTGTTTTCTTTCCCCATGTTAAAAATAAAAGCAATGGCACAAATGTGGCCTAATACCCTAGAGGCGCTTTCCCCACCCCAAGCCCCTCAATCTCCCTATTCACGTGACCTTCATGATCTCAATTCTTTTCTTTTCCATTAGTGAAGATGTTTCCAATTATGGTCCATTATGTTGCCAAGGATGACATCACTCATAAGTGTTTTTTAAAAGGAAATGCTACTGATGCATCGTTACTTGGGGACCATCTGCAATAATTTAAGCCAACTAGTTTCTTGGACCTTATGAACCCACAATGTCACAGGAAGACAATTTGTTCAAATAATCAGCTTCTCCAAACAGAACAATACTCTTACTCGGGGAAGATTCCTGTTGTTGTTTAATCTAATGATTTCTTTAAAAATATATGTGACCCAACCTTACCTCAGTAACATCCATAACTTTGATGGCTGCCAGCTGGCCAGTTTTAACATGTCGACCCTGAAAAACAGAGAAAAGAAAAATCAATAAGCACCAATATTTTACACAATCATTAGAAGAACCGAATGGTCTGTTTCCAACAAATCATCTCTTCTATACATTTTTCATACTAACAAAGAGTGATGATGAAAACAGTACTGTGAGAACATGGTTTGTAATTTCAATGAGTCATACTTAATAAACAGGACAATTAGAAGAATATAGAATAAATGAGTTTTGATTATGCTTCAATTCCCTCTTTCTTTTGTGTATTTAATTTACCTATTATTGTCTCTCAATCCAAACAACTTCAATAATGTTTTCGTCTGTAAATCAGATTAACCATGTTTTCCTTCTTAACATTCCACATGAAGAAAATGAACCCCCCAGAAAAGCCTCTGGATATTTTTATTTTAAATAATAATAATAATAATCCCACTGCCCCCCTCCTCAGAATACTACTTCTAATATCCATTACTTGATTTTTAACAGGAGGTATACTTCGAGTCTTCTTTGAAGCTTTCTTGCAATTCCAGTGAGGAAGGTTCAAGAATAATTATCCAGGAGGCGGGGGGACAAAAACCGGTACACAAGGAGAAATGAGCAAAGGATAATAGCTTTCGCACAGCTATATTATAATTCCTGACCTAAGAACGTTTTTAATCCATTTATTATCTGCAGGGTTTTCAAACAAATTTGATGTCATTCTTCTCTCACCCAGATGAGGAGTAATGGGTTTAATTACTGTCAGCTTTGTTTCTCCCTATCCACTCTTTGCAATACCCTGCTGGTCATTTTCTCAGACCAATAACAAATAGCTACCCAGATATCCTGAGCATGATCACCTAAGGACTTTGTGGGAAATAGCCCTTCTGCAACGTAATGTAAAACAGAAAGAATATTACCATATTTTCCAAGAGCCTCCCTCTTGTGGCCTCATGATGAGCAAGAGTTGTAAACTTTAGAACCTAGGGAAGTTATCCATTTATCCTGGAGAGCTAATGTGAAAACTCAAGTTACAGCTTACACAAAGCAACTCCATGAAAATGAAACCATGTGACAACTAGGTCTCAATTATACTTGGTGATGGTGGGAAGGAGCCTAGCAATGGCCTCGCAGTTCACCAGCAAGCACTGTATGATATATGGCAAATCATGACAAGAGCCACAAGCCAAGGACCTCATTCTAACTCCCACTTCCTTGCAGACACACCAGAGCCCTACCAGACTACTTCTTGTCCTCAAAAGTGATGCCATGTGCTCATAATGTCATATATTATATACATGGAACTACATAAATATGGGGGACAGAGGGGCACAGGAACATAGTGTATAATATTAAAGTTGATATCAAGGCAAAAAAAGGGCACGAGGAGAAGTCAATTCATAATGGGTGTAGGGTTTCTGCTGGGCAGATGGGAAATTTTCAGTAATGGAAGGTGGTGAGGGTACTACAATATTGTGAATGTGATTGATCCCACTGAATGGGATGCTTGGGAGTGGGTGAATGGTAAAGTACATGGAAGGGAGGGAACATAAAAGTACTTCCCTAATTATTTTTTTTAATTGCCATCCTCTATATTTGAAACTAACAGAAATAATAATCTATCTGCTGAGATGGGTCATCTTTGAGGTAAAGTATCCAAAACGGCCAGCAAAATAACATGAAGGGAAAAACGAAAGTTGGTATTTAATGTCCTGAATTTTAATATGCATGTAATTGGGTGCTAAAGGAGGCCATGTGAAGAGTTATAAAAAGGGTAAAAATGTGTTTGAGATTTACTCAATACTATGCAAGACAGAACACATAAATGACTCCCCCGTCTCCCTCAGGGCTCAAGCCTGAGCAAGTCAAGTGCCCCCGCCCCAAGCCCTACCCCAGGGCAGCCCATGGGTGTCTCCTTCATACTGCTTAAGGAGTATGGGAAGAGAAGACACACCTAAAACAAGCCAGCTGCACTGTGCTGGGGATAGGGATATAGGAGAAGGTACTGTTCTCTGAAGTTTGAGGCTATCCATTAATTATAGCATCCCATTTGGACCTATGTAACCTTTTTTTTTTTTTTTTTTTTTTTAACCGGGAGGTCCTGGGGATCAAACCCGGGTCCCTCCATATGGGAGACGGACACCCAACCATGAGCCACATCCGCCCCCCCCCCCTTATGTAACCTTTCTTAACAGCTGCTTCCTGCAGCATGCTCCTAGAGCTGAACAATAGGATCGCTTTCATACAGCTAACTCTTGGTCTGGCATCCCGTCACTGAAACACCTAGCCTGGGCATGGAAAACTAGGGATATATTTTGAAATTATTAACAGGACCCTTCTTTCCCTTTTTCATCCATTCTTAAAATACACTAGTAAATGACTTGGTCAGAATATTTAATATTCACACATTAGCATCCATTTATGAACTTTACTCTTTTGCCCTATTATCTATATTTCTTGGACATGGTATCCCATTCAGGATTATAAAATGCCAGAAGGCAGAGATTAAAGGGCCATGGTTTGCTGTATATATGCAGCAAGATGTAAAAAAAAAAAAAAACTTTATTACACTCATGTGACATCTATTTTCTCAGTATCTTCTGAAAAATGCTGCAAGGGCAACAAAGCAGGTCATTATCCTATTCTATAGACGAAAAACTTTTGATTGAATTTTACTATTAAATTATCTGCCCAAGGTAGACTGGCAGCAGGAATCCCCTTTCCACAATGATTGTCTAAAATGCAAGCGAAAAACTCCCACTGTTTCTACCAACTTGTCAACTTCCTGCTATGAAGATGTTTTGTTTGTTTGCTTGTTTTTTAAAAGTACTTAAATTATTTTTCCTCTATGCTCTCAAAGGGTTGAGTTAGCAGGCACAGCAAGATTTATGACATGGCCAGTTTAATGGCAGCAACATCTAACTGGCTCACACTAACCAGAATCATCTCCTTCAGGAGAGCAACCTTCCTGGCATTTGATTCATTCTTGGTCTTTAAACGCGGGATAAATGCCTCTCTCTCTCTCTCTCTCTCTCTCTGATAACTAAACCTATTTTTGGCAGAGGTCCACGCTAAGGAAAATGCCCTAATTTTCAACTCTGTTTCATGTTTCTAACCCAAGCAAAACTGCCACTTGCACTTGCAAATACATAGATTTATAACACATGCTCCAAGAAAATTCAAGCCACCTGGTATTAAAATACAGAGCACTATGGCAGCCCGTCTGTCTGCATCTAATAAGGTCTGCCCCAAACCCACAAAGAGGAGTCTAATGGCAACTGCATTCTAGAAAAGCTCCTAAATTTCAAGAGAAAAAATGACAACTAAACTGTTCCTTTATTCCTAAATTTTCTACTGTCACCAAGTACTAACTAACTCATGTTGCACAGTCTTTACCTAGACCCCAATTACTGCATGAAAATACATTTGGTGATTAAAGTATGCTCATTGAGAGGTAAATTCTGGTGTTCTAATTTGCGTTAAGAGGAAAGATGGAGGGGGTAACAAATGAATTAAAGAGATGAAAGACAGAGCCCTTACCTTAGGACTCCAACGCTAAGGGATGGTCTTGACATTGTCCAGTCCCAATCACTCTACCAAAAACTCTACCACTCCCCTTCCGATCTTCATCCACACATTCTTGCTATTAGACAGTACCGCCATCTCCTACCTTAACAAGAACAGGTGCTGCAGCTCAACAGCACTTTTCTGTTCACAGCGCTTTCTACTTAAATCTCTTTCTTTGTAGAATCACAAAGCTTTTTGTACCCATTCAGCCTGAGGCAGAATATAAGAGAAGGAAATTCTATTAAAGCTTATGACACTAAGGTAAGTAAGCCTACAATTTCTAGGACTAACAAATGCTTTCCTCTCTTCACAGCCCTGAACTCCCGCAAGCCCAGCGCCGGTCGGCTGCAATGCATTATACTCCTGGAGGGAGGCCACACTAGCCGACCCCGCTGCCGGGACGTTTAGTGAGCAAGGCTTTATATGCATTCTCATTTACTCCACACACAGCCCAGGGAAAGTAACGTCACCACCATTTTATAGATGGAGGAAATGACGCTGAGAGAGGGTCAGGTTCTCTCTTTCAAGGTTCAGGCTTGTTCCTCACCAGGCTGTGAACTTGAAACAGAAATGACCATAAATGTCCTATTTAACCAACTTACGTACAAGTGCCAAGAGAATTATTCTAAAGCATCAATATTTTAAGTGATTAGACCCAAACAAGGCAGTACAGTAACTGACAATAAAGATTATTAATCCTTATGATAAATCAGAAAGGGTCAAGGGAAGAACATTTTCATCAGGGCCCAGAGATTCCAAAGGACTTCTCTAGGGCAGGGGTTCTTGACCAGGGGTCCAAGGGGTCTGTGGGGGTCCATGAGTTTGAATTGAAAATTCACATTATTCTTGTGGGGACGTGTTGGTGTGGGTGTGATATATTTATTAAATAATACACAGTAGAGTGTGGACTTAGTAAGATTTTTATTTTCATGTAGCGTGTTCTGAGTGCAGTGGATAACTGCCTGCAATAAGGTTGGTAAGGATGGTGGAGATGGTTTTATGACACCATGGGAAAACTCCAATTTCTAAATGTTTGCTGAAAATGACCGTTTGAACAGATGTTGAACCATGTTAGGTTATCAGGTATTGAAATTACGGGTAAGTTGTAAAACATAATTTTGAATTATCCTAAAATTTAATTAAAAGACATGCCAATGTTGAGTGTCATAAAACTATCTGCCGCTACAATCGGAGAAGGGGGTCCATTGTTTTTGCCTGATTGGCCATGGGTTAAGAAGCCCTGCTCTAGGGAAACCAGAAGGTAGGTTTGAGGCCATTCATAAGCACTTGTACCTGGCTTTCTGAAAACTGACTGATGTGTGAGCTTTTATTTCTTTTACATTATCATAAATTTTCTTTCAACAAATACTAGAGATCAAATTGCTTCTTTATGTTGAGTTTAAAACTGAAACAAAAACTTTAGAGATTAACTGCCTCAACATATGAACCTAGATGACCATAAAGCGACTGGCAGGAGAGGAGCCGGTGCCATGCTCTGACCACGGCTTCTTTGTTCTATGCCCACTCGTGCTAAAGGTGAAGGTCGCTTCCCTGGTTCTGCACTGCAAACCCCAAAACCACGGGCCTCATTCATGAGTGCTCTCTTCCAGGAAGTGCCTATCCAAAACACAACCAAAGGGAGGGGGCATTATGTGGGCAGCCCTGCATGGGCCACCTAAGACAGCGAGCCACATAATTCACCTGCAGGAGCGATCACTCAGAGCTGCAAAGAGCACCACAGTCTTCTAAGGATCTCCCCACATCAGAGCAGCAATAACAGCAACATGATTCCGTGACGCACGTGCTTTCCTCCTCATCACACTCCTCCAAAGTCCAAACCACGTGTGAGGTGGTAAATAAAGCCAAGTAAATAAGAGAGCAGGCTCGTATTTTTGCCACCCATCGTCCTGGTAAGTACTCTCCTATACCTTGGCATAGTTGACACCTGCTCATCTACCTCTCCCCCCTCCCATGTTCCAGCAGGAGCTCTAGTCTATCTATTATTGATAGTGGGTTACACCACAAGTGATCTGTGGGCTGACAGGACAATGGAAAAAGCACAGTTAACGGGTAAGCATTCTGGGTCGTGTCAAGACTTATGATATAATAACACAGGGCTTTCTCCTCCCTAAAGAGTACAAAATTAAAGCCCTCAGTACAGAATTATGCCCCTCTTAGGTCGGAGCTGCCTTATCTGAAACAGCATCACTTTAAAGAAAATTATGCCTAAATGGCAGGGAATGTGTAGGCTTAACTTCTACTAAGAATGAAACAGTCAAAATAGACAACGTTTTAAGAACTCAATTACCTAATGCTACACACTCACTCTAAATGGGTCATTTTTGCATAGCTGATTTAGCAGATGACTGAAAGTAAAATAATTTCTGCACCACATTTTTTTTTTCTTTAAGGGACCAGTTTGAATGAAAATCCATCTAAATCCTCATTACTTGAATACATAAAAGACACTGTTCTTAATGGCTCAGGGAAATCATTATGAACATCAAGTACAATGCAACTAAGTGGCAGGCTCAGGAAATATCACGTCAGCAGGAATATTCTGACTCCTACACGGTGCAGTCCTCTGGGCATCTGCATTCTTGTTCTGTCATTTCCAGCTGTATTCTCAAAAAGATTGGGAGGAGGTGAGGGGTGGCCAGGCAGCAAGCTAGGTTCCTCTCAGGTAAGAGCTATCACGGTGGCAGAAGTCTGGATGGACGCAGAATGAAATGGTCCAAGAGAAAAAAAAACAGTCTGGAGAGTTTGTGAATGACTGATTCCTTCAAAGGGGGACAGGGGCGTCTTGGCTGGACAGTAGACCAGGTGGGGAAAAAAGGCAGCTGCTTTTTAAAGAGGTAAGATGTAGCCCCATTAATATAAGCATGATGCCCCTTCTAGAGTTGCTGAATGAGCCAGTATCTGCATCACAATATCAAGCTGGAGGAATTATGTTTAAGAGAGACTGACAGATATCACACCAAAAGCAAAGCGTCCAGAAAATGTTACGAGGATGGACAAAGTATATCCATTCTTCAATTAATATTAAACAAAAAGGCACTGGCAAGTCTTCATATCAAATCATCTAAAAAACAGAGTTCAGATTCTGCAAACAGCTATCATGCTAATTTATTAGGTATTTGCAAGTGTCTTTTCCTCTACTCACTTGAAAAACCCAAATGAACTTTGCATTCAGCAATTTTAGTTAAAAAAAAAAAAAAAAGTTTAGTGCCATCAAACATTCCAAATCCAGTACATATGTATAAAGAGAGATAATGGCAAATCACATTCAACAGCCAAATAATTAGTCAAACTGGTAATGCTAGGCCTGCAATTCAGTCACAGGACTCTGTCAAGATACATCAGGAATAAATACTGCACTCCTGAAAGTAATGTAATTCAGCACTGAATCAAGGATAACTGAGCACAGAGAGACACACACATAACCCATAAAATGCAAACTCCCTGAGCAAGCGCTCTCACAGCAAGAGCTGCATATTAAAAAAAGAAAATAAGAAAATCATATATGTTAACTGAAAATTTGAAAACTAGTATACATTTTTCTTTCTCTACTTTTCTAGATCATTAATATGTTCTATGATTAAAATTCTGTTAAGGGAAGCAGATGTAGCTCAAGTGGTTGGGAGCCCACCTACCACATGGGAGGTCTCGGTGCCTCCTAAAGAAGACAGGCAAGACGGCAAGCTGATGCAGCAAGCGGACACAATGAGATGACACAACGAAGAGACAGAACAAGGAAACACAAGGAGACACACAACAAGCAGGGAGCGGAAGTGCTCAAGCGATTGGGTGCCTCCCTCCTGCATGGGAGGTCCCAGGTTTGGTTCCCGATGCCTCCTAAAAAGATGAGCAGACACAGAGAGCACATAATGAACAGACACAGAGAGCAGACAGTGAGCACAAACAAAGAGGTGGGGCAGGGGGGAATAAATAAATATTTTTTTTAAATTCTGTTAATATTAAAAGGAGAAAAATATAAGAAACTTTATTTTTATTTGTTCTTTTATTTATTGTTTACTTTATTCCCTTCATTGTTCCTTAAGGTATTTAAATGCTGCATAATGGTGACCAAAAGGGGCAATGGAATCAGAGGGCATGGAATACAAGCCCAGAATGACCACACATTAGTTGGGGCTCGGGCTGGTACAGAACCTTTTTTGGACCTCTGTGAAATGGTGACAGTAACAATCTGCATAGGTACTGTTAACTACAAAAATAAACACTGTAGTAGCAGTAGTAGCATAGCAACACTCGCGGCCAGTAGTGGTGGTGGTGCAGTAGCCTAAGAGCAGAAAGGAGTCAGCATAACTTACGACGGTATCTAAGACATCAGCTTTAATAGCAGGAGGGAGTCCTGTAAGTTCAAACCTTTCAAAGTCCAAAATTCCCATGGGTCTGTAAATGTTTCCCCCAATGTGAAATATCTTTGATGGGGGGATGCGGGGAGAGACCCTCGAAGTTATACATGCTCTAGCAGAAAATAAATGTCCATTCAGATTTCAAAAAAATGTAACAAGAAATTTTCTCTTGGTACCCAATACCAATTAACAGTCCCTAAAACTACTATTACATCTGATACATTTCCTGACTCACTTAAAATCAAGTCATATGCCACATGATTTTAATTAATCATTACAAAATTAATCATCCACATTCATCTCTAATAAATAATTCTCAGTCTGAACTCCTCATTCCTCAAACTTTCCTTTGCAAGCACTAGGCATAGGGTGACCAAACATCCCTATTTCAAAGAAAGTAATCTCCTATCTTTATACGCACACACGTAGGTTACAACTCTTGAGTTTCTCAAATGAGGAGGTAAGAAAGAATCTGGGAAGAAAACTACTACTGCATAGCAATCTACTGGATAAGGCCTCCGGACTGACCAGCGGGGGAACTCAGTGTTACATCATTAAACAAAACAAAACAAAACAAAACACAGACATGGGCTATTTAAAATATATCCACCATTGTGAAGCCATGGCAGATAGTACAGGAGCAACCTAGCATTAGTCCTACAATTCTATACTACTCTGGTCAAGAGGCATCATAAATAAAACAACTGAGTGGATGTTAATCTAATAAAGCTTGTTTATTATCATAGCTAACCATTTTCCTGGACCAAAAGACAATGCATAGGATTCCCGGGACTCCCTCCCTCTTCCTCCCACCACTAACCCCCACTCCTCAAAGAAATTTCCCTATATTTCCTCTCTCAAGTGACACCTGTGTGTACCTTGATTTAGAATTATATCCACAGCCTAAGGTCAATATTGAAATATTTCAAGCATCACTAAAGCTCTCAAACTGAACTCTTCTCTCATTGACTCAGAAAAAAAAAAAGTTTCAGACACAAATCAAAAAGCAAGAGATTAAGTGATGAAAGGGTTTCTGATTCCATTCTGGGCTCCTAGTCCGCCCATGGTCCCTTCCTACTAACTACCAACCCAACCTTCAATTAAGGTTTTTAAATCATTCCTTGCTTCTTTCTCAGCACATTGAGAAGCTGGCTCTAAAATAACACTGTCCTTAACCTGGATATATTTACACTGCTCATATAACATCAAGCTATAAGCAGCTTTGTGTCACCCTCAACTATTTCTAAATACAAGTATATAATCTGGTTTCTAGACCTCAACTATTGCCGATGCTGGGCTGGTACTGGCAGAGTTCAGAGGGCACATCTTTCCCTGTATGTGACATCTAAAGGCAGTATTTCTTTTGTTTCTGATATTTGAAATCTGTATAAAATATTTGAAAAAGAGAACTCCCTCCTCAAAGCAGCTTTAAAGTCACAATCTTCTACAAAGAACCATATTATAAAAACATAAATTTTCCTGTTTTATATAACACCTTTACGTTTAGATTTCCTACATATCCATAATCACTTTCTCAGAACAAGAATCACAATGACAGACTGTATGAAAAAGAAAATAAAAGAGCAGTTTTATAACTTTACTAAGACTTAAGTAAACCTAGTGGTACTGATAAAGTAATGACCATCTTCCTGATCATTCTATATGATGAGGTCATGCAATATGAACAGGAAAAGTGAAATTTGTGCTTCCCTCTTTTTCTCTGTCCTCTCCTCCTCCTTCCTAACAATAAACAAACCTCTCTCAACCCACAGAGAACAGCACTGTAAAGAAGTACCCACTATGTATTCATTCTTCCAACAAATATTTTTGGGCCTTCATAGGAGGGCTGAACTATAAAGGAGAGCACCTGTGAAAGCTGTTTTTTGCATGGGTTTGTTTGGTTTTGTTAGCTCTTGGCACTCAAGAAACTGTCATATCACTAGCTGGTTACAAACTCAAGAAACAGCTCGAGGACTAAATCTAACAGTTAACACTTTAAAATATCAAAACGTACAGTGTGCAACAGAAGATTACAAAACAAAGAAACAGGAAATGATGACCCATCCAAAGGAAGAGGATAAAAATTCAGAAAATAATGAAGAACTGACTGTGGACATACCAGACAGTTTTTTAAAAATGATCCTCAAAATGCTGAAGAAATTGAAGGAAAATACAGAGAAAGGACTAAAGGATATGAGGAAAACCACAAATGAAAATGAGAATCTCAATAAAGAGATAGAAACTTTAAAAAGGAACCAAACAGAGCTACTGGAGTTGAAGATTATAATAACCGAAATGAAAAATTCCCTAGAGAGTTTCAACAGCAGACTGGAAGTGGCAAAATAAAGAATCAGTGAAGTCAAAGTCAAAACAATTGAAATGAGTCAAGGCTGAGGAGCAGAACAAAAAAACTTAGAAAAAGAGACAGGTGGGACACCATCAAGCATCCCAATACTACCTCTGTTACAGGTGCACTTCCCCCATTGCAGATTACTAAGGCACTTCTGTGATTGCTGTGGCCAGAAACCAGTCTCTAGAAACTAACACCAAGGTTCTTACCCTCAGTAACTCACTGATAAAATCAGCTGTCACAGTTCACATGGTGGTTTTGAATTTGTTTTTGTTTGGCAAGGGGTGGGGATGGGGGTGCAGTAGTGGTTCATTTGCTTTTTGTCCTTTTTTTTTAAGCATTTAAAAATTTTTGAAAAATCCAAATTTCATTGGAAAAATCATGGAAAACAGTTTTGGTGAAGCTGGCCTTTATCTCTGTAAGGTAACAATGGCTAAAACTGAGTGCAGACTCCCCCTTCGGCTGGCAAGTCTCAAGCAATTCACTACAGCCCTCACCAGTCAGAACACACACATATATGCACTTGCAGTGCATGGACCACGTGTTCTAGACCAGGGTCTAAACAGCCTCCCTTTAGAGCAGTGTTTTTTTTCAACCGTGGCTGACAATTGGTCCCTGGCAGAGATGTCTGCCCCTGTTGCTAAGTGTTTTTTGTTTTGTTTTTAATTATACATGTTGGAGCTCACCCAGATCTATCGGATCAAAATCCCTGAAAGTGGGGCCTGAGCATCTGTATTTTATAATCTCCCCCAGATAATAACTACAACCATGGCTCTATGAAAAATAATGCCAGAAAGATTCCACTACCAAAGCCTACATTCTCGATTAAAAAATCAGCCCTCCCCACAAACACCACCAGCCTGGAGCACATGTCATAATAAGTTAAGCATTCTATTGCAGCTAATAAATTGCATGTTATCTTCTGGACATGTAAAACAAACAGGTGTGTCCCTGACAGCGTGGGAGAAGCCCAAGTAGCAGATGCCACCTAAACCTCCAACAAAATCAATGACTGTTAAGTGACCAAACAAATGACCTATCTCCTTTTCCCCTTCACTAGCCTGACCATATTAATTTATCATCCAAACAGGACACTTGGGAGCAAACAGGGCACTAAGAATAAGCATGCCAGCTACAAATCAGGACTGCCTTGGGACAGAGCAGGTGGTCACCTCTCCCTTTCCCATGCTTCAAGAATTGTTGTTTCAAGGAGGAAAAAAAGAGCAGGTGACAAGTCACTAATTATTAGCTTCTAAGTTCTCCCGTAGCACAAGTGGCATCCCCAGCACCTGGCCAGTGCTCAGCACCCAGCAGGCCCTCGGTAAATGTTTTTTCTACGAATGATCAGGACACCAATGAAGCCAAATCATAGTGGCAGGTGCTTGTGTGGCAGAACTTCTCAGTAATCTGTAAACACAGACCTTTAAAACTGGTATCAAATAGGAAGTACAGCCTTCGAACATCTCAGCTGACATCTCCTCGGGATTTCTGGCAAATACACCAGAAGTTCCCCACTTCAACAGACCATCCAGGAGTAAACTCTGTGAGACCCACACTCTGCATAGGAAATATAGTCAAATGGAGGAGGTCAAATATGACCCCTCGCCTGTCTCTGGAGTGACAAGGCTTTTTGCTTCTTCCAGGGCCAGGTACCCACATTGTTCCTTATGGATGATACAGGCTAGTGGCCCCCAGGAAGTCACCCTCCTAAACTGTATAGCAAAATGCAGGGAGACTGAAAATTAAGACTTCCTGAAACGCCTACAACCATTAAGATATAAAGATAAGAGAATAAAAAGATAAGATGGAGGTTTAGGTGGCATCATAACATAAAAAGGGGTTGGGGAGGTGGGGACAGGAATTCCAACTTCTTCTTTGAAAAGCAAAACTCAAAGGGTGATAAAACAAGCAATGAGACCTGGAATGGACACACAGCATCAATAACACCAAGTGGCCTTGAGCCTGCCTGAGGCTGCACCTGTCCCTCTGTTCATTCTCCTTCCTTTCCTGAGTCCTACCAAAAGCCTTGCTAGGAAGAATGCAACTCTCTCAGGCACTGAGACACAGTTTGTAACAAATGTTTCAGGACAATGCAAGGTGGTGGTGGGGTGATGTACTGGAACCCTGTATGATATGCACGTTTGTGTTGCAAATTCACAACTTCAACTATACACTTATTGTTTTATGTCTGTTCATGTATGAATAATACACTTCAATAAAATTTTTAAAATGAAAAAAAAAAAAAAAAAAACCATAGACGTATACCAAAAGAAAGCATGTCAATTTTACTTTATAAATTTTAAAAAATAAAATGGAGGGGGGGGGGGGGGGAGAAAGAAAAACCCAAACGGGAAACAGCAAGGATTCTAACCCCAGGATGCCTCTGGGACCTCTGGCCTCTTTTCCTGTTTGCTTAGTAAGGGGCCTTGCAGACAGACAGACACATCCGCCTAGGGATTTTGCTTTGTTGGCATTGTCTTCTCCCCCCTTGCTGCTGTCCCTTTTCGTTGCTGCCCTGTCATGCAACAAAGTTGCCATTCAGGGTCCCAGGAGGTGAAAAGAGAAAAGCCAGGGCAGATGAAATGCCTGGTCGCCAAAGGTCCATGAGGGCACCAAGAAACACAGGAAGGGGGTTGGGGACCAGCCACTCCCCTACGCCAATGTGAAGGTTTGCTCCGCTTCCCAGAAACCCAATGCACAGCCCTGTGCAAAACCAGACCCACGAGGGCAGTCACGAACATAAAAGTGGGAGATGCTGAGGGAAACAGCCTGGGCTCAGAACAAGGTGCTGGCCCCAGCTGAGAGGCCTGGGGGCCACCTCGAGGCCAGATGAGGACTCCAAAGCAAGGTATTTATAATAGGCCTGGCCCTGCGCCCAAATTACCGTAACTGCATCTGCATAAACCATTCTTTACATTACATGAAAGCGACCACACCCTTTGCAACATGAATTCCAAGTAGAACTTCATAAGTTTTGATTTATGCACTCGTTTTCTCGTTGGCACTACTGGAGACTAGGGGGAGAACTTAGAAAGTTCAGCAGCAACTTCCCTGATTCATCCTTTCTGGGCTGGAGAAAGACAAAAAATAATCTCATCTGGGTCTCTGGAAAGGAATTCACAATAGTCCACAACTTAAAAGGAATAAAATTTGCCTAGAAATAAGTATTTCTATAAGCTATGCCTCTGTTTTAGTTCGCCAAAGGCTGCCAATACCAGAAATGGGTTGGCTTTTATAATGGGAATTTATGAGGTTAAGTGCTTACAGTTCTGAGGCTGTAAAAATGTCCAAATTAAGGCATCATCAGAGACACTGTCTCACCAAAGGTCGGCTGCAGGGGATCTCGGATCTAGGTCTCTAGGCTCACTTTCTCCCCAAGCATATGCTTTCTCTCTCTCCTTTCCCCAGGCTTCTCTCTTTAGGCCTTTCTAGGGCCTCTTTCCCAGCCTCTGTGCTCTGCTAATTCCAGCCCCAGGTCTCCGAGACCTCTCTCTCTCAGCCCCTCGGTGTTTCCCTGTCTCTACCACCTTTTTTCTGTGTCTCTGTATGTTTCTCCATTTATAAAGGACTCCATCAAGAGGATCAAGACCCACCCTGGGTCATGCCTCACTGAAGTAACCCAATCCAAGGCCCCCAACTGAATTCAATCCAATTAAAAGGACCCATACGCACAGGAACAGATTAGCCCTAAGGACATGATTTTCTGGGTTCCACCAGTCTTCAAACTGTCACAGCCACCTTTCAATCAGCAGGTGTGGTCCTGAAGCTAGTACTCAGATCAAAAAAAAGTTTTAGTAACATTCAACCAAATTCACCAAATTTAAAGAAATTTTATTGGACATCCTTTTACATGTGTGTGAGCTGCAGATTCAGATGTAGCGTTTGTTTAAAATAGAGGGCACCTCACTATGCCTTGGAGAGACAATTTGCCCTTTCAGGGACTAAAAAAGAAAAAAATCATTTCTGACTAATTTTCAGGTGGGTGAGATACTGAGTACAAATCTGTGGGCCCTCTTCCCCAGTCCTCTCCAATAGAGGTCACACCCAAGTAGAGGCCAAGCAAAGTGACATGTATGTGAGCAACGTCCTTCCAATACATCCCTGGCTAAGAGAAAGCTGCATCTCAGTAGGACAGTCACACAGCTCAGGGTCAGGAAGTCTTGCCCTGCCACAGCGTGGAGAACATGAGCGGCCACGACACAGCTCTGCTGCCACACCATGGACTTGCACGTCAGGACCACCAGCAATCACATTTCCAAAGCGCCCATCACTAGGCTTAAAGCTATATTGTGCTTCACTCTGAGCACTGTCATAAATGACATAAGGACTTTGCCTCTGAGTAAAGCAGACAGTGAGTGGGGGCAACTGGGAGTCTTCTCATTACAGTTTCCAATTCTTCAAATTCTCGTGTCCATCCCGGAGCACTGTGCATCTTCAATCATCGTGTCACTGAGGGAACACAAAGGTGGGTCTGGTCTCATTAATTCCTGGAGCCACTGTCCAGCTACATGGCTGATCAGCCAAGTGTACAGTGTCCAAGCAGACAGACACATCTCTACCCAAACTGATTTACAAATTCAACCAGGAAAGTCAAGGGCCAGGAACAATGTCGGGGGAAATGCTCCTCCTTCCCAGCCAGCACAGGGAACAGGCTTACACAACTGGGCAGGAACAAAGGGGGAGGGCCTGGCATATCAAAGAAAACGGGGGCCTAAGTATGAGAGACACAATGTGACTTACTAAAATGGCACAGGTCCAGAGCCATCTTCCTATCTCACTTTAGATTCTGGTTGTCTAGAAAAGTTCTCCCCAACAAGGGAATGTGACCCCAGGAAGGTACAAAAGGGTTTCTTTGCCTTTGCTCCTTCTCCCATTCTGCTCATTCAGTTCAGCATCAACATCTCGTTACCACCATAAATTGAGACTTCCTGGGCACTAGAAATGGCTCCTCCACTATGTCCTTACCTTGGGATAGGTTCAGAGCTTTAGGTCTTCAACACATCAAAGAGAAAAGCAGCTTGGAAAGCTCAGTATGACAAAGTTAAGATATACTCTTCATCTGACCATGGTGACATATCCAACATTTTATTACTTTTTAAAAAGTATCCTTTTTTTCCAAACTGTTTAACAAGCAACAGTAAAAAACCTGCCATACTGCTCTAAGTGGAGTCCAGAAAAGTCAATTTCGTAAGAGGCAGTCACTGTTGGTGGAGATGGCCACTACTAGAGGGCAGGCGAGCCACTCCAGCTACTTGCTGTGCTGTCCACATCCTCGGGGAGCCTGGCCACAGTCTGGCGCCACCTCGTGGCAGCTGTCCACTCCACCGGGGCAGGTCGGGGTCTTCCGGCCGGCTGTGGCCCTGGCTTTTCTCAGTCTAATCCATGGAGACTAGGCAACGAGAATATTGGGGACATGAACACCTGCCCTCTGTTTCAGAAATGTGGCTGGGTGGAAGACAGACGCTATGGGCAATCATATGAAACTGAAATCTGCATTTACCAGAGATTTTATTCTATAAAATTTATAATAAACAAAAATGTTTTTTGTGTGTGAAATTCAGACCTAAAACGTATTTTTTAATAGTCATTTTGACAGCTCAAACTACATATATGTTAATATGGAAAAAAACCAACAGCTTCTTTTATTTGAAGGAGAATATGTGATACGATAAGCCAACAGTAACTGAAGAGATGTGAATGAAGCAAGCTCGTAAATTTCTTTATAAAATACAATCTTGCTGGTAACAACCAATAAAAGTCAGGAAATTTTATCTCACTGATCAGGGTCAGCTATTAGGGTTGCTGGTCATCTTTTATTCCCTCCAGACTTTCCTTTAAATATACAACCCAACAAATGGCCCAAAATCATGAATCAAAAGCTCAGAGGCATTTCTTGGTGAGCATCACAATACCACAACTTTTTTACAGCTTAGCACCAAGAGAAGCCAATCTCTCTAGAATAAACAAGAACAGAACATATATCACAAAAATCCTGAGTGATCTGCACTTCTGCCCCACACCCTCACTTCTTAAAATTCTACCCACCATGACTCCTCCTCTCCACCCCACCAGAATAAGTTCGCAGGTTTATTCTGGCACCTAGCTGACACCCAGCAAATGTTTGTTGAAAAGAGTTGAAACTCACTCTACTTTCTTATTTAAATAACAACATAAGAACAAATGAGACTTTAAAATAATCAAGTTAATTTTTCCATTAACAAAAAGGCCAAGTCACTCAACAACACTTAAGAGTCAGTGAACTGTAGTTATTTCCAAGAAGCCATGTCATTAAAAATGGACAAAAGCTTTTGGCAAAAACTTGGCAAAAGTAATGATTTCCTTTTTCATTTGAAATAAAAAAGTTAGCACACACACAAAAATTAAAGGTCCTTACAGATTTCTTTCTCTGCTTAAGGTTATAACCAAATGCCACTATACTTTTTAATTAGAAGGCTTATACCAATCATGGCCATTGGCACACTGTCCTGTTTAGAAATAGCCTCTTTTCACCACAAAGCAAATAAAAGGCATTCATGCCTTCTGCTGAAAATATTAAGCAGCAGCACTGAAAGGCAAGAAGACAGTGTTTTTATTAACCAGACACTCAACTGAGTAGGCTCCTGAAACCCTTAGGTTTAGGATGCTCAAGTATCAGCATGTGTGGTTATTGCTGGAAGCACCCTTTGTTTTGAACAAATCCATCTGCCCACCTAACGCTAAGCCCACCCCCTTCACCAAGAGGGAAACACACACATATTACTGTTACCGGATTTTGTCTAGGTTCTTGGCTTATGCTGCAGAAATGAATTTCAGGGCATGTCGGGTTAGTTAGGTAGTAATTTATTAAGGTAGGGAGGGAAGAGAAATGGGAAAAAATAACAGATCACAGGTCCCCCGAAGAGAGTAAGGGGCTGAAGAGTGATAAAGAGGGGTGATTTATAGACTACAATTTCCCATTATAGATTATAAATGCCCAGGTTTTACATGCATGTTGTTTCATGCAGGGAGGACACGGAGAGAGTAGGGCGCAGAAGCCAAGAGGGATGAGAGAGAGAGAGAGAGAGAGAGAGAGAGAGAGAAAGGTTTTGCGCCTGCTTTTTAAACCATTAATTATTCTGCCCCTTTGCTGATGGCATGGGAGTAGTCCCAGCTGTTTGCTGTTTTGACTCATTACCCCACCCATCAATCCCCCGGGGGGGCCCAATGATAATGTCCCTGGGGAATATCCGGGGCTTCTCCTGGCTTCCAGAGGGGATCTCATTCTGGATGAAAAAAATCTCACGATGGTCTTCCAGCACCCATCGTGGGGGTATCAGTGTCCATGTGGACTTCTTGCCAGGTTCCAGATCTGTCTATTGATTCCCTATATGAAGCCTGCTTCACTACCATCTACTATTATTTGGGGAATGGAAGGGCAGGAGTGTTACTATATAATCTCAAGGTCTGCACAGGAAAAAAGTGTAGTATGATTTGTACAGACTCTGTCATTAAGGAAAAGCCTGCAAAATCTAGAATATCAGAGGACTACAACCAAACACATACAATACTTAAGCCAAAACCTTAACATTAAAGATAGTACTGCTAACTTTGTCTTTTCTGATCCAATACTTTAATATTTGTTAAAAGCAGCAACTACTATTGAAAGAAAAGCAAAATACATATTAATTATCAATGGTGTTCTCTGTTATCTCCCAAGCCCAGTGGTCGATTATAGAGGAAACAGTTCAAAAATCTTACTGAAAAGGACAAAGCATATCCTGTAATTGGGCTCGGAAATGCAAAGAGAAACTCACTTTAGTGCCCCCCCCCCCGCCACTCATTATATTAAAATATTACTATGATTATGATGCAAGATAATCATATTCTTAGAAAGGCAGTTTAAGTAATTGCAGTAATAAGCCACGTGTAAAGAGGAAATACCAAATAAGTAACAATTAAGAAAAAAACAGAGAAAATCTGTGATTCAATTATCTACTTTCAAAAAGCCTAGACCGCAATCTTTTATTGGAACAACAGTACTGCTTTATAATAAGCCACCAAATCCAAAGGCGGTTTTATTTGTGGGAGAGTAAGAAAAAGGGAAAAATAACAGGTCTGAGTAAAGCAACAGAATATTACAGCTCGTTCTAACCCAGTTATTAGCAAGTCTAGCTGTCACAGCAATTATTAAGCCAAATTTCCTGACTAATTAAAAGTTAAGACAACCTGCCCCACACGCCACGTGCAGTGCCAGTTAGAGAGAAGCATCTTAGTCTGGGAGAAGACCATTCTGTAGCCAGCAGGCAGACAACCCTGCCCACCCAGGACTACAGACTACAGACAAAACAGTGTCAGAGACAAAACAACTGAAAAGGTGAGGCATTTGTTCACACCAAAAGATTAGCACAGTGTGCTTTCCTGAGGTCTGAGAGCTATATGGCAAAAACATTCTGGAGATAGCACCAAAGCCACTGGTGCAACAGGCATAAGGAGAGTGTTTAAAAAGATACGGGTTTCCCTCTGAAACTGAATTCCAAACTGAAGAGCTTCTGAAAATCCAACTCTTTATAATTTTAAACTATTAAAAAAAATTTTTTTTTGAATAAAACCCAAGTTAAACTATAGGCACTCTCAACCCAACTTCCAGCAAGGTAACATGCTTACAGAGAATTCCTGATTCTTCCTAAAGGAGTATCCCAAATATGCCACTATGGCTTTTTCTCACAAGACTGGGCCACTTACTCATTGCTCTGCTCAGCTATCCCTTTTTATTGTCAACAATCTTCCAGCAGAAAGGAATTGTCTCAACCTATGCAACTAGACAGAGCTTGATGGATTTATTTCCTAGCACGGAAAACATAAAGGGAAGTGAGCACAGAGATCCTGAAGCCAGAAAAAAGTTAGGAAAAAACACCCAATGCTTAATTGAAAAAAACAAAACACTTTAACTGGGGGGGGGGGGGGGGCAAACAACTCTTAGACAAAGCTCTAAATCTGAACATGGGTAGAAACTGGAGGCTTGGCGTTTCCTTCAAAACCAATGTTACTCAATTCAAATTGCATGTCTGTTTGCACTGTGCAGAAGTAACTTTAAGCAGTCGTGGGCCAAGCCCCAGAGTCTGGGCCAGGGACTGCCTCCAGAGCCTCTCCCACAGTCTGCCTTTAAGACTATACTGCTTATCATATAGCAAAAATCAAACCAATTTACCTGATTTACCACCAACCCCACACATAAACTTCTAAAGCACTGACAATCTCCCCACCAAACCGGCTTCCCTCCTGTCCAGGCTCCTACAGCCTAAAAGAAGAGGAGGAAAACTCAGTTCATTAACTTCATTTTCAAAGACTCTTATAAAGTAGAAGCTCAGAACCCATACTAGTCTAATGTATCGAGCATGGGGGGAGAGTTTTACCAGAAGCAGTCTAGGATATCCTTCCGCGTGAACCCCGGTGCCAGCAAAGGTGGGGTCTCTGAGGTGGACTGAGGGCCAGGGACAAGGCCAGGAGAGCTCCCACGCACTTCTCTAACCACCCAGGGCCGTGAACTACACTGTGCAATCTACACTATGCAGGTATTAAATAAGCTAAAAAGAGGCAAAAGATCATAACGACAAAGAAAAACATATAAAGGAATTCATTCATCTTTAAAGGAATTCATGTCAGCATACATTTAAAAATATAATCTGTAGAACTGTCTCAGAAATGGAAATACAATTGTTTTCAACTCTGTGCAATTTCTCAAACATACAGAAGAGTGGAAGGAATAGTAATAATTCAATGAATATCTCATTACCTAATACTAGATTCAACATTTTGTTAACGTTCTGACATATTTATCTATCGCTCTATAAGTTCGATTCCCTTACTGAACTATTTCAAATACGGTGCAGGCATCAAGAGACCTCATTTCTAAATACAAGTAAGAGTATCCTCTTGCCATTAGCACATACCATAATCACATCTAAGAAAAACAATAATCTCATAGCATCCAATACCCAGCCCATATTCTAATCTCCCCAGAGCCCCACTGGGGCTTTTTGCTTGTTTCTGTCAGAGTCCCTGTCCCTTCCAGCATGTCTGAAATCCATGGCACTGACCCACTAGAAGAGGCCAGACCCATTGTCTTGCAGAATGTCTCATATTTTGAACTTATCTAATATTCCCTAGTTACTTATGTTATAAACTTGTTCTTCTATCCCCAATTTTACCTTAATTACATTCCGGTCAGCATTTTTAAGAACACTGCAGGGGTGACACTGGGTACTTCTAAAGCACCGAGACAGGGTACAAAATGTCAGGCTGTCCAACTATTAGTAACCCTTAAGCTTGTCACTTGCTGAAAGTAGTGAAATAAATATTATAATCTAAGATATATTTATTTCTTTTAAAAGCACTTAAAATTTCTAGGGATACCTTTATAAATAAGAAAGGGAGAACAGGAGAGAAAGAAAAGGGTAATGATTAATAAAAATGAGAGAAATAGATGAGTTAAGAGGTTTAAGAAATCTGAGGTCAGGGTCTTGGCCTATTTCAACTAAATTAACCTAGGTTATGAGTGACAAATGGGATCAGAAACTGAGGGGTTTTAATACTCAGGTATAATCTGCTTTAGGAAAATCTAAAAGCTGTAAAACAGTCACATTTACTAGATGATTAATAACACTACAAAAATATCCATACAAATATAATTCCTCAGGTGCCATTAAAATACATTTAAACATATACTCCACTTGACATAACCATCTTCTAAGTCATTACATTCTTTTCAAACATGCCTTCACAATGAATCAAGATAATAACCCCAGTGAGGAAGGCAGGGCAAGAAGTGTTCTCATCCTCACTTTACCAACAAGAATTGGAGCTCGGAGGCAGATTTAGGCAGGATCACAGTTGCAAAACTGAGACTCAAATTCAAGTCATCTGAAACTTTGGTTAATGACCTTTCTCATAAGACAGGTTATGATTTAGCAGCAAGATTCAATCAGGGTACAATCCTTCAGAAACACGTTTATGTCTGATACTAAAGTACAACACACACGACATTCAAACTTAATATGTAAGGTGCATGCACACACATTTACAATATACAGTGTTTTGGGTTTTTTTTAATTTCAGTATTTTTTTACTTGAGAAAGCAATATTTATAAGTATGTTTAGTAAGTCCTCCTTAAGGAAGACGCAGCCCACACAGACTTCCCACCTAAGTAAAGCCCGCCCCATATAAAGAATAAGAGATGGGACAGCATGCCACGGATCCCTGTCTGCTCAGGCAAAGCAGCAGTGAAGGCCCAAGCTGCGTGCAGCCTGGTTCCCTCTGGGTCCCTCACTAGCCTCTCTCTACACCACCCTCAGCCTGTGCTGGCCTGGCAGTTCTTTTCTTTAAGTCACAATCTGACTTTAAATGCATCAGGAGAGTTCTTTTTTAGTTAAAGGGGATTTCCAAAATTTAAAAATTATATTATTTCACCTCAGAATTCTATTCATTCCTCTCCTTTGCTTCTCATAGAAATTTTGACAAGATATTTTTCAAGTTAGTTCAGCTCACCGAGCTGCTATGTATTCTAGAGTCCATGAACGCTAAAGTCTTAGAACTGCCAGAACATCCAGTGATTTAAAAGGGTCTGAAAAGCATTACTTTGCCTGCACTTCCTTTTCCTAGAAGATGCAAAAGAGGACTTGTACACACTTCTGCATCTTCTCATACCAACTCCGGTTATTCTCCAATCAAGAGAAAATTAAAGAAAACTTAAGAAACCCATCGACGTGGCCACTAAAACCAAGAAAATCACAATCATCAAGATAAGGCGTAAAAGAAAATCACAGCAGTGAAATGTATATCTGAATATGGTTAAAAGGGGAAATGTTAGGTTGTACATATGGTACCAGAAATAATTAAAAGGAAAAATTGCACAGAACTGCACAATACAGTTTACTTCAGTAAAGTTAAACCATGGACTATAGTTAACAGTACCATTATAAAAATGTGATTTCATCACTGTAACAAATGTACTGCACCAATGCAAGATGATAATAACAGATGGTATATGGGAATCCTGTATTTTATGCATGACTGTTCTACACACCCACAACTTCTCTAATAATCATTTTTAAATGGCATCTATACAGTATCCAAAGTCATCTGACCTGATCCTAACCTGTAGAGCAGTAATTCTAGTACGTGGGCTGTGCTCTTCACTCTGCAAAGGGGTTTTGCTGTGAAGTAACTACTATGCAACTCTACAGCAGCACTAAGACTAGACCCTTTATCCACCGGCTGGTGTGGTGGGTAATAAGAAAAGAGTTATGGAAGTTCTGGTTCTTCTCTTCCCCTCAGTGTAGGGGTTCTTTCCTGGTGATTTGTACTGACAGATAGATAAAGTGGACTTACTGCTCCCTACATTAACCAGGAGACTCACAGGAGAGCCAAGGTGTGGAAAGAAGAGACTCGCCCCAGGTCACAGAGCTTGTAAGAGGTAGAGCCGGGCTCAAACCCAGTGTTCTGGGGCTCCAGAGTTTAACCCCTTACGAGTATTCTGGCCTCGCAACCGCAGGCAACGGACAGACAGGTTGCCACGAGGAACACAACTAGCTACCTATCAGATGTTAATCAGATGCCACTTTTCCACAAAGGGCAGCCACTCAAATTCTCCATCACACACACAATACCCCACCCCCCACCAGACCGAAACAGCTGCTGGAAACTAGCAGAAAGCAGACCATTGCTCTCCACAATCCCTTTTCTTTTCCCAGCCCCAATTACACACCCACACAGAGAGAACCAAGCACTGAAAAGCCAAGGAGGAGGGGATTTTATCAAGTCAGAGAGCCTCACAGCCCTCTGCTAGCCCCCAGTGAGACAACAGTGAAGCTTTGTGCAACACATGCTTGGGGTTTTCTTCACAGCAATTTAGAATGAGGAAATTCAGTTTATTGCCAGACTTCTGTTAAAGAGCTCCCATTTAGATGGCCATGCCCTTAATAATCTTCCCCTGTGCCACTTTAGCTGTGTTACCTCCACAAGAGCTGACAACTCAGCAGATGGCATCAAAAGTACTTCTGTACTCTGCGCTGAATGGCCTGTGAGGGCTCTGGCTGGACAGAGGGTCTATTCAGAAGGGCCTCCTTTGAAAACTCCTCTGGCATTCTCAGTCCCAGGAATCCAAGTCTCGGCATGAAAACCTTCACTGCCCAGGCAGGGAGGAGGAGGGTGCAGGGACACTGGGTCAGGGGACAGGGGACAGCACCAAGCGAGCTACCTGTGCCAGCCCCTAAGGGATACCACAGTGAAGGCAGCGACGCCTGAGCATGTTACCAGCGGTGCCCATTTGCCAGATTCCATGTTCTGTGAGGATTTCTTCAGACGTTTAAAATGAGGCACCTCTAAACAAGAAACGCAATTCCTGATGCCAAAGATCAGCACCCCGAGCACAGCACCACCATTTACCGAACGCGGAACTGAAAGTCCAATCACTTTCCATATACTTTCTAATCTAATCCTTATAACAACCCTGCTTGGCAGGGACTCCTGGCCCTATATTTTCAGACAAGAAATCAGAGGGAGGGGTTAAGTAACGCCCAAACAGCCATTCTCTTCCTCTGCACCTCTCTTTAAGATGGTGGGGTGTAAAACACCTCAGGAGCCCTGACTGTGGGTCCACGTGCTGCACTTAACTAGGTAAAGATGGAAGATGCAGCTAAAGAGAGGATTCAAGTGTGGTTTTCTCCTCAGAGCTCCCACTCTCACTTAATTTAATTATCTACCCACTGAGTAAGGGGATCTTGAGGGCAAGTTCAAAAAACACAAATGTTTCCCTTTAAAACTCTAGTTATTATTGCCTTAGCATTTCCTTTGTTTCCAGAAGACTTATAATTCCAAAGAACTTGGTTCTTTGGAGTCTATCTAGTCTTAGATCTAACAACTGCCAACATGTTAAAACATCCAGTTTGGGGCTAAAAAAAAACTTCTGCATTATTCTGACAATTAGTGTCTTACCTCTGCTTCCTAACCATTTTTATTTTTTAAGTAGATGAACATTTTGTTTAGCTTACATACAGACATCTAAATAATGTCTACGAACCAACTTAAGAACCTAGATAGTATAAAACACAGAAATATTTTAAAGACTTAAGTAAAATAGCCCATGCTTTTTAAAAAAAAGGAATTAAAGAAAAAGTTCAGTTAATTTTCACTTATATTACAGCTCCCCCTTCACTAACAAATCCCTTCTCTTGGTTGGGGAATTTGAAACAGCAAACTCTGAGGAAATGGCAAGGAGATAGTGTCATGCAATACTCATTAAGGAAAACGAAAATAGATAAGACCTTTTTCTAGAAGAAAAATGCCCAAGGAAACCAAGGGAAGCAAGCTTTATTCAAAGAGAGAGGCCTATTCTAATCTAGTAGGCCTTTACAATCTACAGAAAGTTAAAATAAGACCCATAAAATATCTAAAATTAAAATAGTAATCCTTTTTATAGTGTTCAAGAACCACGACTTTTTTTTTCTTCTCAAAGAAAGCATACTAAAGTACGTGTGTGATTATTTCTAATGCCTATATTCCCAACCTCTGCCAAATTTCTTAAGTGTGCTCTTTCTTTTCTCTAGACCACATGCTTCCCAAAAAAATATGAGCATCTACAACAAGCTACAGATCAGTCAGAGTATTAAGGTTATCAAAAGAGAGTGGTTGGAGAACCTAAAATCTGGGAGACTTTTAGATATTAAAGTACTTACTGTTGGTCGCTGG
This sequence comes from Tolypeutes matacus, assembly GCA_026826555.1. Lineage (NCBI taxonomy): Eukaryota > Metazoa > Chordata > Mammalia > Cingulata > Chlamyphoridae > Tolypeutes > Tolypeutes matacus. The sequence goes on from JAKSZT010054030.1 coordinate 65,013,305, forward strand.
GCTGACGGGAGCCATCCATGTAAATGGAGAGGAAGACACCACTGACAATAGCCCATGTGTCCTTGACCTCTTGGTAGCATACTTCTTAAAACAAAGGACGGGTTAAAAAAATAAAAAAGCACCTATTTGTAACTACAATTTTGACATATAGATACCCTATTCGCTATCTTCGAAGAACAGCCAAGGTTCCAAGACTACATTCATGACTACAAGATAAAGACTATTTAAAAAATAAAATTAAAAAGCTTTGTTTTCCCATGGAATCTATATTAACAAGCCTGTCACCACTACTCTATATCTGGCTTACTAAGGAAAAAAAAAAAATTTGGAATGGGTTCAAGTCTTGATTTTTACTATTTGCATGTTATAGATTATTTTTCTATAAATCCAATCTATTCTCTTATTATTATTTACTTAATGCAAAGGTGTTCTCAAATTTTACAAGAGAGGCAGAATCAGAAACGGATTATATATATAGAAAATTTGTTTTAAATCTGCACAAAGTATTCAGGGGGAAGTTACAAACAGGGGAAAAGCTAAGAAAATAAAGTCAATGTATCATTATTCCAGAAAGCACTTGTCAAATTGTAATTATTCCAGTGCATTTTAAATGGCACTGTCATTGCATAAGACAAAGTCCCAAGGATCTTTATGCCCTCAATTCCCACTTGAAAGAAGTTCCCCTCCTTCTTATCCCCTGGCCCAAAGCTATATACAGATACTTCTAGAAAAGTTCGCAAGGGTTGAAAGAGGCCTCAAAGGCCAACAAACCTTTTACCATGCTCTGCAGGAAGTAAAATGGAGATCTGTAAACTCCAAAAGTATACAAATAGCAATGGCTAAGTAACCTACCTACTCAAACACAACCTCCCAAGTAAATACTTAGGTGAAACCTTTTAATAACAGGTAGGGTAACTTATCTTCAAGTGACGGAGGCCATTCTGGTAATAAAATACACCCATTGGAAAGATGAACTGGAACCCAGAAGACTCACATCAGATACTTGTTCTGTCACCAATCACCTGTGTACCTTTGAACGTCAACAATATTTCAACAGTATTTTTCAACTGCTATGGAGCAGACTGAGTATCCCCGGCTGCAGAACAGGAGCACATTGGACTAGGTGGCATCAACTCAGCCTCTAGAGTCCCTCTTAGCTTAATTAGATTTTTATAACACCCATACTTAAATCTTAACAGAGTGTCTAAGAAGCCACATTTGGAATCCAATAATCCAATATCAAGGCTCTTCATGACTTCCTGAAACACAGCTCATACAAGAAATATGTACTCAGTGGCATTCATTATTCTGCTTATAACATCAGCTGAAAGTGGACATACCTTTTTCTATTCAAAAGTATTCATTTTATTGACCTTACTTTTAAAACTCATTATTCTCAATGACACTGCCGCTCTGCACCCTGTTCCTCCAGAAGCAAAACAGAACACTCCCGAGGCAAGAAACGTCCAGGAAATAACTTTTACGTATCCAGAAAACACAGGCACAAAGCTAAGCCCGGCACAGGAAACAGAAGGTAACCTCCCCTCAGCCAATGTGTAATTCTAGCCCTGCAGCTGAGAGCGCAGTAAAATCACTTCACAAAGAAGAAAGGGGAAAAGCAATTCTATTTGGAATTGCTTCATTCTACCTCCATCAACGAACTAAGGAAAAGTGCCAAGAATTTTTATTTCATGCATGTGCTTATGGGTCAAAGCTCCAAAGTGTTCATAATGGCAAATATTATTCCTTCCAACAAAAAATGCTGAGTTGTATTTTAATACCACTTTCATACCACAGAAAAAGAGCATAAATTAAGAATGTGCTATAATCAAATCCTTCTCAAAGATTACTGACAAAACTCAGATTTGTTATGATTTAAGGTACGCAATTCAGTTTTAACTCCTCTCATATAATCTTCATGATAAATTTTCAAAAATCTCCCTCAAAAATGCAAATGATTGATTAGAAGATCTAAATTATAAATACTTTATTTCCTATTTAGAAAGAACACTTACTCTAAAATTGATCAGAAGGAAAAATAATTATAAAGAGCAATGCAGAGAAAATCAGCCTGGAAAGCTGGTCCTAAAGCACCAGACTTTGCTAATATCCCACCTGGATGACATGACCAGAAGAGTGGCCAATAAAAAAAAAGGAAATTAACAGGGAGAACTTGTAACTTAAGAATTCATAGTATGAATAAAGTTTCCCTGCTATGCCCAGAAATATGACAGAAGTTATTACAGGTAGATGGTTCTTATGCACACTTAATAAAGTCGCCTAGTGAAGGATATGGCAGACTGTAAGCACAGGTACCTCTCTGTACAAACTGCCCCGTCAGGCAACGCAAAGTACCTAAGACACTAGAACATTAAGCAGGACAGGGGCAAGACTAAATCAGCTATCAACTTTAAGGACAAAAGGGTCTAATTTATCTATTCAATGGAGAAATTTAAGACACATATGAGAAGGAAATGGGGGAGAGCGCATGAAGGCAAAAAAAAGGGGAGGGGGGGATAAAGAGAAGAAAAGAGAGAAAGGAGAAAAAGAAGAGGAGAGAGAGAACAAAAACCTTTTCTCTGTGCAGAGAGGTGACACTCAAAGTATTTTCTGGGGTTACTGTTCCTTCAACAGCTGTCTCAGGCCACCTACCAATCTGAGTAAAGCTTTCCTTCCACAAGAGTTTAACTTGAGGAAGGGGATAATTGGAGAGATGTACAAGGGGTTTCCAGAGTGAAAAGCAAGTATGAAAGGAGCCAGAAGATGGGTCAGGCTTTTTCTCTGCTCATGTCTAAGCAGCTATTTATTCCCCAACACCAGTCATGTGAGTTCAGTCTGCATAACAGACAAAGGGCCTTTACTAGGAAGTCTACAAGAAAGCCCTGAAGAATTTTAGCCCAGAATGTAAGAATTCTTCCACTCTGCCTTAAAAAGAAAAAAAGAAAAAAATTAAATCTTAAAAAAGCATTTGGCAAACTTTGTTATTCAGTCATTAATGATTCTCAGATCTAGTAAAGTCAATGCCTCATGATTTTTCTTTATCTAATATAATGTAAAAGGAGAAGCTGCCCATATCCGCAATTGTTGGATTCTCTTAACAGGTTCACCTAGATAGTAAATATTCACCTTAAGTTCTTTCTGGAGCAAGGCATAAATTAAAAAAAAATAAATACATTTAACTACACCACATTAGTCACTGTCTTATGACAGCAGACAATTTACTGGAGTTTTGCAGCAATTATTAGTACTCTGGACACACACACACCCCATTTCCATTTCCATATCTTTTCCTCATAAAAATTCACATGGGGAGCGGGTGTAGCTCAGTAGTTTGAGCACCTGCTTCCCATGTATGAGGTCCCAGGTTCAATCCCCAGTACCTCCTAAAAGAAAAAGGAAAAAAACTCATAAAGCAAAAAAAAAAAGTTACCTGTGAAATTTTTTTATTTTTATTTTTATTTTTATTTTTTTTTTGGCGTCATTAGGTTATATCTTTCCAACATGGAATTGTTGAGGACTGAAAAGCTGCTGCTAAATTTTAGTACCAGCCAATATGCCACTACACACTTTCTCACACCATTTTCCTGGGGCTTTGTTCAAATTCACTCCACTTATGAAAACTTCCATCAACAGTGCTTTCCCCCAACACAAAGCTGTGAAGAGAATTGTGTTATAGCTCCTATTCTTAAAGGGACTTCCCGCAGAACCGAGCTCCGGAATCTAGTTAGAATAAGACACTAAGGCAGCACCAACACAGCCCTCACTGTTAGCGACGCCCTGCAGTTACCTCCGCGGATTGTTGCTCACCCCTTCAAAGTATTTCACATTCACATCCACAGAAGTTGTATACTTTTCATCAATCTAATACTGAAAAAACAAAAGTAATGTGATTCTTTGATTAAGACATTCAAATTAATAGAAAGAAAAAGTGCCACACTTGGCAGGTCAAGTACTCCCCTCTTCTTCCTCTCAACGGAAACAACCTCTAATAATAAAGACCTCCGCCCCAGGGGCTGGCAGTCAACTCTTCTGAACTGGGGGCTTTTGCTTCCGAGGCTCCTGCAAGGCCTGCAGGAAGCCCCCAGAGCAAAAGCTAAAAGGCCTACATAAAAGGCTTTCACACAGATGGTTTAACCCTTTAAGCCTCCAAAGGTTGAGGCCACTTTCTAGAAAGTGCACAGCAGATTAAATCCAAAGCAAACACCAAAATCCCTTAAAATGTCGGCAATTTTTGTGATGAATATTGCTTGAAATAGATAGATTATCTTCTAGACTAGAGCTTGGAAATATTGTTACTGGGTACCCCTTTGGATCAAACAAAATTCAGTGGATTGTCTGCAGGAAAAAAAGATGTGTGGTAAGATAAAAATAAAATTTCTACAAGATTCATGTATTTCTGAAGTCTTAATGCCATTTACTTGATTTCTTGGACTCCAGGACCTCAACCCCCGCCCCCCAAAAAAGACCGTCAACCCCATTTTGCTAAATTCACAGGGAAATGCAATTTCACAGCCTCCTGTAAGCTACAAAACGAGAATATTTAAGCTCAAAATGCTAGAGGCACATTTCAAATCCTTTATTTTAAACAAAGATGTCCTTTGAAAAAGTGAGTATAAGCATGGGATGGGGGCTACAGAAACTGACTTAATAGTTACAATTAAAAACAAATTTGCTTACCCACAATAAAAAATTTAAAAAAATAAAAACAAATTTGCAAAGGAGTTTAAGCAGAGCAAGGAAGTCCAATCACAGCTCTGCCACTGCCTAGCTCTATACAATCCCAGATAAATACACAAACTTCCCTAAGCCTCAGTTTCATCATCTAAAAAAATGGAGAAAATAGTACCTGCCTCGTGGGTTAATCTGAAGGATTATGTGAGACAGTGTGTGGGCAAGTACTCTCCACACGTCCTGGCACGCATGAAGCCACCATAAATGCTGGCTATTGTTAGCATTATCATTTACTCTGCCATAAGCACACAAGTGGCATTGTCATACGGTCTGCTTCTGCCCTCAAACACCAGGAGTCCAGCCATCTGTGTAAAGCTGCCAGTACTCCCTGCAGTCGGAGCCTAGCACTGGTCGGTCGAAACAGAACCAGGTGTCCTGAGCCTGGCGTGGGTCCACAGCCGGCCAGTGGGAAGGGTGTGGGCATTGCTAGTAAAGCCAGGTTAGGAGGGCACAGGTGAGTGGAATGAGCTTGAGTATGAGCTTTCGTCTCAAACCCCAGCTTCACCTCGCTTTTGAGCATATGACCCCAGGCATGCAACTTAACCTTTCTGAGCTTCCAATTTTCTCTTCAGCTGAATGGAAATATTACATTATCTCAAAATAGTCCTTGCACGTGAAAGCACAAGTACAGTGCCTGGCTCATAGAAAGTGCAACACAAATATCTTTCTTTCCCTCCTCCTCCTCCTCTATGCTGTAATTTCCTAATGCTGGGTGACTTCTGGTATAAGGTGTGAACTTGTCAACTGTGATAATCAGGAAATGGGCTGGGTGTTATTGGAACAAGGACATAAGAAAATGCAGGCCAATATATCCTAGGGAGTGGCATTTTTCTCCTGAGACAAAAATGAACAAACACACAGCTAACTAATGAGATAATACTATCTTTCAGATAAGAACATTAATCGCAAAGAAAATGTACAATAAAAAACACGCTGGTGCACTGTGACTACAACTTGAGAAATGTAAAATTGTGTGATTCTTAAGTGATTTTATTTTCACAAACTTTCAAGTCATCAGTTATCCAAAGAACAAGTTCTTAGTCTCCTGAGATGACTACACTTTTCCTTGGGCAGGTCATAATTTTTTCAGTTTCAACATAAAATCAATTCTAATCCACTTTACAATAGTGGAAGGAAGGGGATGTTCAGAACCAAAACGCCATACAGTTTGGAGCTCACAGCTGTACAGAGTCAATTCTCTCCAGAAGCCAGGGGCCCCTGTCCTGTATGGAGGAGAACCCTCTGGGCTAGAACAAAAAGCTGGTAAGGAAACAGTGGAGGAACAGCTGACACTGCCCCCTGGCTGATGACTACTGCCAGGCTCCTTTAGGACCAAACTGAGGCAAAATGCAGTAAAATGAAAAGCACCCCACCCCCAAGTGCACAATTGAGTGAGTGATACATACCTGTCCAGACCACAGTCAGGATTCATACATCTGAAGGTGAATAGCTCAGGCGATGAAATACGGTTAAAAGTGATCTTTGTGGAGGCCAGTTTCAGCACCTCCTAACAAGTCACTTAACTTACACATCATGTAACCAACGATTTTAGCGTTTTTGACTTTAATACCCATTTTTCCAACCATACTGATAATTGTATCATGAGTGCAGAGACCAACTGTACACTTGGATTTGGTTAACTAGACATAGCACAGTGTCTTTTACACAGTAGGTACCCAATAAATATCTGCTGAATGAATAAAGGGGCCTTTAAGGCACCACCATTCTGACCTTCTTCATGACCCCCATTTTGAAGATGAGACTCAAAGGGCTAAGCTATATTTCCATGATCGCGGAGCTGGTGAAGGCTCAGGAAGTGTAGCAGGACTAGAAAGCGGGAGAGGATCCATCTCTCCTCTTGGTATTCTGCCTCTCAGCTTGTAAACAAATAAAAGGGGCATTTCCCACAATGTTGGTATCCTTTCTGATATGTTCACTCAAAGGTTACCAGTTACCAGTTTCTGAAGCCTATTTTTGGTTGACATCTTTCACCTGATAAGAATGTGATTATGACAACTGTGGAATACTGAATTCTTTACAGAAACGTTAACAACTGGAAAGTTATTAGAACCCTATCATACTTCCCAGCACACCAACAAAGCAAGAAAGGCTATCTCCCCCTTCAAGAACAGGTGTCAGTGTCACCCCTCTGAGCTTCTCCCAGGTTCAAAACAAAAGGAAGTAAAAAATACATAAGGGCAAGGAGCTTAAGCAGAAGATAATATTATCTGGATACATAATTTTGACAACCTGCCTTCTTTTTCAGATCTTTTCTCCTACCCTGGATATGTCTCCTTCATTCCTTTTTTCTAAAAGCAGACAGTCAAGTTTCAGAGTCAATAAACAGTAAATAAGAAACATCATGTGGACATATGAAAGCTGTTCAATAAATTCATCATCTGAATTTATTGGAAACAACCCTGATTTCAATCCCAAAGTAGACGAGTAGAAGCTGTTTTCTGTTTTATTTTGCTTGTTTGCTTGTTTTTAAAAGACAAATACCAGAAGCATTTCCAAATGCACACATAGACACACACACATATGTATACATGCCTACATATTTATTTTTAAAATATGAAAGTCGAAAATTATTTACAGTGCTTCCCTGATTTTAATAATTTCACTTAGTGGACTTTACTATTTTTCAAAAGCCAAAGCAAGGTACATTATTTACATACAGTACCCACCAGATTTCTCTGGAAAATCCCAGGAAATACTGAAATGCTCTATTTTACAATAAAGACTCAGACTGTGGCTGCTCCGTTCAACCATCCTAATCTAGAAAACAACTACTACAGTATACCCAAAATATCAATGAGCTAAGACAGTCTGCATTTTAAAAGTCATATTCTGCTTCTCAGAAGGAAATAACTCTACTTTTAGCTCTGATGGAACTATTGGTCACTGCTGCCGTTTCTCAAACTCCTCCAAAAGGTCTTCACTGGAATCATAAGATGGAGGCGCTAGCACATACCTCCCTAGTATTTCCAATCATTTCTAAAGGCTGCTGCAAAGATTAACCAAGCCCATTTCTGGTTCACATCAGGAACGACTAGGAATTGCTATGACTTCTTCAGGCATTTTTTGTTGGCTGGCTGGTTGGTTTCCTCAGTTAAGTTTTCTAATACCTTTTCTAAAGCTTAGAAAGAAAAAAAGTCTCTTGGAAGGAAGGAGAGAATGGCTAAGGCTGCTGAAACTGAGTTGTTTTAATTTGTGGTCACCTGCAGTAGACCATCTCTAATTAGAAGGTGGAATATCTGTCCCTTTAAAGAAGTCTCCAATTACTCCACCCTGAAATGCCTACACCTGCCATGAAGAGCAGGTTCATCACCCTCCCCTTCTCACACTCAGAAGAAACATTTTCTAAAGTCAACGCTACCTTAGGATCACAACCTGAAAATGCATGGGGTTGGGGTGAGGGAAACATAAGGACAAAATGTACTGCTTACTTAAAAGAGTGGCTAATAACCCTTTGAGTAAAACCTGGGTTCCTCAATATTACTTATGTTTTAGCAACAACACACCCTACACTAGAAATACTAGGTTTCTATGAAGAACAGGGAAAGGAAAAACCAAGATGGGATGGATCTAAAAATCAAAACTACCTACCGAGATCAAGAGAAGGGAAAAAAAACTTTTAAGGAAACAGGTCCACACCTGGCCTAAAGAGTCTCCACCCCCAAAAGGCTCTACTATTTTCAGAAGATGTAATTTAGTTTTAATGTTAGCTTAAGTCTTCATAAATATTCATAGAAAGAAAAGACTTGGTCCAAAAATGTACAAGATCACCAAACAATATTTCTTTAGTGCCTCATAGTCTCATTTTTAAAAATCCCACAAAAATTTAATTCTATAAAACAGTATGTATAAATTGGCTCCTAGGTTATGCTTTAGTTCTGAGTGGCAGTCAAACTGCCTGAATATAATAAACAATGCTCTGGTACAGCAACAAATCAAGCCTCAAATAAAGCCACTTTTTAAACTTCTCACAACAGGTGCTCTAAAACAATGAGACCTGCATCCATTCATTACACCCAACAGTAAAAATATCAGCATACACTTTCTGACAAAGATCAAAGGACATGCAAAAATAGGATTTCAAAATAATCTGGTATGAATGGAGACCGAATGGCAGCACCTACAGCAGAGAAACCAGGTGGGGATCAACAGAAATAAGAATCCACTTAGGAAAAAAAAAAAAAAAAAAAAAACTTTAATGGGCAACAAACTTTGCCAAGGATTCATTTAGACTCTAGAGCCCTGTTTTCCAAGAGAATCGCTCCAGAAAGATCACAACCAGATAGGGAATCTGACACAGCTCTTCACACCTGTGTTCAACTGAGTACTTAATGGTTCCAGATGGATAAGTCTTTGCACATGATCTGTGCTCACAACTAGAAGGCACTTCAGACTCACTCAATGCTCTAAAAAGCCCCCTAAAACTGTGTGTGTGAAGGGTTATAGCATTTCAAATTTAGACAGATCAGAGAGTTCCATATGCAACAAGAATGAGCTCAGAACTCATGGCCCAGGTAGCTATGTAATACAGTAAAAATTCAGGATTCAGAGTCTGAAGTTGTGGATTCTATTACTTTTTGTTTCTTACCCAGGGACAAATATTGCTTTAAGTCCAACACAGTGCTTGGCACTGTGTGTAGGAAAATACCACAGAGCAACCACTCTACATTAAGGAGTATTGGGGGGGGGGCTGGATTTTAACCTTTCCCCCATCTTATTTTCAATAGTTCTGATTCAACTTATTTATAAAATAAAATCTTATTACAGAAGAAATCTTACAATACTTAACCTAGAACAACACAGCTTTACAGGTGCATATACAGTATATCACCTTTGAAAACAATGCAAATAAACCAAAGGAGCACACCATCAAAGACTTTTCAATAAATCAAGTCCCAATGTCAATATCATGTCTATATTCAGTCCTTGATTTCACACTATTTATGTCTGCTACACCAGCTACTCATCCAGTGAAATAGTAAGATAAATGAAACAGTGGTAATGCACTGTCAAGTGAAATTAAAATACTCCACCTGGTTACAGATGACAAAAGTACCTAGAATACTTTTAGAAGTCTTCCACCATAAAAGTTACAAAATAAAGTCCTAGTGCTTAAAGAGCTGCTCTCTAGGAAATCTCTGTTATTCAGAATAACTCATTCCCTGCCTTTTTCAAGTAAGAGGTTTCAGAAGTTCAAACCATATGCTAAGTAAGCTGTAGTTTTAAGCCAGCAAACTTTGTTCTTAGGCAGAAGAGCAAAGAGCAGATGGCCAGAAAATGTCTTCTGCACCCGTCTTCAAATGAGCAAAGAGGCGGTCAAGGGGCCGGGGGGAGGGGGAATAGCTGGCTGAGGGTCCATGTCGGCACCACATACTCCTCACTCACCTATGGCCCACAGACCTGCTCAATCCTCGCAAACAGAAGGGACACCTGAACCCCACCCATGGTGCTGGTCAAAAGGCTCTGCAATCTAACATCTAGAATTCAGTAAGTGGGGAGGGAGGAACTAAACTCAAGCTCATTATAAAGATCAAATTCTCCAAATGTGCTCTGTCCAATTCAATTCAGGAGCCACTAGCCACATGTGGCTATTCTGAAATGAGAGTGGTGGAAGTATACACAACACACTGGATTTCAAAGACTTAGTAACAATAACAAAAGAAGTAAAATTAATTTATATTATGTGTTGAAGTGATAATATTTTGGATATAATGAGTAAATATAGTATTAAAATTAATTTCACCTGTTTCTTTCACTTTTATTTTACATGGATACTAGAAATTTTAAATTACAAGTGGCTCACATTTTATTTCCATTGGATAGTGCTGCCCTAGACTCTTAAAGATTTCTATGATCTTTTGTTTTAATGTGTTAAGAAAAATTCCACTAATAAATTTTAAGCTAAGTTTCTAGTTTTTAATAGGCAGATTCCTCATAGCTCTTAGCAGAGCAGCAAAGACAGGACTGCTATAAACAACGTAAGGAAAACAGGCAGCCCTTTTTTACCTTCATGACTTTTTCTTCTTTCAAGTATAACTGTTTCTGGGAGTGGTTTAAAATTTGGGGCATTTATCCCCCTTGGTAAAAATGGTTATGTCTGGGGAAGAGAGTGGAGAATCCAGATAAAGGGTACTAGCAGCATCTTGTCAGGGAAATAAAGAGTCCCCAGGTAAAAGCTAATATGCAACCCTGTCACATGGGGAGGGGATAGTTAACACATTTACTCAAAAGGATTATTGTTGAGAGTTGTGCCCTTAATAAACACTTGACCCAAAAATGACCAAATCAAGGCTCAAAAACGACCAAATCAATGCTATTCCTTATTACAAGTCACTTACTGAGACAAGTTTCACAGTTCTGCTACAAAGAAGTCTTTTCTGTCACCTTTGCCATGTTAAGACTATTGCTGACCAAACACAGATCCTAAAAAAAAGTCAACAGGGGAAAAGGAAATACTAATTAAGATAAATCAGCTCAGATCAGTAGCTACATTTGAGAAGCTTCTGACCTTACATGACCAAAAATTAAAGCAGCTTCCCTTTCTAGCCCTCCCCAAGATGTGTTAACATGGGGTTAACACGATCATTCTCATATTTCCCTAAGAGTCTCCTAATTTCAGAAAGACTGAGTTTACCCTGCTCTAGTCTCACCAGTCCTCTTAAGCCAAAAACTTGAGGCCAAGTTAGAACTCAGTGTAAACAGATTTCTATTTTTAAGGATCTATTTAAAGAAAGTAAAACCTCTTTTTAAAAGGAGGGGAGTGTTAGGATGAATGAAAGCCTCTCGTTTCACTTTAGAATTTAAAATCTGAGAACAAACGAAGTTTGTTCTTTCAGGCTTCTAAATTAGAATTTACATACTTAGGGAGGAAAAAGGGGAAAGCTACTTCTCACCATCCCAGTCACAGAGAGAATAATAATTCCTTATTCCTTTACCAATTTCAGAGTGATATGCCTGTGTGTCCTAAGTAGGCAGTAACTGTTCTCTCTCCTTTACCTGCCTGAACCTAAAAGGCTCACTCTCAGTCAAATCCTTCACAAAATCACTGAAGGTGATGATGGCAGCACAGCACTGTAAAAGTAATTAATGCCACTGAATTTAAAATGGTTAAAATGGTCAGTTTTATGTTATATATGTTACCACAATAAAACACACAACACTGCAGGGAAAAGGCTGGTGAGCACTCTCAACTCAGCTGTTCAAAAACCACCAGGGGCAGGACTTTTCCCTTAAAATGACGGCAGGGCCAGAGTAAATGGTAAAGGAGGGAGAAGACAGACAGTCTAGAAAGACAGAAAAGAAAGCTGGGGTGGGGGGGACGACAGGGAGCCCAAAGTGCTGGAAGACAAGGACCAGGACTAGGAAAGGCTTAAGGAAAACAGCATCAGCCCAAAGAGGTCAGGGGTCACTGAAGAGACCAGGCACTCCCTGCATCACCAATCAGCTTTCAGTCCACAGCTGGGCTGCCTAGGCTTGCTGCCTCCTCCCTTTTACTAAGCTAATCAAGGTCAGAACTTGCCTAGGGGGCCACCAAATGAAATTCCAGGTGTTACAGGAAGTGAGGGCGCAGGTTCACTGCTGGGTGGCCCCTTCCTCTAGAGCCAGGTGAAGCTCAATTCAAGAGTGCAAGTCCTTGAAGGGTCTTTTCTAAATCTGACCAGTTGCGTCAAGACCATTTGGGGAACTGGGAGGTTCTGGAGCCATTTCATGCAACCGCTTCCTATGCCTCTGGTAACAACTTCTTCCAGTCCAAAGATAATACAAAGAACATACACTTTTCACTTACAGACCTCACTATAACATCTACAGGCAGCTACTTTTATTCATCTGGTGGCAAGTCTGTCTCCCTCAAAAGGGCTGTAAGCTCCCTGAGGACTGGCAAGTTTCCACTCGCCTCCATCCCCACTACTAGCAGAGCAGTGAGAATGGCATTTGAGTGCCTAACCACAAGATAAACACTGGCCACGTCTTCTTGTATTTAATACTCACAACCATATTAGTTACTACTATTGTCCCCATTTTTCAAATTAGGACAACTGTGATTCAGAAAAATAACTTTCACAAGGGCCCATAGCTAGTTAACACCAGAACAGGAGTTCAAACCCAAGGCCAACTGACCCCCCCAATGTCTATGCTTTGGACATTAGGCCAACAGTTCTCAAACTTTTTAGTTTTAGGACCTCTTTACACTCATAAAAATGGAAGATTCCAAAGAGCTTTTGTTTCAATGGTTTATATCAATATTTACCAAATTAGAAATTATACTTGTGTAATTAAAGATGGGGGGAGCGGGCTGCAGAGTAAAACTCCCTTGCTCCCTTGACCTAAACTTTATAAGTGGGTAAGGAATCACTCGTTAACATGGAGTCTGTGATATCCTTAAGGGAGCAAAAATGTCTATTTTCCCCTTCCCAATCCCCCACAAAGAATGAAGAAGGGGGGTCAAAACTATGGTTACAAGAGTCTCCATGCATCACAAACTTGGATCTTACTCTCATGTTCTCCCTTTTTAACTCTCTTTATTACAGATGAGGTGCATGACCTCTATAAAACTCAGTCTCACTGTCTGCAGCAATGGGAATAAAACTCATGGGCTCATTTTGAGTGGAGAAAGACTCAGAATAGTGTCTGGCTCACAAGCAGGTGCCCAAATGTTGACTGTAGTCATTGCTGTTATTATTAGCTATAGAAAAGTAGAGAAGGATTAAAGAGAATTTTCCATTTCCACAAAACTAAGCAAGGTTTTTGAACAGACATGTTTTTCCTTCCCTTACTCTAAAAATAAGGTTCTTTTCAAAGCGAATAAGGGAAGGGCTTTGCTTATGCTGACAGTGCAAACTAAGATTGAAACCTATCTTCAAATATTTATTTTCCCATTTGAAAGTCAACATTCCTTTCTGTCTTCACAGCAACCTTGAAAAGAACAGTTATTGCAGATATTAAGGTCAAAAAGCACTGTTTGAAGGTTTGATTCTGCTGGAGATAATGACTTTGTATGGGGCTCTGAATTTATTTAATAAATTTTAGGTGCACAGTATGATAAAGTAGGCTTTAAATTATGTTGGTTAGGGGGAAAAATCAAGATGATATAAATCACTCAGAAGCCAAAGAACTCAACACGTTTTAGTGAAGGCACAAAAGTATATTCCATCTTCCCGGGATACTCAATGCCTGGCTTCCTGAGGCCCTTGACGTGGGACGGACATGCCCACAAGCTTGAATAGCTCTCTCCTCTCCCTTCCCTTGCGTAAAATAATAGCAGGCACGAGGAGGCGGCTAGCTGCTCTACCAAAAGAAGATTTATGAGGCCTTCTGTTTTTATAGGGTGAGAAGCCACTCTGGTAGTACCAAAGCTGGTTCCCAACATCATCCCTAAAGGTGACACCTCAAATAAAGATGGCTGGACAAGGAAATGATTAACAACTCTAATCTATCTGAGTGAATTCTGAATCACTCGGATTTGGTGCGTGGGGTTTAGCGGAAGAGATTTACTGGATAGTCTCCTATATGCCAAATTGTAAAGAAAGCAAGTTTACCAGAGTCGGGTTTGTTGGGGGGGTTTTTTTGTTGTTTTTTTTTTAAACCTTTGGTCAACAGACTTTATGAAAAATAAATATAGGGAAGCGGATGTGACTCAAGCAATTGGGCTCCCTTCTACCATATGGAGAGTCCCGGGTTCGATTGCCAGGGCCACCTGGTGGCCCACACAACGCAGAGAGCTGGTGCAACAAGATGAAGCAACAACAACAACAAAAAAAAGGACAGAGGAGAGACAGTGAGAGACACAACAAAACCAGGGAGCTGAGATGGCTCTGGCAATTGAGTGCCTCTCTCGCATGTTGGGAGGTCCCGGGATCGGTTCCCGGTGCCTCCTAAAAAGATGATGAGAAGAGAAGATAAGCAGACACTAGAATGTGCAGTGAATGGACACATTGAGCACAGTGAGTACAAACAGCAGGGGGGGGTAAATTTTTTTTTTTTTTTAAGAAAAATAAATATAAACAGGATGACAGAGAATGTAGTTGGCAATCTCCACTGAGAACCCACAGCCCAGGGCACCCACCATTACAGATAACACTCTGTGCTTTATAGTTCTTAAACTGTATCAAACTGATTAGTATCAATAAAAAAAATAAAAACTTTTACTTCACTATCTGTCCTCTCTTGAAGGCTATTAAAAAAAGAAAAGAAAGAAAACCCTAAGACTTTAGAAACAAATAGTATTTCAGGAAATAACACGGGGGGCTCCTACCATGAAGAAGATAAAGTTGTCTTCATTTTTCCTTTAGGGCACCCATGCCCACCAACAGTAGGATTTGGCTAACAGCAAGGTTTGGTGCTCCCCAGAAATCCAAATCCCTCCCCGATATTTTAAAAGGAGCACTATTGTCCTCATTTAGCATGTCTGCCTCTTTCCAGAATATCCACTATGTGCGAGGAAGGAAAGTAATCTGTTGACTAGCAGCTTTATTCGAGTTGTCACTGCAGAGATACTGGTGGACCTTGTCAGGGGACTGTCGGCGCGGCTTGCCCCGTAAGCAACTGATCCTGCCCTTAGGAATCACAGTTTAACAGGAGAAGAACGACAGGCAAACCCCCTGCCCGACCTGCCAGCAATCAGGACAACCGGCAGGAGACATTCACTGTGTTACTGGTGTCAGTCAACTCCAAGCCTTTGATGAGCACTATCTCGTTTAATCCTCACACCACCTCACAAAACAGGTGCTACTGTAATGAGCCCTATTTTACAGCTGAAAAAACTGATTCTTAGGTTAACTTTCCCAAGGTCACCACCTATTTGGTGGCCGCTCAGGCAGAAGTAGTCTTTCCACTGTAAGCTGCACAGGCCATCCAACGAAAGAGGAAGCAGGATGGAAAAGGCAGAGACACGCAGGGGCCATGAAAGCAAAAAGAGGACATCAGAGGCGGCCAGGAGAAGACAGACCCTGAATTAAGGCCCTTACAGCACTCCAAAAGTACAGGAGAATGGAGGAGGAAGAAGTCCAAGATGTCTTAAAAAATCATTGAGCCAAAAAACCATCTGCAGAGCATTATCCTGTTCTTTCACTCCACAAATCTCAAAGCACTAAATCACCTCCCACAGGTTACTATCAATTTTGTTCAACCCAGGAATCTCTAGAATCCACTGACTTTGCCCTACGTAAAAGAAGATATACTACTGCTAATTTTCTAAAAACCTGCAGAGAAGTTACTTCTAGGACTGACTGGGGTCATCTGTTTCTCAAAAAACCCTGCCTCGGATGGTTTTACCCCTCGGGTTGGCCCCTGTGTTCATCAAGAGTCAGTCGGTTTCTGGCCAGAAGCGGTTTTTCTAATTACTACTGTTCAGTGGCGTAAAAGAGGATCCAGGTTTACTTAGACTCCTTGTATTTGGAGCATCACAGCCTTTACCCAGGAATGTATTTTAGCAAGTCCAGAGAAAAACAAGTAAAAGGGGGCTTCCTCCACTTCTCCTTTCTGGGAGGTGGGGTGATGGGAGGGTGTAGGGTAGGAGAAAGGAGGGAGGGAGCTGTGGGCTGTCCCTGTAAGCCATCTCCTGCCACCTACCAGCTGTGTGATGTTGGCAGGGAGGCTAGTTAACCTCTCTGCTTCTCACAATCTCTCCAGAGCCTGCCACAAAGCTGCCGGTCCCTCCAATTTAACTCATGGTATTCCTTTCCACTTCCATTCACTCCTGGCAAACTTGAAACAAAGGGCAGTGAGAAAGTTAAAGGAGACAGGGGCTTAAATGAGAGGGGAGGGAGGGGAGGAAAAAGGCATAATTTGCACCCTGATGATAGTGACTAACCAGCAAATGACAGCTTTTTCCTTTTCCAACTTTCTTTCATCTGAGTCACCTGTTCCAGGCATAGGATCCTAGCCCTGAGCAATTTACAAGGAGTGGCAAAGAAAGGAAAAAGGAACCCACAATCATTTTAAAGTGTGCGTTCGTCAGCATGTTTAACAAAACACCAGGCAGCCCTACCAACAGACTACTCCAGGCCTGTCTCTTTTCCAGATACTACGACTCAACATTTCCAAATCTTATACTCTGACCCATCAAATGAAACAACAATTAGGGAGAGCCAAAAACAAAAGCAAAAACAAAAACCTCTCACATTATTAAGTCCTAACTTAGGTGGTTTGGAGCAGTAATGTTCATTCAGAAATTCACTCAGAGGGCAGAGCTCTCATTACCGTAATTTACTCAGAGGGCAGAGCTCTCATTACCAAGTAAGTATGGCAGCCAGATCTGCTGCCCGGAAGCCTCAGCCCAGAAACCTGCAGAGTGTGAGTTCCCTTCACAACTTCTGAACAACAGAAACACTACACACCCAAACGATTTTAAAAAGAGAAAAAGTACCAGAAGTCAGAATGCCAGCTCTTCCAAGTATCAAATAATTTCACAAGATTAAACTTTATTAGGAGCTTTATCATCTGTGTCTCACAGATTTGTCATAATGACTAATTTTTCATAATCAAAACTCCAAATTGCCCAATAGTCCCCTTTTTCTGTGTGTGGACAGCTCATGATAGCACAGCAAGTTCGTAATACTGTGATGGTAAAAATGAGTTCTCAAAAGAGAGAAGGAAGGAAGGGAGGAAGGAGAGAGAAGAGGGGAGAGGAAGGGAGATGGGGTACACGGAGAGAGAGAGAGAGATTTTAATGCCAGGGCTTTACTTGCTTTTATTTTAATGGGCATCTTTTTTAAGCTTTTTTTCAGTCAACAAACTTTTGTTAAGTATCCACCAGGTGCCCAGTACTGCATGTGCCACAGCGCTAACTCCAAAGCCAACTCAGACACTACATTCTAGCAGGAAGGATCAACAGGTACAGTGCAAGGAGTGATTACAAAGGTACAACAGGGGGTGGGGGTACACTGCAAAGGGGCTTATCCTGTGTAGGACAACCAGAGAAACCTAGTGAAAATAACTTATAGAATGAATCATTATGATGGGATAGAGATGCAGGAAGGCAAGCAGAAGCATTCTAAATACACAAGTACTAGCTTGTGGGGACCCCTCTCTACCATTAATCAAAGTTAAACAAATGTAAAAACGCAACGTGCCAAGTCCTGCGACCCGAGACTCGGTGCTAGCAGTGCCTGAATTTGTGCGCAGGACCCTGTTCGGGAGGCCAGTCTTAACTGCCTGGCCGGAAAGAGCTCGGCAAGCAGCAGAGACAGACAGGAGGAGTATGGCAGCAGCCACAAAGATTAGGGGGACAGTGGGGCTGGAGGAGGCCAGGACCAAACTAGGGGCTGGACCAGCCTGGGCCTACAGGCTCCTGCAAGAGTTTGTGGCCTTTCTCCTCTGAGCAAGGGGCAGATACAGAGGGGGGTGGCGTGACCAGGCTCCGGTTCTGAACATATACTGATAGCTGAACTGTCAGGAGCAGACCAAATGTGGGGGCTGTGAGAAAACAAGTCGAAAGCTATCCTGATCTCAACAGCAGCTCTAGGATTTTCAGCTTTCAAAGTATCTGATGGCAAGGTGCTTTGGGTGGAATAAAACACATGTAATAGTAGACTTCTGGAAAGGATAACAGGGCTACCTTCTGAGAACACCATTAGTAAATAGAAGGCTGAAGAAAGTGACCTTCTCCCCTCCAAAAATAGTATCAGTCACACAGGGTGTGAAGGTCAGCAACCATTCAGAGCTGTTCTGAGACTGTGTCAGCATCACAAGCTAACCTGTCAACCAGCACCACCCATGTATCGTATAGTACTGCAGGCAACTCTCAAGTTCACACCCTCCTATCTTCACCATCTCAGCTCAGACCATTCCTACTCTAACAGCATCCAAACCAATGCCTGCCATCCTCCCCAGACTGCCAGGGTGGTCTTTCTCAGGTACAATACTGTCTCTCCTGTGCTCCAGACTGATGCCTAAGCAACTTGGTTTTACACCAGAGCCTCCCTTGGGGATCTGGTCTTTGCCTACCTTTTGTCCTGGCCCTGCCCCAGTCCCACCCAGCAAAGGACTGGGAAGAGAGGGTATTCTGAGAAGTGTGTACTCTAAGAGCTACAGAGTCTCTATTTGGTCTCAACAGGAAGCCCTACTACAAAAACAAAGCAGGCCATAACTGGCTGGTGCCCTGGCCTTGCTGTGGGTACCTTCATTTTCCCACGGAAGATGACCCCAAGACCCTCTCCCCTGCCCTTGCCTGCTTCCCAACAGCCTAAAAGGGATCTCATTTATACAGTCCCTACATTGTATAGTTGCATTCGAAGCCTTTTCTATCATGGGTAAATAAAGGGCTTTGGAGCTGCGGCGGGGGGGGGAGTGTTAAGTTGTAGTCAATGAGAGGGGAGATGGTATCAGTTTACTCTGGTGTCTTCTTTTTGTCTCTGAACAACACCTGCTGACAAACACAAGTCAAAAAAACATAGCCTAAGTGGGCCTAGCACCGATTGGAATCCTGTCCTCTTTTCTATAGTTCCACATATGCTGGGCTGGTCTCTCCTGCAACACTGTTCTCAAAAGAGTCCATTTCCTCAAGAGCCTTCTCACCTCCACAACCACTCAGGTTCAGTTCCATCCGAACCCCAGCGCAGCGACCACTGTTCCCTGGACGGCATGCCCAGTCCACAGACCCAAAGTTCTGCTGCCCCAGCCTCCTCCCAAGGCATCAGCAACAGAAGGCAGGCAGGGAAGAGGGCTAGGCTGCACCCACACAAAGCAGCCCGAGGCCAGTGGCCAGGCCTTGATTTCTTCTATGTGTGGGTGTGTAAATGGCTAACAACCAAACACTGTCTGCCTGGCAAACTAATGGTGACTGAACTGGCTCATGACTGCAGATACAAAAGAATAGAAATGGAAAAAAAGGAGAGACATTCAGCTTGCTGTGTAACAAGACTAACTACAATCTTTGTAGTAAACTTCCCTGATACTTATACTGTTACCATTGAATATAATATAATAAGGATAATTAAATGTGCCTTGGATTTCTCTATTTTATGGGTTTTTTGTTTTGTTTTGTTTTGTTTTTTTGTACTGCAATAGTAAACTGTATACATGTAACAAATAGCTGCTACAGTGTAAAAGAAAAAATAAGTGGGGTCGGGGTGAGAGGGACACAACATACTGACCAGGTCACTGGTTTCTTTAAATTTTCCTTAATTTGAATTAGTACAGATTTCCAGGCAAGAGTAATTTCAAAAATTCAAACTTGCCTATCAAAGAAGCTATACCATGATTACCTGCATAGTGGATAATGAATCAACCCATTCATGAGATCTCTTTTCTATCAGAAGTCTCAATAATAATAGAAAGGAAATAATAATGGGAAGAAAGAAAGAAGATGAAACTCTTACACTCTCTGAGGACAAATGCCACTTAATTTACAAAATGCTCCCCACGTGCCACTCTGAAATAAACACACCACAAATACTTCCAGTCCTCTCCCATCATTACCAACCCCAAGATGCAGTACAGGGAACATAGGTTAAGGGACCTTTTCCAGGTCCACACAGTCAATACATGAGAACTGGCCCAGAAACATCAAATCTTTGCTCTTTCCATAATAAGGCAGTCGCTCCTCCAAGAAAATAGTTGCCATTAGAGCCTTTAGAAGAAAACCATGTACTAATCACCAGGCCATATGCTTAGAGTTTTTCACCTTCAAGGTAAACTTCATGGGTGGGCAATAGCATCACAATTTTCTAGGTAAGAAAATTAAAGTCCAAGGAGATTATAAAACTTGTTCAAGGTTTCCAATTTAGTAAGTGGTGGAAAGGTCGGGTCTCTTCTTTCCACTGCCCCAGGCATTCCCTTTTGCCAATTATGTATGCTTCCCCCTGACGCGCACACACACACCTCCATCTCCTCTCTTCTCCCTCAACATCTGAGTATCTGCTGCTGCTCCTACATCAACAGCCATACCTAAGGGCCACTGCTTCTCTCCCCAGTGCCAGAAGAGACCCAAGTTCTAATTCTACACTTGACACCCATTTGCTGGGCCTGGTGGACTAATGGACCGCGTGTCCATGAAGGTCTTTTACAAGCCTCCCATAGGCTTCCTTTCTTCATCTCTTCCTTTCTTTGTGCCCCCTCCCCCAAGAGCTGGGCCTTTCTTAACCACCCATGCACCATCACCAGCAAGTCACTTCCTTCCTCAATCACAAAGGGTCAGGTACGAACTTCTGGCCTGGGCCCTCTGCTTTTATGCCACAAGGAACTGCTCCTGCACCACAGTCTCCAGGCCGGGGCCGGGGCCTCCTGCAAGCTTTGACTGGCAGAGGCTGTTAGACACTTTGGCTCGCTGTGGGCCTTCACCACGCAGGCATGTGCCAGAGGACTGACCACTGTCCCAAAAACCTTCTCAGGATGCGGTAACAGAACACCAAAGGGGAGGGCAAATACTAAATTTAAAATATATTAAAAAAAAAATAAAAATAAAAAAATAAAATATATTAAGAACAGTAAGAATATACCTGTATTTTTCCAAGCCCCCAGCACTTAAAATATGGTTAGGAGAGGAGAGATGACTAACAGCTATTTTGAATCCCCATATAAAACCCAGAACGGAGAGGCACAGCTTTCCTTTCTTTCAACACAGCCAGAGGAAAAGAAGGGGATTGTGGGGGGGGGTGAAAAGAGGTAAAGGGTAAGAGAAGAAAAGAAAAAAAAAAAAACCTGAATTCCATAACATTCCATTACTCACCTCAAGATAGAAAACCACTTTTTCTGAGCATGGTTGCCTGCCAAAATTTTTCCTTTAGCTATACCCCACAAAAGCCTGTCATGATTATACTTCTGAAGGATAATCAGTTCTCAAAGAAATAAAATCAACATAAAATAAATATGTTCTTGAAAGTTTATGAAGGAAGGGTATGTGAGTTACTTCAGCCCTAGGGCCACGGTAAATTACACATCAGCTACTTCTGTGGGCTTTTTGAGCCCATTTCATCTCCCGTAAGTTTAAAAATAATAATAAATTACCTTAAAATCGGCACTTACTCCTTCAATGCTGGTTATGCTAAACACGTTTCTAGAAAAACTTAGGAGAACTAGCTTCTCCTCCCAAATTCTGAAGTATAATTCAAAACTAAAGGAGTCACTAAGTAAATCCATACACAATTATGAAAACCTTTATACTTTTCCTAGTCTTTTCTGGAGGAGAAGAAACATGAAATCCACTAACAGGAACCAAAACTTCTTTCATTTAAAAGGAATCTCAAGTGGGGGGGGGGGAACAAGGCACGATGTTCAGGTACATTTTCAAAAATAATTTTCCTTCCCTCTTTCTCCACACACCATTTCATTTCTAAAGGAGACAATTCTCCACTCTTTGGTTTATAATTTTAGAAAATTTACTCTCCCATTCAAGTCAATGTAAATGCACTATTCAGCATATTTCTGAGTCGAAGTGAATTGATATGAATTCATTTTAAGAATGTATGATATCCTCAAGAAAAAAAAAAAAAAAAGGATGTGCAAACCTATTAAGACCATTTCAGTGCCAGAGATGACTGAGACAGACCCAATCGACCAGGAAAGCCCCAATCCGCAGACATTTGTCCCACCACAGCCTCATGCCAGGGAGGGATCCAGTGTCTGTGAGAGGCAGGAGTGAGCCAATGGATCACAGAGGGTAAGGCAGTCAGAGCAGCTCCTTTCCCAAGCAAACCTTCTTGCACTCAGGCCTCTGTGCAGCTGTACTAACTACCCATGAATTCAACACGTCATCTAAAAAACTGTCCCCACCACGACCATCAAAAAAAGGGAAAAGAAAAGGGAGGAGAGAAGGGCCAGTCCTTCAGCAATAGTGCTGGCCTACCATTCAACTTCACCCAGCCCTCTACCCCAAACTCAGTGTATAATACGTTGTCACAAAATTTCTCACAACAGGAAAAGTGGTTGTAAACTATGAATAGTTCATAATTTGTCATCTACTGAGATGTTCTACAATATCACAACCATGTAATGTTTAATTTATGGGATGTGAATCTAACAGAATACCGTGCAGCCGTTTCAAATTATAAGAGTAAGAAGAAACATGAAAAAGTGTTTCAGATACAAAGCACATGAATGAAAAAGAATGCAAACCAGGAAGTCTTTTTCCCCCCTGACCTAGGTCCACAAATACATTTGGAAGGGCTGGGTCCCCCGGACCCTTCCAGCTCCTAGTCGGCAACTCCCCAAGTCAGATGTTGCACCTCGTTCCAGGCCATTCATAACGGCCGTGTACAGCTGCAGAGACAGGTTCTGTCCAGCTCCGTCGGTCCACCATCCACACGCCATCTAACACTGTGCGAACATAAAGTCAAGAACTAAACCAAACAGGTCCGAAAACTAAGATAACCCTCAAGACAGGAAACTCCTTGAGAACCAATACAGAGTAAGTGAAGGAGGAGGCAAGAACTGCTCCAGGACTGCATGAAGAAAAAAGAGACCTGGGGATTGGAGGAGCAGGGTAAATCCTGGAGGGAGGGTGCAGGATCTTCAGCGGTGGTGAGCAGCATCTACACGAAGATGGGTAGGAGAAGAAAATTACTTTGGTGGGTGCAGAACAAGGCCCTACACCAAACAAGAATGAAACAAAAAGAGGACCACACTGCAGAGAGCAGTGAGCAATGCGGCTGGATTTCACTTCATAAGGAATGTCTACCCAGTTGTTAAAAACTTATTTTAACCATTCTTCATTTTTGCTAAAAGGAACCTAGCATCTCCCGCTGTCACAGCTTTCAACTATCTTGACTACAACCTATGGAAAAAATACATTTAAACACCCCCCAATACACATAAAACACAGACACTTATAACCAAAACAATCACTTCTAAAAATCTCACGGAACACTTACTCTTAGTACAGGTGACACTCTCTATTTTCTATCCAATTAAAAGGAAGATGCCCAGTCCTGGCCAACTAAATTCACTGCAATACCACGACTGGACTGCAATCCACAGCTAGAAAAACACTCTCCTATTCTGTCATTTTGTGAAAAGCAGCCCAAAAAATTAAGAACAAGATATTGTAAGCATAATATTAAATGGGATCATACTTTCTGAACACAATGTCTTCTACTAATGTCTAGCAGATTATTTTCAGAGAAAATGCTGAAGAAAAAAACAGAATAGGAGGGACCTGGATGAACAGGGACACAGGGACACATGGACACATACACACACACACACCCCTGAATCAACAAATCATTTTCTGAGCCATTAACTCTTAATTTGTTTCTGTTTTCATCTGTTGTTTGATTTTTAGCATCTTTAAGATCCCTAAAAACTGAGTATTTGTACAATACACCCAGTTTCAATTTGTGTGAGATCATTTCTGAATTTTGCCTGATTTCAAAATATAAACCAATTTTTTTCACACACTGCAGGAAATAGAAGACTCTGGAACTACGGTCTCCAAACAGGGTTGAACATTTAAATCACTTGTGGGGTTTATTTTTTAAAATACCATTCCTAGGTTGGCCCCCATCCCAGATCTATCAATAAAGCCCCAGGAACAGATAAGTTTCCAAAAATTTCAGGTGTGATGGTAATGGTCTATATTTTGATAAGGTTTGGGTTACATGGGTGGAAGCATTTGTCAAAACTCATTAAGATTTGTGTGTGTTTCATTACATGTAAATT
The DNA here is from genome assembly GCA_026826555.1 of Tolypeutes matacus. Taxonomy (NCBI): domain Eukaryota; kingdom Metazoa; phylum Chordata; class Mammalia; order Cingulata; family Chlamyphoridae; genus Tolypeutes; species Tolypeutes matacus. The sequence continues at coordinate 65,037,647 of JAKSZT010054030.1, forward strand.
TTCCCTAAAAGAAAAAAAAACTTAACAAATACTGTACTCCAGTAGTATTCTATGCAAACGGAAATGTTTTCAGGTGAAAGGTGCCGATTTCTGCAACTTATTTTGAAATACCAAATAAAAATTGGATGGAATGATGAATTGATGGATTGGTTATGTATTTATATGCTAAGCAAAAATAACGTTAACTGTAAAATCTGTGAGTTGAGATACATACATATATATTCACTATTTAATTCTTTTGAATTTCCTATAGGTTTGAAATTTCTCGTAAAATATTGAGGGGAAAGCTACCAGGATAATAATGCACAGCCACTGCCTACCCCGGTTCTCCAAGTGTGGTCCCCAGATCTGTAGCTTTAGAGAACTTGTTAGTAATACAGATTCTAAGTCCCAATCCTGGTGTTTCCAAAGTTAATGAGAGGGTTGAACTTGACAATCTTCTAGTTCTTTGGTTCCATGTTTCCTACACAGAGTACTAAATGTATTCCTTATATATCTCACCGCTTTTACAGTTTTTAACACAAGAGTAACTGTTAAATCAACAATTAAGATCCTATTTCTCTTTCATTTTATATTCATCAGTACTTGCCTTAAAAAAAAATTAGATTCTAAAACACAAACCACATATTTTGTAAGCTATGTGTAACAAAAAAAATTTGTTTCAGATAAAATAAATAAAATTGGTTTTATCTTTAAGGAGCTCTGCCATTGCAATCAGAAGACAACCTGACTATACAAGGTTCTTTATCCTTCCAGGTATTTTGAAATAACAGTATCTGTCAAAATAATTTTTTTTCCCATTCTCACAGGGCTTAAATGAAATACATTCCACTATGCTTTACAAAAATCCTTCTTTTTGAAGATGGTACTAAATGAGTAAATATTAAATGATTTTAGTTATTCATTTTCCCATAGATCTCTTTAGATTATAGATCTATAGATTATCCAAAAATATATCCTTAGAAAGCTGCAAGAGGATCACACTGAAATTCTCTTCTGTCTCATGCAAAATAGGCCAAGGAAGACAAAAATACATTTTGCTCTTTTACATACAGGAATTACAATGAACTGTGCTACAGAATTTTTTTTTTTTTTTTTTTTTTTTAAACTCTGCTCATTGCAAAGCTTTTACAAATAATTTTAGATGACTAAAGTCCAGGAAGCAAACTATATATACATATATTTTTATGTATTTAAATTTTCTTCATCATCACAAAAACAAATTCAAATTTGTCCAAAAGTTTACCAGGTTCGGTATGGGTGCCTAACATGCAGCAAGTACTTTTAAAAACAGAAAGGAGCAATAAGTCTGGAGACAAAGAAATGTAGGCATGAGATAAACCTGAAAATTACAAAGGGTCAACAAGAGCAAAATGTGTTTAAGGCTGACCAGGGGTGTGAGACTGAGGAGCCGAGTGTTTCATGGAAGTAAAGAAAAAAGGGGGGGGGAGTGGGATCATGACATGAAAACAAACAAAGTAAAGGTTGATAAGTAACCTTTTATCAGCAATAATTAACTTTTTAGAAATCCATGACTGCCATAAAAAAAATTTTTTTAAAGCCTATAATTCTGCCCATAAGGTGCTTAAAAGCAAAGTGTAATCATGTTCTAAGTAAAACCTGAAGCCTTGCTGACAGCATGTCAAAGTGAGGTTAAGCTAGGCCAGATGCAGGAGACCTTTTCCTAACAGCCATTAGAAGCCCACAATTAACTTGAGATGATCAAGTACTATTAGCTCCTCCCCAGACCGTCAACCACAAATGACACCACCAGTTTTCCCTGCACATCCCAAAAGTGTTGTGCTGCCCATTCCAGCACAGGGGTACTGCGTGAGACAATGTCTCTTTCACGTTACCTTGAAGACCCGAAGCCGGAACAGGACAACTAGCTTTTCAGCCGTCATTCCATTTTTTAAGACACCCAGCGGCTCGAAGATACTTGCACAGAGGCTGAGAGTAAGGCTAGGTGAAAGGCTGGATTGAGACACAAGGGGATCTATTCAAACAAGTCTTAGATGAAATGGTCATAGAACAGACCTCACCACTCAACATTATTGGCTACAGAATAAACACAATAGGAGAGAGTAAATGGTCTCTAAAAGCAAATGCTTTTTTTTCCTTTTTGCTTATCTTTTTCTTCTGAAAAACTTCAAACACACCAAAAAGTAGAGACAGTGGTAAAATGGACTCATGTGCCCCCATCACCAGCTTGAACAATTACCAATGCATATTGTTTCTTCTTTACCCCTCCTTCCCTCTCCCCTCCTATTTTCACTGGGCTATTGCAGAGCAAATCTCACACATAGATTATTTCATATGCAAACACTTCACTATGTATAAGAAGCAAACCCTTTTGAAACTAGTTCTTCCCAAACCTAGCTATGCAGAGTCACTTGCAGAGTCTTTTAAAAATATATAGATTTCTGGGCCTCATCCATGGGTCTGGATAGAATATTGGAATTGGTCTGTTTTGTAATCGCTCAGGGCGACTCTCCCACAGCTGACAGAACTATTCCTTAAGTTCTAGACCTAAGGGTGGTCGGGTTTCGTTCCCTCCAGAGAGAACCACAAAGTTAGAACAGGGTACTGGAGGTACACTGCAAGGGGTACGTGTAGGACAACCAGAAAAACATACTGAATATTACTTTTTTGAATGACTGGTGGTCAGCAATAGAATGAGCTACTGTAATGGGCTAGAGCTGCAGGTTAAGTACCAGCTATATGTCCGAATGTGGCAGAAATACTAAACCAAGAACTCAACGAAGGCCTAAAATAAACTGCCAGAGGTGATCCTGCGAGTGGGACCAGGTGCCCTATAAATCCCAATCACATCCTGATGAATCCATGAACCCCAGGTTTCAGAAAGAGCTGCCTTTTAAAAGCACTCAAAATTGTAGACATGAATGGGCCAACTTTGGCCCACACTTTCCTTTTGTAGGGAAAGAAAAAAGGACCCAGGACAAAATGATCAGCTCAAGATAAGGGATGAGTAAGAGCAGCATATGAAGGCAATCCCTCCTGGACCCTGAGGAGCTGGCTCTGCCCCGCACTAGCCTGTTGTCCTCTAGGACTCTTCCGGTGTCCAGACCTGGCACGTGCTGTAATGCTGTGCCTTGCACCGGCTAGATAATGGACATCCCTAAGCACCACCCTTTTATACAGGCCATTATTGAAGTGAAGCACATCAGCGGGAGTCGTGCCAAACAAAAAGAAGGGTGAAAGGAGTAAAGATGCTTAGCCTAAAGCAAAGACTGACGGAAACATGATCTGACCAGCCACCACTTACTAGGGCAGAAGTTGCAGGGAAAAAACTTTAGTGGTCAGACGTTCCTAAGAGTGAGTGATGCTAAGAGCCTGCAAGCACTGGTGAGAGATGCTGTGAGGGATTCCTGAATCTGGGCAGGTTAGACTAGTTGTACTCTAAGCTCCTTTTCCAATTCCAAGATTGCATGATGAAGAGCTCACATCAACTGAGCCAATTCATGGTTTCTGCTCAATCTCTCTCAACAAAATTGAGAAAACAAACTAGGCTGACAACAAAAAGAGCATAAAAATAAACAGATAATGCTTTGAGTCCTCAAAAAATCATTTCTAAGAATCTTAAGATGAAACCTACAAGCCTTATTCATCCTTATGTGAGAACTTACCCAGGTGACTGGCCCAGGGTCTCAGTGAGACAAGCCAGTGGGAGAGATTTTCTTAGGCCAAACCTAACAGAATAGAAACTTTAATTCTAAGTTAGACAGCTTTCCAGGAGTTGTGCACAAAGCAAATTATAAACTGCTTTATGCATATTTTGTGCCTCTACAAAGCCTATTTTCTCCCCTTTATTATATAAGCCATACAACTAAATACCTTCACCTCTCTTCTATATTCACTACAAGCATTTCCAAGAAAACCTTACTAGTATAATATTAGTTTATAAAAGAAATGTTTGTATTATATGCAAGAAACAGAGAAGAAACAGTCTCAAATAAGATGCTGTTCACTTCTCCTACCAGTGTCCATGTCTGAATCTGCAGGAAGAGCTCAATAATGTGTGATCCTGCAGAACACAGAGAACATGGACAAGAAACAGATGATCCTTCACAATCAGGCTTTTACTCCTTAGCCTCAAGAGCCTCTGCCTCTAAGGTCTCCCCTAAGAATTGTCTTCTAAGAAATTTACATATAAAGCCATATCTATGAGACGACTCTTTACAAACTATGAAAGATAGCTATATACTCACACAAGGAAAAAGTCTCCAAATACCTAGTTGAAAACTTTAAACCTCTCAGAAAATCAACTGCAGTCATGACCTTCTTCCCATTCTGGGAATGGATGGGAAAAGAAAGGAAAAAAAAAAGAGCAGACCTTGATGTACCTCTTTCTCCTCTTTCTCTCAAATATCAAACTAGCTAAGAGCAAATTTCCACAATCAACTGACTTTTCCGTGTCCCAAAATTGGGTTATTATAAATGAAGGTAAAAGAAACAAAAGTAAGGCGAGGAAAAGGCACAAAGGGCTTACAAACTTCAACATCCATCAGAGCCACAAGGCTGAAACTGGACGGATGTTACTATGGATGTTGGTTTACTTGAAAATCAAAATAGCCCGGGAGCTTACCCAGCTGCACCCCAGGCCTGGCAAGTCTGAATCCCTGCAGCCGCACCGGCATCAACTGTTTTTTGTTTTTTAACTACCCCCTGCAGGCAGGTGAGACTCACTGGTTTGGGGCACAGCTGTAAGTTCCCCAGGTGACTCCAGCGCGCACTAGGACAGATGCCCCGCTCCCATAAACCGCAGTGAGTTCCTTCGGCGGGGGCAGGAAGAGCAGCGTCCAGCAGGCACTCTGCCCACTGGGTGCAGGTAGGAGGTCAAACTAGTCAGAGAAGCTGTCAACCAGCTAAAGGCAGGCCCCTGGCCTGGCTGACTCTTGTTGTTGGGGGGAGGGGCTCTGCCCTAAATATTTACATTTGCTCCGGGAAAGCTGAAGGATGGCATTACCAGTTTAGGACAACTCTAGTCCTCCATCAATTACCATCTCCTAAGCAGGGAGTCAAAGGCTTTAGTAAAAACAAAGCAACACGCCACCCCACCGCCACCTTCACACACTACTCAAAGAAATTCTGCATCCAGGGGATCACCTCCCGGGGGTGCATTCTTCCTGGTCAGCTCTGCTCTTCCCCTCCCTGGTTCACAAAGGCTGGGCAGCTGCCTCTCCGGAAATGAGTTTTGACACTAGCCCAAAGTAGAGCTGGTGTCAAATGCACCTCTCCAGACCACAAGCTCTGAATTCTCAAGGCTGCTTTAGGGATTAGTCCTATATCAACGTGGCCCATGAAGTACAATTTCTAGTATCAGTCAAGGTTGTTCTCTCTCCCTTTAAACCTCGGAGCCTACTATTCTACCGTGAAAATTAAACTTCAAAGGCATATTTGTAAAAGGGGAATGTTATTTCTGTACCTTTAAGGTGACTGGGACATTTGAATTACTGCTATGAGTAGTGCTAAAGGCAATTCAGCTAGAGAGCTTTTAAAAGACACATTTTTCAATGTTTTTTTATTAATGTTACTCATAAGAAAATGGGGTATTAAAAATGTTACTCTCAAAAAACTGACCTGATGCAACAAACTGCAAAATACGATAGCAACTCTGCCAAAATGGGAAATTCAACAATAATTCAACTTGTTTTTCCAAATTAAGTTAAAGCTGACGGATAGTAATTATTCCCACATTAAGATAAACGATTATCTACTTAACTTTGATATCTGAATTTTCAGAAAGCACAATCTAAAAATCAAGGGAAAATGATGAAAAGAACAATGTTTACTGTGCCTGTACATAAAAGGCACTCAGAAAGAGTGTACTTTTAAAAAAATGGGTAAGATGAGCATGTCAAGTCATTTTAGTCTACTCTAAAATATAAATATCCTTTTTGGCAGTATACTATGAGGCTGGCAAACATCCTAAGCCAGTCAGAGACCACCTCTCTGGGTCTCTGTGCTATTTTCTAGGCAAAATGAGGGAACCAGACTAGAGACTCTGGAGTTTCTTCCAGAAATCTCATTCTACAATTCCAAGACTTCAACATAAAAAACACTGGCCTTACCCGCCATTCCACCAAAAAGACACACACCCTTAAATACAGCTGCACTATACAAATCTCTGTCCAGATTAATTTTTTCCCCTAGCTTCTTTAAATCCCCAACCTCTTTCTACCTTCCATCTATCAGTCCCCTTTATGAAACCTCTTTATTCTTACAATCAGGCTTTTGAATTTTCTGCCCCAACCATGACACTTTCTAGTACCCCTTTTCCTAGGCACAAAAGGGAGCACATGGTCAGTAATAGGAAAGTCTAAGAGGCTGTCCCTACCCGCCCACTTTCTCTCGTGCCTGACTCAGAACAGCGCCTCTGGGAGGCCTGTCTGCCCGCGAGTCGGCCAGCATGCTCCTCGATGCCACGGTGACGCCGTCTAGTTTCACCAGAAATTCACTGCCCTGACTTAGATGCTACTCCCGGCTCCCCCAGCCACGCTGACCACCTCACCCAGAAACCATCCTTCCCTCAGCATCCTTTTGTTCATTCCTTGTTTCACTCATTCTCTCAAACACTTACTTTAGTGGCAGGAAATGCACTAGAAGCTGAAAGGGAATCTGAGAATCATAATCAGTTTCTTATTCTGTCTCTTGCCATATTACCAAATCACCGTTGGGGGTGGGGAGCGAGGGTCAGGAGACCTTACAGTCTCCCCCTCCAACCCAGCAGAGCACCTGTGTGAGGACACCCCAGACAGGTGTGCCCTGGTCCTCACCAGGCCCCCAAGGTCCATCACCTGTAAACTAAGGGTTGGAGCATCCTGTGATTCTCAGAGAGATGAGAATCCCAGCTGAAAGTTCTGGTTGTTCACATAATTACCAATTTGAAGGTAAGGAAAGAAGAGACACTTTACACCTGCAGTAAGACATGACCTTGGCCTGACAGCTGCCTTCCAAAGAAACCCCGTAATCAGCCGCTAACTAACAACATGTTCTACTTTAACTTACTTGCCCTCCTAGGTACTTATTATTCAAAGTGTGGAACTGCTCTGATATCACCTGGGAGCCTGGGGAGAGTCTGGGGCCCAGACTCTCAGGCCCACCCCAGACCCAGCTCAATCAGAATCTTCATTTTAACAAGGGCCTCGGCTGATGTGCAGGCACATTAAAGTTTAAGAAGCACTGGCCCACTGGACTGAGCACAGTAAACTAGAGAAAAAGGGAAACTTTGGAGGCTGACCACCTGCACCCTCTTTCTCCCATCATCCCCTTTCCTTCTCTACAACTCCCTCACCCCCAGACTCTGGTCCTCCCAGCCCTCCTAACTTCCCTCTGCCTAGTCACATCCTGCCTATCAATCCCACCTGGCAATCCTCTAGCAAAATGGTTAAATTTTGACCTCAGATGCCAAGAGGGAAGTGACTCAAGACCTGCCCTGCCCCCCCCCCCACCAGCTCACTAGCTGTGTCACTCTAGGCAAAATACAGAACCTCTCCAAACATTCATAAAATGAGCGCAATACCACCTGACTCATGGTGACAAGAAGGTGAGAGAATGTATACAAAGGATCTGATGGAGTCAGTACTCAAAATGGCTATTAATTTTTTAACACATCCTCAAAGTCCAAGGCCCCCCTCTACTTACTAACTCAGATAAAGCAGGTTCATTCCAGCATGCCCTCAAGTTAAGCACAGTGTTTCTATTCTCCCAAGTCCTTACCTTCCCTTTCCATGAATTCACAAAGTCACCTGGTCAAATGCTGACAGGTCCTCACTGAGCTTAGCACACTTCTCCAAACTCACCAAAATCACAGCTTGTGGAATACCAACTCTCAAAACCATGGCCTGTGCGCTCCAGGTGGGAAACCAGGTATCACCCATGCCCCTGTGCCCAGCCCACAGAAACTAAAAAAAAGTCACCTGATGATGGAACTAGTGCTAACTATTGCTCTAACAAGAGAAGGATATGAATTTTTAAAATAACTAATGAATTAAGAGACAAGAGATTGCTCTTTTCCCTACACATAAAGAAACGAAGAGTGATCATCTGAGAGCCCCAACCTCAGGCACTTAACCCTCAAATCCCACCATCTGTTAGTTTCGTTCCTTCCTAAGAACTGAAACACATCTTCAAACTTCATCTTCAGACACAAAACAGCAGATACCATCTAGCTGGTTTACGTGTAGCTACATCTCATTTCCTCTTCATAATCAACATTTTCGAGAAGGAGATAAGCTTCATTTACTCTGCTAACAACCAATAAGATGCCAGCAAGCTGGAAGCCAGGTATGCATGACTTCCTCCTGCTCATGCCCCTCTCTCATTTCCTGTGGAGCTAAGAAAAGCAGGTCTATGGTTGCCATGCATGAGTTGAGGCACTGGCGCACCCAAAACCAAGGCAAACTTATTTATTAATTTGCTATTCATCCTGTCCAAATATATGGACGAAAAATCCTAACTCCTGGCTATAATACCTGACATGCAGTAATACTGCAATTAATGGCAATTAGAATCTTTCATAAAATGAAGATATTTTAAAAGGTCAGCATTTTATCTCTACATCAGATCCAAAAAATGGAGTCTTCCACAACATCCAAAACCTTTTTAATATTCCTTAAAGAAGAGCAAAAGGAAGGAAGAGAGGAAGAGAAAAACTTTTTTTGAGTAATGACAGTGATTGAAGAAAATGCCAGGGGGTTTTAAAAGCTTGCCAATCCCTGTCTTATACCATCCAACCCCCAAATGCTGCCAGATGACTTCAGCTGCTTGAGTGGCCAAAGGCAAGACCAGCAGAAGAACTGCCATGCTGAGCCCAGCCTCAGCCCAAACTGCTGACCCACAGAATCATGAGCAAATGAAACAACAGCTGTTTTAGCCCACTAAGTTTTAGGGGTGTTTGTATACAACAAAGGCCAACTGAAACAGGGCATTTACCACCACCTGATAATCTTTATTTTCTATATTTTAAAACTCTGAAAGCATGAATTTTGTCTTTTTTGTCAATTTTATATCTCCATCAGTCAGAAGTGTCAGTAGTATTTTTGTGTTGAATAAATAAATATGCTATACATTTGAATGGAAAAGCATATGTATTTTTTAGTTTTAAAAAATGAGCTTCTAAATTTATTAGTTAATAAATTAATACTTAAGAGCACAAAGTTATTTTCACTGTCTTTAGTAGGTGATACACGTACTCATATTTTTACCACATTCTCTTGTAACAAAAACTTCATGGGGGGATTCATACCAGAAATGGTGGCTTAGAAGTATTTTTAATTGACTTTTAACAAGGAGGAAGGTCGGTGTTATTCCCATTTCTGTAACTAATGTGATTTTGGAAGAGGTCTGTAGCCTCTTTAGAACTAATCTTAGATCCCCATTCCTTTATCTGTAAAATTCAGAGTTTGAACTAAATCATCTTCAAGCCTCCTCTGAGCCCTGACATTCAATGAGTATCTGGAAATAATTAATCAGAATGTTCAAATGAGTTCTATGAATGACTTTTTAAAGTTTTAATTTCCATTTTCATTCAGGGTGGGTTGATACAGAGTTGAACTTTAAAGGCTGAAGAATTTCCGCACAGCCTGTTGATAAAATGGAAGATGGAAAGTGTTTGAATCATTATACAAAATAGCTGTAGAATACATTTCTCATATTCCTTCTGTGGGGGGGGGGGGGTATGGGAACTGAACCTTGATGATCTCTTCAAAAAACCTCTTCTGAAATGTTAAAATAACTATGTCTCTTAAGTATAAATATTTTGCATAGTGATAGCATAATTTTCTCAGTTAAAGTTGATTTCTCAACGTTTTTTCAGAAGTAGAGGAAATGAGTTTTAGCAAAACCTTCCTTTCCTGTAGTTCAGCCTGAACAGGTTGCTTGGATGAAATCCGTGTTCTGTGTAGTTCCTCTTTTTCCTAATATTTATGTTTATAAGCAAGCAGTTGGAAAAAATGAATAAAAACTATAATTTGAGAGTAAGAGAATAATAAATGTTAAACTTAACCTCCCAAGACTTGTTTAACATTTATGTAATACCATTAGATTTTCAAAGTGCCTTAAAGTCATGATGCTTCCTTGAAGCAATGCTTGGGATTAGATTTGAGGTTTCATATGTATCATATGAGTGAGGTTCTAAGACCTCGCTCTTGTCACAAGGTCAGCTGAGTTTCAGTATTGTAAAACTCCTCAGGAAAGCGCCTCAGGTTGTAACTTTTGGTGGGGTCAGGACAGTGGAGAATTTAGGAACTTTTTTCATTCATCCTGGTTGAACTGAAATATTGGGGCAGCAAAGCATACTTTTCCTTTTAGAGGTGAACTATTTTAAGCAATAAGAAAGATTTTGGTGCAAGAGAATTTTTGATTCATCAACGCTTTAACTTCAAGGCAAACTTTGTCTTCATGGTTCAAGGCCAGAGTCCTTGATCTTCATAGGAAACTCTATACTTTTGTCGTGAGAGGTATGTATCTGGGTGTGTAATTTGTACATATTCTGGAGATCCTTTTTTTAGGATGTACCGGGGACTGAACCCAGGACCTCATACATGGGAAGCAGGTGTTCAATCACTGAACTACATCTGCTCCCCAAAGAGAGTTGGTTTCCTCATTTGTTTGCTTGTTTGTTTTTAGGAGGTACTGGGGATCGAACCCAGGACCTCATACATGGGAAGCAAGCACTCAACTACTTGAGCTACATCTGCTCCCCTGGAGTAGATTTTTTACTGTGAAATTTTTTATAGGAAACGACACAATAATCTAGGGAAGAGTTATTTTGCTTCTAGAGATCTTAGCTCAGTTCCCTTCCCTTAGGTTTTTGTTGATTTTTTTAAAATTTCCTCTTTCCTCTCTTGTGTATATGGTAATTAATTTGTAAAAAAAACTTAAGATTCTGAAAGAATCAGTGATTTTATCAAATTATTATTTGATATATTTGCAGGGGGAAGAGGATTCGAGACTATCTCTAGATGCTCTCTCCCAAATATGTGAGGTCTACTGTCTATACGATATGTATATATGCGTGAATAGATACTAGGTCTGCAAAACAGTAAAGCTTTTAATTATCACTCCTCTATGTCAATTAAGAAAAAGCTTCTTGAAAATATGTGCTAGTCATTAGTAAAAAGGTTAGCAAAAATCAAGAAGCTTTTTTTTTTTTTAATAAAGGGCATTTATCTGGGGTAGCAGCTTACGGTTACAAGGCCCTTAAGAGTCCAACTCAAGGTTCCTTCCTTACCAAAGTCTGATACCAAGAAGCTTTTCTGATGAACAAAGGTTGAGGACTCGTGCGTCCTACTTTCAGGACTCACTACACAATGCTACAATAATGACAGCAGTGCGGCACTGATATAGGACAGGCACATAGATGAATGAACTAAGACTTGAGAGCCCAGAAATAAACTCTCACGTTTACAGTCAACTTATTTTTTGACAAGTGTGCCAAAACAACTCAATAGGAAAAGAATAGTCTTTTTAACAAATGATATTGGAAAAAATGGATACACATACGCAAAATGATAAGGTCTGACCCCTACTTCACACCATGTAATAGAAAAATTAACTCAAAATGGACAGAAGACTTAATGTAAAAGCTAAAACTATAAAGTGCAGATGAAAATATGGGAGTAAATACTCAAACTTGGATTGGACAATAGTTTCTTAGATATGATACCAAAAGCACAAGAAACAAAAGGAAAAAATTGATAAACCGGACTCCATTAAAAAAAAAAAAAAAAAACTTCTGTGCTTCAAAGTATGCCATCCATGTGCGAATATTCTCACTGTCCTGATTTTGTGATAATCAGGGTAGGCTAAACATTCGCTATATTAGAAACCATGCATGTGTCCCCAGACCTAGCTTTTCTCCCTACATCTGGTTTGTAGAATGCTGGTGATAAACTAAGCCTGATTTATTATATGAACATCCTGTATGGGAAATGACTATAACTCTAGGTATCTTTGGTCAACCTTAAGAGCTAATAGCAGGGGGATGGATGTGGCTTGGGTGGTTGGGCGTCCGTCTCCCGTATGGAGGGACCTGGGTTCGATCCCCGGAACCTCCCAATAAAAATTTAAAAAAAGAAAAATATAGAAGACGCATGGGCCACCAGGCCTCATGAGCAGGTAAGCCACCAGGCCCCGCAAGCCACGCAGCAAGATGATGACATAACAGGAGAGTGACGCAAGGGAGATCCAAGACAAGATGCACCGAAAAACCAGGAACTAAGGTGGCACAAGTGGTAGAACGCCTCTCTCCCACATCAGAGATTCCATGGATCAAATCCCAGTGAAGACAGGAGGAGAAGAATGAGAAGAGAGGGCAGGAAACGGACACAGGGAGTTGCCCAGCGAATGGACACTAACAGCAAAAAAAAAAAAGGGGGGGGGTAAAAATGGATAAAAGTAAATAAGCAAATAAATAAATCCTTTAAAAAGTGCATAGGGGAGGGGGGGGAAAAGTATGCCATCCACAAGGTGAAAAGGCAACCAACCCATAAAATGGGAAAAAATATTTGCAAATCCTCTATCTGACAAGAGACTTATATCTAGGATATATAAAGAACACTTACAACTCAATAAAGACACAAATAACCAGATGACCCAGCAATTCCACTCCTTGGTATATACCCAAGAGAAATGAAGAGTTCACATAAAAACTTGTACCCAAATGTTCATAATAGCATTATTCATAATAGTCCAAAAGTGGAAACAATCCATGTCCATCAACTGATGAATGGATAAAATGTGGTATGTATGTACAATGGAATATATTTGGCAATTAACAAAATGAAGTATTGATAAATGGATGAACCTTGAAAACATTATGTTAAACGAAAGAAGACAGTCACAAAGGACCACATATTGCTTAATTCCATTTATAGGAAATATTCAGAATAGGCAACCCTATAGGGACAAAGTTCATTAGTAGTAGCCTATGGTTGGGGTGAGGGTGATAAGGGATGATGGCTAAGAGGTTAACAACAGGGTTTCTTCTGGGGGTGATGAAAATGTTTTAAAGTTGATGGTAGTTGTGGCTGCACAACTCTGTGAATATACTAAAAACCACTGAAATGTACACTTTAAATGAAAAACAGATGAACCTATTAAAAAAAAAAATCTCTTAAAAAACCCAAGGTTGTTCTCCTACTCCCCACCATGCCATCAAAAAGAGGAGAAAGGGATGCTATCACAGCTTATCAGGTTGCCGATGTTCCGTGGCTAATGAATAGTGACTAGAGAGACAGGCTAGAGATATCACTGGACTTCCACTTCTGGCAAAATTGGAGTAACAAGGGCCAGATTTACTGTTCCACTTGAAACAACAACAACAACCAAAAACCCACATGATACATGAAACAACGGTTTTCAAGAAGGAACAGCCAAGTAGTGAAGGACAGTGATCCCTAAGACTTGGCAAACAAATGAAGTGAGTCAAATGGTTGCCCCAGCTTACTCCCTTCACAGTTTTTAGGACATGGCACAAGGAGAAGGAACTCTCAACTGACCCCCTAAGATGAAGAGAAAGCTGAGAGTCTGTGTACACCAAGGTGGCTAGGCTTCCAGGTGAGAGTACCAGAGACAAGAACTACACAGAGAGAGAACTCCAGAGATCTGCAGAGGAACCCCTTGTGTATTCAACAGAGGGGATAAGCTTATGCATTTAAGGTAATAACCCAAGGCTGGAGGGAGGAAGAAAAAAAAATAAAACATTCAAAAATAAGAAGGAACAGTGCCAACGCTCACATAGGGAGTGGCATAGTGTTTCTTCCCACCAGACATACTTTATAAAAAAAAAATTTTTTTTTAAAAAGTCAGAAATCATGGGAAATTGGATAGAGGACTCAGAAAGGTCTTGCCTGAGCACTGTTTCAGACCAGCCTAACAAATCATAAAAGCAAGACCTGAAAGGATCATATTACTTCCAAGTAACTTAACTGCATCTCAGAACAAAATTCAAGAGAACTTACAGGAATACAAAATTATCCAGCACTCAACAAGGTAAAATTCACAATGTTTGGTATCCACTCAAAGAATACGAGGCATGCAAAGAAGAGGGAAAACATGAAGATATAAGAAGAATAATCAATCAAAACCAACCCAGAACTGACACAGGACATTAAAACAGTTATTGTAACTATACTCCATATGTTCAGAAGGTTAAGTACAAACCTGATTATGGGGAAAAATCCCAAATCAAACTTCTAGAGATAAAAAGTATAATGTCTAAGATGAAAATTACACTGGATGGCATTAGTAGCAGAGTCACTGATGCAGAAAAGATTAGTGAACATAAAGGGATAACAATAGAAACTAGACAAAATGAAACACAAAGAATAAACAAGAAAAAAACAGTGCATCAGTGAGCTGAGACAATTCCAAATGGCCTAATACACATGTAATGGGGGTCCTCCAAGCCTACAAAGGGGGAAATGAGATGAATAAAATATGAAGAAATAATGGAGAAAAATTTTCCAAATTTGATGAAACCTCTAAAACCACAGATTCAAGAAGCTCACAAAACTGAGCACAAGAAACATGGAGAAATGTTTACCAAGGCATATCATAATCAAATTGCTCAAAACCTATAGAGATAAAAGAAAAATCTTAAAAGCAGTCAGAAAAAGAAATGACATGTTACATGTAGAGGAACAAAATAAGGATAACAGGAGGTTTCTCAGCCAAAACAAGGAAAATGAGAAGGCAGTGAAGTAACAGTTCTAAAGAACTAAAAGAAAAAAATTGTCAACTTAGAATTCTATACCCAGCAAAAGTGTCTTTCAATAATGAAAGCAAAATAAAGACACACAAAGACATTATCACACATAGAAAAGCTGAAAGAATTCTTCACCAGCAGACCCGCACTATAAGAAATGTAAAAGGAACTCCTTCAGGCAGAAGAACGATACCACATAGAAATACAGAGCTACACAAAAGAATCAAGAGCACCAGAAAAGGCAACCACGGGGTAGATGTATAAGACTTTTTTCCCTTACTTTTTTAAACTTCTTTGAAATATAGTTTACTGTTTAAACAAAAATAATACCAATGAATTTTGGGGTTCAGAACTTTTAAAACTTAACATAAAATTAAAATATATGACAATAATATCATAAAGTCCAGGTGGGGAGAAATGGAAGGATACAATTTTGAGCTTCTTATACTATACATCAAGTATAAAATATCATTTGAAAGCAGACTGTGCTAAGTTAAAAATGTGTACGATACACCCTAAAGCAACCTGTAAAAGAGCACAAGGAAGAGGTATAGCTAATACGCCAAAGAAGATAACATAGAGTCATTTTCAAAACTCAAGCCAAAACAAGGCAGAAAAACAGGAAAAGACTACCAATGAGGGTAAGACCTTAGCCAATAAACCCAGAAAGAGATGAATCAGAGAATAAAGTCAAGGAAAAGAAGTCATCCTTATAAAATGCCACGTTTTTAAATCATTTTTCATACTAAAGGACAAGTAATGAAGAGAATTTATATTTTCAGCTGAGTAGCAAACTAATGAAATGTCTAATTCTATCTTGGAATGCCTACCTGATGACTGACAAAGCCCTTGTTTAACCAAAAGAAAACAAATTTTGAATACAAGCAATAGCAATGAAATAGTCCTCTATTCCAGTATTAATTTGAGAAAGATTACAAATATTTCTCTCAATATTAAATTTTAAAACAAGAAAAAAGCTGACAAAAATCATTTACAGGGGGACAGATGTGGCTCAAATGGTTGGGTGTCCGTCTCCCATATGGAAGGACCTGGGTTCGATCCCCAAGACCCCCTGGTAAAAAAAAAAAAAAAAAAAATCATTTACATAGTAGGCTCAGAAAGAGAAAATTCTCTTTTTTCTCTTTTGTCTATATACTCAAAAAGCAAATACATAGCACCTGAAAAAGAGAACTATACAAAGCTGCATTTTTTTTTTTAGGTACCAGGGTCCAGGAATTGAACCAAGTGCTCAACCACTGAGCCACACTGGCTTCCCGGAGTTGGTTTTTTGTTTGTTTTGCTTGTTGTTTGTTTTTGTTTTTTCAGGAGCTACCGGGAACCAAACCCAGGACCTCCCATGTGGGAGGTGGGAGCTCAACCACTTGAGCCACATCCACTCCTTCATCTTTTAAAAAATCATTTCCTTGTATAATCTGAACCCCAGAAACAATTAGAAACTATCTGAATATCACAAACCTGTACACCATTATTCCCATTTTACAGAAGCCCCAACTAGCCCTAAGTTCATGGGGACCAGCACCTAAACAAAGCAATGTTCATATGTGTGTAGTATAGGGCAGAATGTGGAGCACTTCAGGCCATCATTTCACCAGATATGCCAGATATTATTACAGATACTGCTCACAGGACACATGTATGATGAGGTCTGCTCCCCCACCCCAATCTCCCTATAGGATGTTCCGGGGACTAAATGGATAAACTGATGCTGGAGATCCAAACCAGCAATAAATACCCAAAGAGTAGCAGATGTAAGATACAAGGCCTCCCATGAGACAGATGCTCAAAACAAACTGAATGGAGACAGTCAATTACCATAATCAATGGAATAAATTCCTCCTACCTTTATTCAGAGTTCTTTTAACCAAGTTGACAGTTCAATGGCTAGTTTTAACTGCAAGCAGACTGTTCATTTCTCCTCACCCAATTATGCCTCATCCAGGGAATGTGAATTTAAATCATAAAGCGACACTGTATATACCATCATATTTACTTTATCAAATCTAGCTTAGCTATCCTGTTATATGCTCTCACAGGCCCCAGCTCTTCCCCATCTGTGAGATCATCCTCTTAAAATTGCTTGTTCATTGTGTGTCTTACACATTAGGCTATATGCTCCACAGGGGCACGTGCTGACTGCCTTCCTTGTTCATTGTTACCAGCAAGCAAGCCTACATGGTGCCTGGCACATATTATGCACATAAGTACTAGAATAAAAATGAATAAAAGAAAGCTCGCCTAGCAGAGCAAACTCAAAATATCTGCAAATAGCAAATCACGAAACAGATGCTAATCCCTCAAATCACTGATGAGTGAAGAGCTGAACCTCACAAGTTTCTTCTGGGAATCAAGGGAGGGAACAAGAATCAATGAGAGAGCATGTGTACATATAGTGAAAGAACTAGAGGGTCTAAGTAGGCCAAGTTTGAACCAAAAAGGATCTAGTATTGGAAGCATGCCCTAGAAGGTGAATTAATATACTCAATGTGTCACTTGGATACCCACCCTCAACCTCAGGATACTCAAGTGTCTAACTTGGGAATCCCATAAAATATATGTTCCTTGGATGCAGAACCCTAAAAGATAATGCTCAGTCTTTGGCTTGAGAGCTCAAAACTGAATAATCATAAAACTATACAACAATTAAAAACAAAGTCTCAGCAGGGGGAGGGTTTTGGTGGTCAGTGGTATTCTGTCACTATCACAAGCAGGTAAGAATGAAAATTCCCAAGAACAAGAATTTTCAGAGTATACTAGTATTAAATTTAACTAGATTTGACCTGAATGCAGTAAGGCCTTATTAAGACATATCATAAAATTACTTTAGAACAAAAGAAGATGAATAAAAACAAATTACGATAAGTAATCTTATTCCCCCATTTAACATAGCAAGTCATCTAATTACCTTTGGGTATATCCTTCTTACCAAACATAATACATTTTGTTTTGTTTTTCAATCCTGGCAAGTTAATAGCTTCTGGATGGGATAAAGGAAAACTCCAGTATTTAGTATCATATAAGGAAAAACTCCAGTCTTTACCATCATGTGGCAAAAGGCTGGAATCACAATGGAATCATCAAAGGAATGGTGAGTAGGAAAAACTGATGTGGCCTAGTTCCTGATACCAGTGACCTCACTGGTCACAGTGATACTCAACAGTATATCTTTGAAGCGATAGGAAAATACCTGCATTCATGTTTTTTTGTTTGTTTTGTTTTGTTTTTTTTTTTAATAGAAACAGTCTTTTTTTTTAAAGATTTTATTTATTTATTCATTTGTCCCCCCCCTGCTGCTTGCGCTCGCCGGGTCAGCCAACCACGCCGTGCGGGCAGGCCCGCCCCCACCAGGAGGCCCCGGGAACCGAACCCGGGGCCTCCCATATGGTAAACGAGAGCCCCACTGATTGAGCCACAGCCGCTTCCCTGCATTCATGTTTAACAAAATAATTTAAATTCACATTGATGACCTGTAAGGTTGAGGAAGTTAAGACTTCAAGGAGGGAGACTTTCCAACTGCTTTTTCCTCTTCTAGCTAGGTAAGCAGGATTATCATGCCATGCGCCCTTTCTTATAAAAGCTATTGAAGAATGTGTTTCAGGAAATTAAGGTAGTAAACCAAGAAAGAAGACTATGGGATCCAGGAAATGGGAGATGTTTCGTTTCAGGACAGCAGCTGTGCTCCAGGTCTAGGGGACAACCATACTTGCCCAGCTTGGAACATGAACATAAAGACATTATACTCTGAAATCTCTTGGGGGCAGGGGCGGGGGGGGGGAGGGAGGACGGGAATCAATAAGTTAACTGAAACAAATCTGATGCACTTACGCATTTGAAAAAATTATTGATAAAGGCTTAACTTTGTTTCTGATATATTATTTTGAGCATTTGGGGGAGAAAATAATGACAGGTACATAGAAAGGTAAGCAAATGAAAAATAATGCAATGTAAAGAGGAGTAAAACTTCTACGGCAATTTGACAGGGCAACATTATGTCTTTTGACTTTAATATAAAAAGTTTCGGTGCATATTTTTTGGACTATGCTTTCATTTCACTTTTCTGTTTTGTTTTGTTTTGTTTAATGTATTTTACAAAAGAATTGATTTGAGAAGCCCTGCTGAGGTTGATCCCCTTAAAGCTTAATGCTGGCACATTCACTGTGTCTGAAATACCAGAGTGCTGGGGTAGAGTACCTGGGAAGATACAGACATTGCAAGGTGTAGAGCAATTACACAGCTGGCAATTCTCACAGGTGTCTATCCCTTCTTCCCTGAGTGTCCATGAGGGTGGATGTATGGCCTGCTTTGATGTCCATAAGAGACCTGTGTATCAACTAAGAAATGAACCTTCCAGCTTCTCAATGCCTTCTGCTTCAGCACCTTTACCACCTTTCTCTGAAAAGCAGTACCTTTGTGCATTTAAGGTTTTACTGCTGTCTGCCAACATCTTTAAATGATTGCACTATAGAAAAATGAAAGTACTGATACTAATGATAAGAAGCACAAGTCTCACAAACTTAATACAAGTGAGAGACAGATGGAGACCATGCGATGCTCCAAGAGTGGGCAATCTTCAGCCTGCTAAGTATTTACTAATAAGTCAAAGAAATAAATAAAAGAACATGTATGATATTTGTTTATCAATGCATCAATCTACAAGGTAAGGTGTACTTAGTTTATATTTTTAGTCCCCCACAAATCAAACTCCTTATATGATTATTCCACGACTTAGCATACATGTTCAGGGTGCATTATTTCAAAAGTAGGACTTTTTTTTTTTAATGTCTCTTTGTTCTTCCAGGATCAGTCTCAAAAATCTATGAACCAAAAGTGCCCATATAATAGTTTTGGATTATGCCAATATGTAGAAATATACACATACCCAATATTGGTTATGGTAAGAAAAAAAAGAAAAATATACATTTAGAGCAATGCAAATGAATGTACATTAAAGGTTAGACAAATTTTCAAGCAATAAGGAATTAAAATCCACTACCAACCCTACCCTATTTAAAATGTTGGCACAACGGGAACAGATGTGGCTCAAGCAGTTAAGTGCCTGCTTCCCACATGGGAGGTCCTGGGTTCAGTTTCCGGTGCCTAAGGAAAAAAAAACAAAAACAAACAACAAGCAAAAGGGCCAACTAAGGGGAGCCGATGTGGCTCAGTGGTTGAGCACCAGCCCACATACGAGGGTCCCAGGTTCGGTCCCTAGACCCCAGTGCCTAAAAAAAAAAAAAAAAAAAAAAAAATGTTGCTGTGAAATGCTTCAGGGCTCCATAACCCCACAAAACTTTGAACAACCAGCAAGAACTGGAAGAAACATTCTTCTCAAAGCTCCAGAAAACAGTTATGGGACTGCAAAAACAGGGCTAACACCAAATCAAGATAAAGGTCACTTAAAAGCAGTAGGATTTCATAGCACCCTGGCTGGCCCCTCTCCCACACCTCACCAGCACAGAGCCAGTCCACGCTCCCACTGCAGATCCTAGTGCTGACTCAGGAGGGCTCAGAGGAACCCTCGAGCACATACTAAGAGCAGGTCCATCTAACCCACTCAGTCTGGTGGTGTCCTGAGGGACTGGCCATTGCAGGACTTGCCCTGCCTGTAAAAGGCAGCTCATAGAACTCTCCTACAAAAAATTGTGGGAGAGAAGGCAAGTCAGGCTGCCTAGGACAGGGGATTGCTAATTGTTTCCTAGGGATTAGAGGACATGCAGAACCACATAATAAGCAGAATTCCCAGGGCCACACAAGCATGCCCAAGACTAAACACATACACAGAAATGATCAGGGAGGCCACTAAACCTTGGCCTGGAGCTATTCTCTAAACTCATCGTATGGATAAGCTTTGAATGAGAGTACTTGCACTGATCAAGCTGTAAAGATAGGAAAATATGTTTTCTTTTTTTCCTTTTTTTTTTTTTGTTCCTGGAAATCAAGGAAAGCTCTATCATAATACTGTACTAGCTGGATACAAGCTTAAGGAACAGACACTCCAGACTCTAAATTTCAGCCATAACACATTAAAATATCATAATTTCCAGGATTCAACAAAAAGTCATAAAAATACTGAAAAATAGAAAGCAATGACCTAGGCAAAGGAGATTAAAGCATTAGAAACCATCAATGAGGGGGGCCAGACCTGGGACAGTCCAAAGACTTAAGAAAAATGGTCCTGACTATACTCAAAGAGATAAAGGAAACAAGGGCAAAGAATTAAAGGAAATCAGGAAAACAACAGATGAACACAAATAGAATATCAAGGGACAGATGGAAATTATGAAAAGGAACCAAACAGAACTGAAGACCACAATAACAGAAATTTAAAATTCCTTACAGGAGATCAATGGCAGATTGGAACTGGCGGAAGAAAGAATCTGTGAATTTGAAGATAAGAATTGAAATCATCCAGTCTGAGGAACAGAAGGAAGCAAAGTGAAGGGCACCTGAGGAACCTGTGGGACATCATCAAACATACCAATATATACATTGTGGGGGTCCCAAAAAGAGAAAAATTGACAGAATATCCAAAGAAATAATGGTTAAGAACTTCCCAAATTTAAAAATAGACACGAATATACACATCCAGCATGTAAAATGAACTCCCAACAGGATAAATCCAAGTAGACCCATGTCAGAACATATTATAATCAGACCACTGAATGCTAAAGAAAGAGAATTCTGAAAGTCTTAAGAAAGAAGCAACGTGTCACGAACAAGGGAGCCTCGATAAGATTATGTGTCGATTTCTCATCAGTGAAATGGAGGCAAGAGGCTGTGGGGTGACATATTTAAAGGTGGAAAGCAAAAAACAGCCAATCAAGAATTCTATACCAACCAAGACAGGTAAAACTGTCTTTCAAAAATGAGGCAGAGATTAAGACACTCCCAGATAAGCAAAAGCTAAGGGAGTTCACCACCAACAGACCAGCCCTATAAGAGATGCTAAAGAGAATTCTTTAGGTTAAAAGAAAAGGATACTAGACAATTGTATTACTCAGGGTTCTCTAGGGAAACAGAACCAACAGGAGATATCTGTAAATATTATGAGATTTTTTTAAAATGTCTCGCCTAACTATGGGAATCCACAAGTCCAAATTCCATAGGGCAGGCTGCAAGCCAGGAACCAATGAAGGTCATTGATGTGCTCCCCAGGAGAAGCTGGCTATAGTAGACACGGGAATTCTCTCATTTGACTGCTGAAATCACTTCTCCTTTTAAAGTCTTCAACTGATTGGATGAGTTGTCTCTCGCTGCTGAAGGCAATCTCCTCAAATGATTGTAAATGTAATCACCCATAGATGCAATCAACTCATTGATTATTTAAGGCCAAGTACTCAGTACAATTTGGCCACTGCTTGCTTGACCAAACAACTGGGTACCATTACCTGGCCAAATTGACACATGAGCCTAGCCATCATAGTCCACCCCTTGTCAACTTGGCACCCATACACACACCTCACCTTAAACCATAATCTCTAATAAAAACAGTAACAGATTTTTTTCCCCATCTAACAATACTCAATTGTCCTGCATATAACTGGAAATGCACTAATCCCTCCAGAACACGGTGTATGTCCTTGGGTAATATTCACTCTTAAATCAGACATCCTATAACTTAAATATAAGGGTATAAGACAGGGAAGAAAACAAAGATATTTGTTTTATGTATATACACAAACATACTCAAAACAAGGAAGAAATATTCATGACCATTACAGTCCTCCTTTCCGTAACTGGTCACATGGTAGTAGTTCGTACTTATCACTACCTTCTTCCACTATCCATTCCATGTTCCCCTTACCCTCAGCAAGTCCCTCAGCTGGCCGTTCTTTGCCTGGTAGAATGACTCAAACCTTCATTCCTGAAGATTCTGGGCCACTGTTAGGCCGGCCTGGCTTGGGCTGATGAGTTTTCCATTAACCACAGGGCATGGTAGTACTAAGAGATGCCCTAGGGGATCTCCTGTATTCCCGGCAAACTCTTCTTTACCTCCATTGTGTAGTTGCAGTCCTATTTCCCTTTGATAGTCAGGATTAATCATCTCAGCCAGTACAGCAATTCCCTTCTTTGCCTGTTGATTCTGAGGCACGAGAAGCCCAAAGTGGAGGTGGCAGTCTTACCTTCCAATTCAATGGAATTATTGTTGTGGCTCCTGGTGGAAGCACTCTTCCTTTTGGAACTAAGACCTGTAGACCAGCAGAGCTTAAGGGTGCAGGAACAGGAAGCAAAAATTTTCCCAGTGGATCACTAGGGAAATAGTGAGTGGTGCCGCTACCACTTCGACCCCGTGATTCCTGTACCCATGAATCCTGGCTATGAGAGGAACAGCACCAGTGTGGACACTGATTTAAAGAATAAAAAGCCCCCTGGAGAATACTGCCCCAGACCTGCAAGGTACTGCCGCTTAATTGGCACCATAATTGAGTCTTCAAAAAACCATTTCGCCGTTCTAACAATCCAGCTGCATCAGGATGATGGGGAACATAGTAAGACCAGTGAATTCCATGAGCATGTGGCTCATTCCCATACATTATTTGCTGACAAGTGGGTTCCTTGATCAGAAGCAATGCTGTGTAGAATACCATGATGACGGATAAGACATTCTGTAAGTCCACAGATGGCAGTTTTGGCAGAAGCATTGCATGCAGGAAAGGCAAACACATATCCTGAGTATTTGTCTATTCCAGTTAGAACAAATTGCTGCCCTTTCCGTTACTGAAGTGGTCCAATGTAATCAACTTGCCACCAGGTGGCAGGCTGATCACCTCAGAGAATGGTGCCATATTGTGGGCTGAGTGAGAGTCTCTGCTACTAGAAGAGCAAGACCCACTCAAGAGCAGGACCCACTCAAGCCCGATCTCATATATACCACTTCCATTTTATGATTGAGTGCTGCAAGGCATGCCCAACCTGGTTTGGCAGGTCAGACAACACCCAACTCATGATAGGCAAACTCAGGTCTCATGGTAACTTGGTGGCCCATCGTTAAGCATTCAGTCTCTACCAAGGCCCAGTAGTGAGCCAAAAGCTGTTTTAGGAGAGAAGTTATCTACAGAGGATGGCAGGACTTTGCTCCAAAATCCTAAGGGTCTATGTTGTGATTCTCCTATAGGGGCCTGCCAAAGGCTCCAGACAGCATCTCTATTTGCTACTGAAACTTCCAGCACCATTGGATCTGCTGAATCATATGGTCCAAGTGGTAATGCAGCTTGCACAGCAGACTGGACCTGTTGCAGAGCCACCTCTTGTTCCGGTCCCCAATCAAAACTAGCAGCTTTTCTGGTCACTCGGTAAATGGGCTGGAATAGTACACCCAAATGAGGAATATTTTGTCCTCAAAATCCAAAGGCCAACTAGGCGTTGTGCCACTTTTTTGGTTGTAAGAGGGGTCATATGCAACAGCTTATCCTTCAACATGCCCCACACCACTGGACACCAAGTACAAGGTAGAAGGTCCCTATATTTTTTGTTGGATTTATCTCCCATCCTCTGACACACAAATGCCTTATCAATAAGTCTAGAGTAGTTGCTACTTCTTGCTCACTAGGTCCAATCAACATGCTATCAATATAATGGACCAGTGTGATGTCTTGTGGGAGGGAAAGACGATCAAGTTCCCTGTGGACAATATTATGACATAAGGCTGGAGAGTTGATGTACCCCTGAGGCAGGACAGTAAAAGTATATTGCTGGCCTTACCAGATGAAAGCAAACTTTCTGGTGGTTCTTACTAATAGCAATTGAGAAAAAATCATTTGCCAGATCAACAGCTGTATACCAAGCACCAGGGAATGTGTTGATTTGCTCAAGCAATGATACCACATCTGGAACAGCAGCTGACATTGGAGTCACCACCTGGTTAACTTTACAATAATCCAGTCATCCTCCAAGATGCATTTGTTTTCTGCACAGACCAAACAGGAGAGTAGAATGAGGATGTAGTGGGAATCACCACCCCTGCATCGTTCAAGTCCTTGATGATGGCACTGATTTCTACAATCCCTCCAGGAATGAGATATTGCTTTTGATTTACTATTTTGCTAGGTAGGGGCAATTCCAGTGGCTTCCAAGTTGGCCTTTCCTACCATAATAGCCTTCACTCCACAAGTCAGGGAACCAATGGGGGGATTCTGCCAGTTGCTGAGTATATCTATTCTAAATACACATTCCAGAACTGGGGAAATAACCACAGAATGGGTCCGGGAACCCACTGGACCCACTGTGTGATGGACCTGAGCTAAAACTCCAACGATCACCTGACCTCCATAAGCCCCTTCTCTGACTAACAGCGATGTTTTGGGTCTCTTGGAATTAATGTCAGGATCTAAAATGCAAATGTATAAAATGTAGAAAAGTACAAATGTATAAACATGTCATCTGTGACAAGAACTACATAAAGGTAGGAGGATTGAGGATTATGTGAACATAATTTGTGTATATACTGAAGTTAAGTTGATATCAAAGCAAACTAGAGTGTTGTAGATTCAAGATATTAAGTCCTATGATGGTAACTGCAAAGAAAATATCAGAAAATATGCAAAGCTCATAGAGACAGAAATTAGAGTACAGGATGCCACCAGTGGGGAAGGAGTACAGGGGAAATGGGGAGTTGGTGCATAATGGGGGTAGGATTTCTGTTTGGGGAGAAAGGAAGGTTTCAGTAATGGAAGGTGGTGTTGGTACCGCAATATTGTGAATGTGATTAATCCCACCGAGTGGTGTGCCTGGGAGTGGTTGACATGGGAAGTTTATGTTGTACATGTTGCCGCAATTATTTTAAAAAAATAAAATAAATAAAGAGCATCTAAAGAGACAATGAGAATTAAATGCAATACGTGATGCTGGATGGGATCTAGAAAGGTAGGAAAGAAGGCTCAAAGAGACATTATTGGGACCTATGGGGGAAAAACTGGAATATAAGCTGCAAGCTTTATATCAATGTTAAATTTCTTGCACTTGTTAAGTGTACTTATAACAGTTACGGAAGTAGATGTTCTTGTTCTTAACAATGTACATGGCAGTGTTAAGTGTTCAAGGAGTATGATGTATACAACCTATATATACTCAAGAGTTCATAAAATAGATTGATAGATAATTTAGATAGAATGATATGGAAAATGTGCCAAAATGTTAAAATTGGTGGATCCAGGTATGTGCAGGGGTAAAGGTATGTTGGAATTCCCTGAATGGGGTTTGTATTATTTTTGTAACTGTTTTGTAAGGTTGAAAATATTTCAAAATTAAAAATAAAAATAAATAAAAATAAATCCCTAATCAGCAGAATTTTGTTTGGTGGCTGGATTTTCTATACAGCTTTTTAATATTCCTAATTTAGTAAAGCAACTTTTGCAAGTTTGGAGTTGATTTTTCTTAAGAGAGCTACACACCAATACTTATTAAACAAGGCTTCCTCCAGCCTTGCCCAAGTCCAGAATCCTTTTAGCATGAAGGAACTCTGTCTCAGAACAAGTCTGTACATGCCACTTAGCAACAGATAAGCTGATACTAATCCTTTTCCTAACAAAAACATCTAGTTCTACAAAATTCACTTTGTCCCACAGGATCTTTACCTAGAATTAAGAACCAGAGACTACATTTCAAAGATAACATTTGGAGAATCCTACATAAAAGTTCAAGTGCCTGTTCCAAAATGTTAGACTAATCTTTTTTTTAAGGAGGTACCAGAGATTGAACCCAAGACCTCCCTCATACACGGGAAACAGGTGCTCAGCCACTGAGCTATATCCGCTCACCACTAATCATTCTTAAAAACCAGACAATTAAAATGGCACTTGGTCTCTGAGCAATTGAAAGTAATCTTAGCACTTGGACCCTAGTAAGTCCAAGGTTCTTCACAATCCAGTGGGCAGTGTACCCATTTAAAAGGCCATAACAACGCCTGCAGAGAATACACGAATTCAGCAGGTGAAATACAGCAAGGAAGAACGCTCAAGAATCTACACTCCTACCAAGCCTTTCCAAATCACCTCAAAACCTGTTTTTCCCCACTGCCTCTGCTACTACCTAATACTACCTAATACCGTATATCAGCCTTCAGCTCTTCTCTTCTGGACCACTGCCATGCCAACCATCTAATCTCCTCCTTCCCAAAACAACATCTGATCAAGTCCGCTATTCCCTGGGATCCCCAATCCCCAAAAATAACTTTCAATGACTGTTTACAGCTTAAAGAATGAGGTCCCATGGGGGTCGGATGTGGCTCAACTGGTTGGGCGTCCGTCTCCCATATGGAGCGACCCGGGTTCGATCCCCGGGACCTCCTGGTAAATAAATTAATAAAATAAAAAAATAAAAAAAAAGAATGAGGTCCCTCCTCAACTCCAGCTAAGATTCCCACTAATCTCTAAACCTCTTGCCACCCCCAAGGGTCACATCCTCAACCATTCTGCTATGCTGCCTGCCAACCCCCTTTTCCACCTTTCTTCAATAAAATGAGTGGCAGAGCACTTGGCTCAGTGCCTGTTGGATGGCAAATTCTCAGGGTCAGCTCTCCTTACCACCGAGTTCTCTGGCCTCTACAGAGCACCCTCCTCTTCAGCCTCAAGACTCCTTGGAGCCTCCAAGCTTCCTTTCCTCCAAGGATAGGCTAGGGTCAGATGCGTGCAGTCCTCCACAAAGTCTATTGTTCCTCCACTGAGTAAGCCCTGCCGCCTGCCACTTTACCAGCAGAATTATAAAACTCTGAGGCCCATGTTCTCCCTTAGCCCCCTCTGACTACCCTCCAGTGCCTTTCAAGGGGCAGGCTGTCCTTCTCATGCAGGCTGTCTCCTCCTAATCAAGAGATTTTGGAACACCAGCCATTGTATGCTCACAAAATACCAAAAACCAGTACAATTACCCCAAGAAGAAAACAAAAATGGCCAAATAAATACTAAAAATAAAATCCAAAATAACACAGAAACAAATTCTGATTTATTATCTCTGGTTTTGATTTTTCACACCATCACTGCCCCCTGTTTGATGAAAATAAAAAGTCATTGTATTTATTTGACCTGGAGAATCAATAAGTAGTCTGGCACAAAATTACTCTACAGATGCTTCTTATATATAAATATGCAGTATTTTGAATGTTACCTTGTGAACAGAAATCCACAATGTTTTTTTCTAAGTTTTAATTTATGAGTATCCTTCTCTATGTTCCCTGAACAACCTAAAGTTAAAAATAAGTTTCTCTAAACAGAATATACCGTTTTTTAACTCCTTTTTTAAGAGATGAAGTTATACACTGTTTAATGGTAAATCATCAATTATCACTTTTGTCAGCTATAAACAAACAGAAGCTATCCAAACAAAATCTGTCAGAGAGCACATCAAAATTCAGAAGGTGCCCTCTTTCAACTCATTCACTTCAAAATAAGCAATCTCTATCACTAAAAAAATGGAAAGTTCAGAGAAAAAATAAAAATAGAAATATATAAAACTTTGGAATAAGAACTTCAGGTTGTTCAGTTTTAACTGAAATTACATTAATAAGCCTCCTTATAAGTAACAAATTAGTCACACATTTTCCAAATTCTGATGCTATTAACACTGATGGATGTTTCACAGCAATAAAAAAAAAATGCTAGCACATTAATAATCTAATCCAAAAAACCACTATATGCAAATCATGCCAAGTAAAATCCAAAATAAACCCCTATGCACAATGGCAAATGGTTCTAGAATTTATACATTTAAAAGGAGAAGAAAACAGAGATGCTACCTGTCCCTGTTTTCACCATCTCTAAGCCTGAACTCCCTAGGTATTATCAGTTTGTAAGCATTAAAGAACTTCCTGTGACAGTAAGTAAACATTTATGGGATAAACAGGAAAATGTTAATACTGGATATTTGACATTAAGGAATTAACTTTTTGGGTGTGATAATGGCATAGTGATTATGTAAAAACCAAAAAAGATGCATACTAACATATTTATGGATGAAATGACAAGGTATATGGGGTTTATGTTAGGATGATAGAGGGGAGGAGAAATATATTTATATGAAATAAGATTAATCATGTGCTGTCTACTGTTAAACTGGGTGATCTGGCCTCTCTACTTGCAGATGTTTGAAAATTCCCACAATAATTTTTTAAATGTACCTGCTTGTGAGCAAAATCTCAAGCAATATTTTCATCTGGAGCATATGCCACCTTTGCATGGATTTCTTTTTTTTTTTTTTTTAAGATTTTATTTATTTATTCATTTATCCCCCCCTTGCTGCTTGTGCTCACTGGGTCAGCTAACCACACAGTGGGGGCGGGCTTGCCTTCACCAGGAGGCCCGGGGAACCGAACCCGGGGCCTCCCATATGGTAAACGGGAGCCCCACTGATTGAGCCACAGCCGCTTCCCAACATGGATTTCTTAATTCCTTAGGTTTGCGTAATTAGAAAATTTCTCCTCAACTGTACAGACTTTGTAGTAAAAGAGCTGTGTCATTGCTGGTATCCCAAATACTTCCCAAATGTAGGGCTCAGCAAATCTACTTCAAAAGCTTAGTGGGTTGGGGCTTGGGAGGCAGGGGATAGAACCAATGAGGAAACAAGGGAGGGGAAACTTAACAACGAATCTGTCCAAACTGTTACCATAAAGGGCCTTCCCACGCCCACCCCCACCCCACCCCACCTCTTAGAAGCAATTAATACTCCAGTTCATTCCTTCATTTTTCATAAGAAATGCTTTAAAAGCAGATTGATGCCTTCTAGCTTACTTCACTGCCCTTAACATCCATGCTGACCCAATAAGATACAAACAATCCAACCACTGTGTAAGCAGGTCAAAAACAAGCTCTGGCTAACTCACTTGGAAGAGTACACTCACCACTTAGATTTGGCCAGAAAAACTGGGTTAGAAAAAACTGGTGCTTACACAAACACTGGGCCTAGGGAGAACCTCTTTAAGCTAGTTACCAGGCCACTCGGTGAATTGCAACACAATCTTTTCCAAAAATTTCCAAAGACTTCCAAATTCAGTTGAGCTCCAGGAGTTTGGAGTTAACAGGCTCCCTTTCAAATTCAAAAATCTGCCTCACTCCACCACCACCAAACAGTTAACCAACAAAGCACACGGCCAATTTCCTGGAGACCACCTAAAAACCTTGCTTCAACTTCAGACCACAGGCCTGCACAATGCCCAAGCCAGGGGAAGCTGAGGTTGGGGAGAGGCGTTCAAGTGATAGATAAATCCTCTTCATAAAGCAGAAAGGAGACAATGGGGTCCACGCTTAATTTGGCCTGAGAAAAGCGCCCCGGCCAGCTTCCAAATCCCTTCCCCCATTCTAAAGAGACAATGACAATTTTTCACAGGGGACCACAAAGCCCTTGTTCCCGAGGTTTTATTCCTAGCCCACTCTTCTCTCTACCCTCTCTAACAGCTAGACCCCTCCAGCCCCTCCCATGCCGGTGCAGACAACTTTTAGAAAAGCTCAAGTAATGAGAAGCAAATGAGGGCAGGGAGGATTTAACATTCTGTTCTACATTGTCAAGGCCTGGCTCCTCCATTACCTACAGCTCTTTGAGCATCTTTAGGATGTGCACTGGATAAAATGAACACCAGTGTTAGTCACATCTGCTGTCAGCTACTCATCGCACACTCATCCTGTCTCCAGATTTGGTAGTTTCATGTGTGTGGGGGGGTGGTGTTACAAAAAGAAAGAGAAAGACCTGGGGTGGGTGTGAAACCCGGGTATCCTCCTTGCTCCTCACTCTCCCTCATTTGTTACAATTACACACCTGTCAAACAGGTTAGTCCTGGAATTCAGATTCTATCGTCTTCACACCGTAATTCTTCCACCTCCGGTTGCCCACACACACACACCTCTCCCTGCTTCCCCAAAATACGAATCCATCAGTAGAGTGCCTAACAGAGAGAAGGTGGTCCCCGTGACCAGCAAAGGCTGCCCGCCGAGCAGCTGGCCAGCACTCAAACGTGGCAAGCCCAGACAATGTCCAAGAGGGCCAAGGCTGGCCTCCAGCCCCCCGAGGCCGGGCCGGCCTACACCTGGCGCTCCATCCACACCCCACCTCCGGAGGCCAGATGTGGAAATAAAGAGAGGGCGGCAGGTGGTCTTAGGAGAGGGGTATTTCCACGTTACTTCAGAGAAGTGCATGCCTAGGAGTGTCGTCTATCTCCTTATCTCAGAGCCAGGAAATGAGGGCTTTTGAGGCCACTAAAGAAGATAAACTGGGCGCGAGACGGCCAGGAGAAAGCCCTATTCCTAACTTTGGCCAAGCGGCGTGGCCTCCAGTCAGCGGCGCGTTCATCCCCCTCGTCCTCGCCTCCCAACCAGAAGTTTCGGCACGCCACGGGAAACAAAGAAGGCGCCCCACACCGACCTTATAGACTTGTCCGTAGGTGCCATTGCCAACCACTTCCACCAGCTCAAAAATCCCAGCAGGATCCTGGAGAGGAAGGAGGGGAGGGATTACGATTTAAAAGCAGCAGAAGATGAAGAGACAAAGCGGGGCCGCTGGAGGAAAAGGGCGGTTACGGCGGGGCGCATTTCGCCCCGGGGCCGGCTCCCCCGGCGCCCCCCGCACCCGGCGCCCCGCAGACAAAGGGGCCGCCGCCCCCGCGCGCCCGCGCCCTCGCCGCGGCCACTCACCCGCAGGGAGGACAGGTCGATGTCCACCAGACTTTTTGCAGGGGAGTCGTTCGCCATCTTCCCCTTCGACCACCGAAGCACTAATAAATAACGCCCTGTGCGTGTCCTTCTCCGCCGAAGGCCGCGGCCGGCCGCGCCTCCTCGCACGGGCAGCCGGGCCGGCCCGAGACCCTGCGCGCGGGGCCGGGGCGGCGGCGGCGGCGAGGGCGGCGGGCTCGGCCCCGCTCTCGGCCCGGCTCTGGGCTCGGCCCAAACGGACGGAGCGTGCGCGGGCGGCGGCGGCGCTCACACCATGGCGCGGGGGCGGCGCTCAGGCCCCCCGGCGGCCCGCGGCCCGCGCCGCGCGCATGGAGGACGCTGCCCGGAGCGTGCGGCCCGGCGCCGCCGAGAGCCGAGCGGGTGCGCGCGGGGCGGCGAGACAAAGCTGAGCCGGGAGGCGGAGGCGGAGGCGGGCTGGGGGGCGGAGAGGGAGGAGGGGAAACGGGGCACCAAAAATCCAGTCTGAGGAGAGCGCAGACAGCTCCCCCTCTCCTCCGCCGACGGGAAGGGCGAGCGGAAACGCTCTCACACCCCGAGCCCCGCTGGGGGAGGCGCGGGCCGGGCGTGAATATGCAGCAGAGAGGTGGGGCCGGGACAATGGCCGGGCCGCGGCCCGCAGCGGGGCAGTCCCGCCGGGCGCCGAGGGTGCGGCCCCGGGGCCGCGGCGCGGGAGGACGGGGAGGGCCGCGGTCTCCTCGGGGAGGTGCGAAGGGTCAGAAAAGGCCCCCGCCCGGCGCAAACGAGCAATAAATCAAAGAAAAGAAACTTGGCCGCAAACGCTCTGAAGCGGACCAGCCCGCCGGCCTCCCCACGAGAGGGTGTGTCCCGCCCTGCGCCGCCGGCCTCGAAAGCGGGATGTCGCCGGGCGGCGGAGGGGCCTGCCTCTCTCCTCACCCCCGTCCCTCCCCAGCCCCCCGACCCCCACCAAGTAGGCTTCCTTTAAGACCCCCATTTCCGGTTTCCCTATGTGGTTTTCTTTTCCTTTATCTTCTTTTCCAGGCTACATGTGTGGCGCGGGTGTAGTCGCGGGCTTCGCTGAGCATCGTTCGGCTCCGCGGCCCCAGGAGATTTTCAGTGGCTGGAGCCACCGCAGCTCCGCTCACAGCCCTGGGTAGGTGAGTGTGAACAGTGCTTGGTGGCCATAAGTAATAAACCAGGTTTTGTGCCTGGAGGTCAACAACGAACAAGCAGGTTTCTTTCAGCAATCTGGGAAGCTCCTCCGGTAGTTAGGCCGTTTAATTAAACTAGAATACAGTGAGCATACACATCAGACCACACCTCTGTCCAAAATCTCGCAGTGGCTCCCTGTTACCTAGGTGTTCTCAAAGTTGAGCATGCATCAGAATCACTGGGCGGGATTGTTAAAAAAAAAAAAAAAAAACACGGATTGCTGTGCCCCAACTCCAGAGTTTTCTGATTCTGTATGTCTGGGGTGGACCTGAGAATTTGCATTTCTAACGAGTTCTCCGTGGTGCTGTGCTGTTACAAAATCACACTTTGAGAACAATTGTTATTGGGCCTCACAAACATCAGGACCGTTATCATCAATTTTCTCATCTGTAATTCTTATGCATTGTGCTAAGCATTTTATGTACAGTATCCAATTTAGCAAACCCCTCTTGTAGCCCTGGGGTAATGTTATCCCCATTTGAAGGAGGAGGAACCCTCCTCTGAAAGACTAATGATTCCTTAAGCATAGCCAGGTCAGCCTATTCCCAAGATCCAAGTCTCCCATTCAGCCAGGTTAGTCTGCTCTACCCCGAATATATTTAGCTCTCACCTGCCTCACAACAGTTTGGTTTCCAAGATTTTTTACTATGATAATCCGTTATAAAATTAAAATATATTCAGGAACTCCTGGTATCCATTGATTAGAATAAACAGTAACCAAAATGTCCTTATGAATTTATTAGTGCTTTTAAATGATTGTTTTTTTAATCAGCCAACAGTAATGGTGTGTAAGTTAAATAATTTATTCAGGAAGCTAGATTGGGACACATGAACTTTCAGACCATGTTATGAATAATAATATTCAATACTATTTATTAATAATAGATAAAATGCATTGGGTCCAAATAATGTGCTAAGTCCCTTACACGGATTACCTCATTTTTCATATGAACCCCCAAATAGTATGTACTATTTTTCCCCTTCTTTACACATTAGGAAACCAAAGTCTGAAGAAGTAAATTGCTTGGTGTGCATAGCTGGACACTATAGAAATGCCAGGGCCCCCTAGACATCCTCCCTCCACAGGTTCACAGCCACAGCTCTGAACTCACGACCTTGTGCCCACCCCAGACCAACTCCTTCCTCTCTGCCTCTCCAGATTCCTGTCTTCTCAAGCCCACCTCAAAAACCATCTCTTCCCTCTCCTCCTACAAGCCTTCTCCAAACCTGTCTCCTAAGCTGCTATTTCCGGTATCACCCATTGCCAATTGAGTACCTACTCTTGAAGTGACTACTAATGCAAGACACTGGCTTAGCCATTGCCCAAGATAGAAGGAAAATTAAGGCAGCGTTCCCGCAGCATATAATCTGATAATGTGAATAAGACCGTTTCATAAATCACTGTACTAAAAGGCAGAACATTTTAAGTTCTAGGAAGTTGGAAAGAGCACTAAACAGGTACTAGAAAATATGCTGGCTTTGGGGCAAAACTGAATTGGGTTTGATCCCTAGTTCTAATATCATTTGTACAGCCTTGACATGTTGCTTAAGTTCTGAGCCTGCATTTCCTGATCTATGTATGGATGAAGACAAAGTAAGAAGAACAGTTAAAAGACTATCATAAGAGCCAAGGTAATAAGGGTTTGAACTTGCTTGGTGATACGAGATGCCTTAGGCAGGCAGACTTTCTAAGACTTGGCATCTGATGGGAAGCCGGAAGGCAACATAGACAAGGAGGTAGATTTGTTTGTGGTTTCCAGGCTCATTCACACTTGGGAGGATGCTGTCATGTACAAAGGAAAGGGTGGGAGTTGCAGAATGGTGATAGCAAAAGAATGTCAGGTTTAGTTTTGGGCCCTGTGCAAAGTTAGTTAGCTTTTCATGTGGGAGCAGAGTATACCTGCCCAGCTCCCAACTCTACTCAGAGGGTAGGAGGCATGGTTTCAATCAACAGCCTCCTGTAATATATAATGCCAGAAAGTAGACTTAAACCATGGCCCTTTCCTCAAGGATCTACTTGACACAAAATAAGCCCACTCAAAAGAGATAATTAAGCTGATAAGTTGGAAAATAAATGCAATTTGGCATCTTAGGAAAGGGAAAAATATATAGCTTGCTTGAACAAAGAACAAGAAGTTGAAAGAATGAGACTGGCCACCCTGGGCCAAAGGACTGAGTTCAGAGAACCCTGAGAGGGAAAGCTAGACAGGATGAGTGAAACCAGAAGACAAAACTGAGGCAGGGAAGATGTGAGGGGTGAAAACAGAACCCAGACTATCAAGAAGAGTCAAGAAGAAACAGCGTGGCCTTGGCTCTCAAGGGCTTTGTTGGCAAGGGAGATGCTCGTAAGCTCAGCAGACCATGGGATATAAATGCACACCTTCCCCGGTAACAGTGACAGACTGACAATCGCCCCACACCCAGCCACAGAAACTCCGGGGTGAGCTTCAATGTGCAGTGGTGCTAAAGTGGACAACCACAAGCCCCATATATCACTTGCATCCGTTGAATAAAAGGAAGCAGCTACTCCAATGCAAAACAGGGTGGAAGGCGTGGGATATGGCAGCAGATCAAAGGGCAACAAAAGAAGAAACACAGACCAGAGGCAAGACAGATATCCTCCACTAGCCACGTGGGGATGTGGATGTTGCTGGTTCTGGGATGATTAAGTTGTCTTACCTTGAGTCTCCCAAAAGCAGATCCTGAGACAAGGATTTGAGCACAGGGAGTTTATTTGGAAAGTAATTCCAGGAAGCATAATGAGAAGGGAACGTGACACATGGAATGGAGATCTCCCAATTTGGAGTATGCTAATGAGCAGTTTATCACAGTAGGCAGCTGGGCTAGATATACCTAACTGAAAAAAATAAGATACACATTTTCCTTACTTCATGTGTACCTGTGTTCACAGAAAAACGTTTTGTAAACATTTTAAAAAATGGAATGGAATTTTAAGTGGAGAGGAACTTGTTTTTAATAGAAGCCTGATTGGGAAAACTTTTGTAAAAGGAAGTACTGTCCCTTAATTTATCCTGTTTGTAAATTTATATTTTTCCATGTCAGAATTGCTGTGGTGGCTTAGAGTTATGTACCCCAGAAAAACATGTTCTTAATTCATTCCTGTGGGTGTGAACTCTTTTTTTTTTTTTAAAGATTTTATTTATTTATTCATTTATCCCCCGTTTGCTGCTTGTGCTCGCTGGGTCAGCTAACCACACCGTGCGGGCGGGCTTGCCTTCACCAGGAGGCCCCGGGAACCGAACCCGGGGTCTCCCATATGGTAAACGGGAGCCCTACTGATTGAGCCACAGCCGCTTCCCGGGTGTGAACTCTTGTAAACAGGACTTTTTAATGAAGTTACTTCAATCAAGCAGTGGTCCAAATGAATCAGGATGAGTCTTCATCCCATTACCAGAGGCTATACAGAGAAGGCCACAGAGGGAGACAGCCACAAGAAGAAGCCCGAAGGCAGCAGAACTTGGAGGAGAAAGAGAAGACATCACCATGTGCATTGCCATGTGACAGAAAAACCAAAGACCAAGGATTGCCAACAGCCAGCCTAGAATGCCACAGTCTCTGCGGAGAAAGCATTGACTTGCTGATGCCTTGATTTTGGACTTCTCCTAATGTCAAAACTGTGAGTTAATAAATTCCCATTATTTAAGCCAATCCATTGTATGGTATCTGTTTTAGCAGCCAAGAAACTAAAATAATTGCTTAAATTAAGTTAAGCTGTCAAAAATCTTTGAGTGGCAAAATCATCATCAAGGGGCCTCAAAAATTAGGTCAGAGATAGTCCTAACTTTAGAAATCAAGATGGGAGCTATAGAAAGTGACTGGGAAAAGCTGGGTGGGGGCCTTAAATAGTTGTCAGCTGTGTCTGGTTTTGATAGTTGATAGGGTGAGGGAATCGGGTTCTGCCAGGGGAAGG
This sequence comes from Tolypeutes matacus, assembly GCA_026826555.1. NCBI lineage: Eukaryota > Metazoa > Chordata > Mammalia > Cingulata > Chlamyphoridae > Tolypeutes > Tolypeutes matacus. Next base: position 65,074,146 of record JAKSZT010054030.1, read on the forward strand.
CCAAGGTAGGCCTCCTAGCTGAGGAGATAATGGACTTCTCTTTTGCACTCAGTCAAGTGTTTGTGGCCTAAGCCTGTGCAGCTAAATCCCAGGAAGTGACCAGCCCAATGGGCCTCTCTTATGCTTAGCCATTTAATAGCTCACAACTGAAATAACATCATGAGTTTGAATATGATCTACCAGAGCCTGGCCAATGTGCATGAGAACCCTCATTGAAGAGGAGCTTCAATCATAATCAAGCTCACCCCTTTAAAAAGCAGGGCTCCATTAGTGATGCTACAAGCTGGACAGTCTTATTGATTTTCACTTCGCAGTTAATCACAACAATTCCAGTCTGAAAATCTTCTAAAACATGCCCTATGACAAAAGATTTGAGTGGCGATGCACCAACAATATCCATGAACTATAAATGCCATATTTATGATTTAAGAATGTCAGACCCTCCTGTTCTTTTGAATAAACATAATTATCTTCATCTTCTTTTCCACATATATGTTCTATAATTTTCAGACAGCTAGTTTAGAAAATATAATCAAAATATCGGTCATTACTGACATGAGTCACTTGGATTTCTCCTAATTCTTGGTTAGAGACAGCTCCTGGAGGTTGGTTGGGGCTTAGGAGTATGAGGAGGGGTTGGGAAGGGGAAGAGTTGGACAAGAAAGTATATTTGGATCAGCACAAAGTCTTTACCACTCCTGCAGATGCAACTCAGAGTCCCAAAAAGGAAGGACCATTTTTTTTCTCACAGAATTGCATGTTTTATTGCATTACAATTTCTCATTTTAGCTGCCTCACTTGTAAAAAACAATGTATTCAGATTTGAAATAGTACTTGTGGAGAAGTGCTGGACAAGCAGCACGCTTAGAATCACTGTTGAGCTCTTTAGTTATATAGAGAGGAGAAAATGCAGAAGAAGTGGGATGCCGGGAATTGATCTGGACATGGAGTCAACACACACGAACTTGTAAAGGTCACCTCCTGATTTGAAATTTCCAGGAACTGGGAACAAGGAGGCTACTCAGAAGAGAGAACCAGTTGCCTTGGGAAAAAATGAAAAGCAAGCTATGTTCATAACTATTAATTCTTTAGACACATTAGGCTTCTGAGAAAGTCCCTTTCTTCACAGTCATTCTATGCCCAGAGTGAATGAAAACTAGAATATTTTTGTTTCACCAACTGTGTTTCTCAAAGCCCTAAGGTTCCCTGGAGGCGGTTCAGGGACTGCCTGGATGTCTGTCTCAAGGGAGGCCTGGGGAGACAATAACAGGACTGCATTCTTCCCACTACACAAGTTCTGCTTTTATATCTTTTATAAATTGGGAATATGAGTAATATTTTTAAGACAAGACTTCCATTGCAAGAAACGTTTGAAAACCCTGAGTTAAATAAACTTGTAATCAAGATTTCTAAAACCATATGGCAGAGAGATCTATTAAATATAATTTATGCCTGGTTCAAAACTAAGCAGCACTTTAAGCATTTTCTGCAATCATTGCCATGACTTGTGTAGATAAACAGAAATGATGCAGGAGTGGGACGCAGGAAACCTGGGCTCTGGACTTGGTCCTACCAGTTTCTACATCATTGCAGTGGGTAGAACACCCACCTGGTGCCATGGGACTAAGTCTTCAATAACTACTGGTTCATTAGTTACAGAATGCTCCACTTTCATACTCATGCAGAGATCTGAGAGCTAAGGCCACATTCTTGTCTATTTAAGTTTGGCCTCAGTCAATTTGGGTCTATTTGGTGGCCTGTTTTTTACTGAACTTACCTCCTGTTTCTCACACAGCACATATTAGACAGCATTAATGAGATAGTAAAAAGCATTTTTAATGCCTCAGAAACAGATCTAAGAGACCCACTATAGTAATTAAAATACAATTATAAAATTAAGTTACCCAAAGATAATCTGACCAACATTGCTTGTAGTGAAAAATTAAAAGGATAATTACAGTTTGTAATAACATAGAAAAGTTATGTTGTAATGTGAATTGAAAATATCACTACCCAAAATTTGTATGAGATTATGGTCATAGCTATGTAAAGTTTTAAAAATATTCATAGGAAAAATAATGGGAAGAAATAAATCAAATTTTGGTCATTTTCGGCTGATAAAACTGAGTGATTTTTTTTCTTCTTTCAATACACAGAGGTTTCCACATTTTCACTATAAGCATGTCTTGTTTTATGATTTTAAATTGAAATTTTATAATAAAATGATTTAAGATAATTTAACAATTTTGATGTTTCTTACCAAAGTTGAACAATATTATTCTTTCTTACTCTAATATAATGGTTTCCACATTTTTATATATGGGTGGTTTTAGAAGGGTCTTCATAGTTTTTGTTGGGACTCCCTCACCATCTCTCCTGCTACACTCTCATTATTTAACATGTATTTATTAGGCACATACTGATTTTACAACACTGTTAATCTATCAAAACAAAACTATCTCACAAACCCTCTTCTAACCATGGGTTACAAGTTGCTTTCATTTGAAATATAAATTTTGTGTAACTACAGTTTGCTAGCCACAATAAAGAATATCTTTAAAATTAGAATGTAAAAAAATTTCTTAGATCTTTTTTACAAACATAACAGATGACAGGGAAGACACTAATAGGGAAAAATAAGGAAGAAAACGACAATGGAAATTGAATTTTTTTGGTGTAAAGCCAAAGGAATATTTTTTCAGCATTGAGTAATCTCCAGTTTGGTTGGGATATTTCTGAATTGGCTAAATGTTTTAAAATACTGTCTTACTGGCTTTGAACTATTTGTGACATTTCTGCCTGCATTGCTAGAAATAGTTTCATTTTTTTAAATTAATATTTAAACATATTTAATTTTTTGAAAGAATGCTCTCTTTTGCTAAGTTTGACAGAATTGCTTGACATTAAATTATAAATAAGGGGATATGCTGTGGCATGGATAAAGCAAGCATGATCTTCTTTATATTCCTTGAATACAATTATATAGCTGCATGCCTATGGAAGTAAAAATATTTATTTCGCTTGTTACATGCATGCATTTATTTTAATGAGTAATTATGAGAATGTCAATGACATCTCCAAATGAATATGTATTCCATTGTGCAATTATTCTTTTATTTCCATTTTCTTCTTAGGAGTGCTTTGTTTGAATCTCAAAAGCTAAGGAAATTAAATATAAAGCTATGTCAATACAATAAAGCTTACAAGTCAAGAAATTAGAATTTTTTCGTTTTCCCAGCAGCTGGTTTTTGGCCACGTTGAACATTCTATGTCAAAAAAATTAAAGTGGGGGAAGGGAGGATTGTGGGAAGATGGTAAAGTAGAAAACTCCAGAAATTGGTCCTTCCACCGAAACAACTATTGAACTAGCAGAAAGTTTCAAAATAGTTGACTATTTTGGAATTCTGAAGTCAAACACTTGCAGCATCCAGGGAAGAGCTGGATGAAAATGCTGATAAATTTCAGTAAATATTGGTGAATTTCACCTTCCTTGTAGTCCCTACTATTTACCATTCCCCAGCCTCATGGCAGGCAGCTCTGGGTCCTGCAACCCACATTCCCATTGAAGTTTGCTTGTGCCATGGTGGGCAGTAAGGATCCTGTCCTCCAAAAACTGGAGGGGTATGGTCTAACTACCAATACCTCCAGGGATTGAATCCAGGACCTCGTACATGCAAAGCAGGCACTCAACCACTGAACTACACCCTCTCGGCTGGTAACTCCTTTTGATTGCTGAGATCATTACAGAGAGTGGCCATTGTTTTACCCAACCCCACCCGATCCCCACAGGCAATAGCGGCAGAAGAGTCTTAAGAGGCAATACCCATTTTTTCCCCTCTTTACTTTCCCAATTTGGGAACACAAATAGTTGATTCAATCCCTCAACAAGCAGAAAAACAGCAATCCCAGAGAAGTAGGAGAATATAGATTTCCAGAGTTACAACAACATAATATACAGAATGTCCAGTTCTTAACAAAAAATTATAAAACACATGAAGAAAGAGAAAAGTATGGCCCATTCCTATGGAAAAAAAAAAAAAAACAATCATCCTGAGGAAACTCATCTTGAGAAAACTCATACATTGGAGCTATTAAACACATTAAATGTGTTCAATGAGCTAAAGGAAACCATGAACAAAGAGCTAAAGGAAATTGGGAAAACATTGTTTGCAACAAAATAAAGAGATAGAAATTATTAAAAGAAACTAAACAGACCCTAGGCTTCCTGCAGACCCTGAATGCTGCCCTGGGTTCTGTCCCTGCTTTGTGCCTGGGGACACCCCCTCTAGCTCAACCCAGCTGAGCATACCTCAAAAGCCATCAGGTCCAAAGACAGACCATCTGAGGCACACAGCCCTTAGCTTAGCAGGTTACCAGCTAAGCTAAGTCCCAAGAGGCAGGAACAGCCTGAAGATAGAGCCTGGGCTATAATCACAATCATTCACATATATATTGTTGCAAAATAAAACATATTCTAATCACTAAAATAAAACCCAGAAATTTTAGAGCTGAAAAGTGCAATAACTAAAGTGAAAAACTCACTAGAGGGATTCACTAGCAGATTTGAGCAAGCAGAAGAAAGGATCATTTAACTTGAAGATAAGATAATTGCTATTATGCAGTATGAGGAGCAGAAATAAAAAAGAATGAAGAAAAATGAACAGAGCTTAAGAGACCTGTGGCACATCATCAGGTGTACAAATATATGTATCATAGGAGTCTAGAAGGATGAAAAAGAGGACAGAAAAAGTATATGAAGAAATAATGGCTGAAAAACCTCCCAAATCTGATGAAAAATGTGAATGTGCTTATCAAGAAACTCAATGATGGGGAGCGGATGTGGCTCAAGTGGTTGAGCTCCCATCTTCCACATAGGAGGTCCCAGGTTCAGTTCTTGGTGCCTTCTGAAAAAAAAACAAACAACAAGCAAAACAAAATGGAAAAAAAAACCTCAGGGGAGCCAATGTGGTTGAGTGCCAGCTTCCCATATATGAGATCTCAGTTTCAATCCCTGGCCCTAGTACCTCAAAAAAAAAAAAAAAAAGAAAAGAAAAAAGAAACTCAAAAAACTTCAAGCAGGATAAACTCAAAGGGATGTGCACCAAGACACATAATAGTCAAATTGCCAAAACCCAAACAAGGAGAATTTTGAAAGCAGCAAGAGAGAAGTGACTTGTCATGTTAAAGAATCCTCAATAAGATTAACAGCTGATTTCTCATCAGAAACTATGGAGACCAGAAGTTAGTGGGAAGACATATTTGAAGTCCTTAGAGGAAAAAAACTGTTGACCAATAATTCTATATCTGTCAAAATTATCCTTCATGAATGAAGGAGAAATTAAGACATGATAAAACCCAAAGGAATTCATTACCAGAATATGTGCCCTGCAAGGTATGCTAAACAGAGCCCTTCAGGCTGAAATAAAAGGACACTAGACAGTCACTTGAATCCATAATAAGAAATAAAGAATATTGGTAAAGATAACTACATAGCCAAATATAAAATCCTTTATTATTGTTCTTTTAATGGTAACTACTATACAACTTAAAAGACAAATATGTAAAATAATAATTAAAATCTATGTTAATGGGCACACAATGACTAAAGATGTAATCTAAGACAATAACATTATAAAGGGGGAGGGACAGAAATTTTTAGGAAATTAGCATTTGTATACTACTGAAACTAAGTTATTATTCAAATGAAATTGTTATTAACTTAAGATGTTAATTGTAAGCACAAAGGTAACCACAAAGAAAATAGCTAAAAAGTATAGAGATAAAAAAGGAAAAAAGTGAATTAAAATGGTAAACTACAAAAAATTACCTTGTGAAGCAGATGTGGCTCAAGCAATTGGGCTCCCATCTACCATATGGGAGGTCCCGGGTTCGATTCCTGGGGCCTCCTGGTGAAAGTGAGTTGGCCCATGCAGAGAGCTGGTGCAACAACAACAAAAAAAGAGACAAAGAGGAGAGACAATAAGAGACACAACAAACCAGGGAGCTGAGGTGGCTCAAGCAACTGACTGCCTCTCTTCCACATCAGAGGTCACAGGATCGGTTTCCAGTGCCTCCTAAAGAAAGGACAGGCAGACACAGAGAACAAATGGACACAGAGAGCAGATAGCGACTGCAAAAAAAAAAAAAAAATTACTTAAATGCAAAATAAAAGGGGTAGTAATAGAGAAATTGAGGAACATGAAACACATAAGACATACAGAAAACAAGGAGCAAAATGGCAGAAGTAATTTCTTCCTTGTCAATAAGTACCTTAAATGTAAATGGATTAATATCTTCTATTAAAAGTCAGATTTTGACAGATTGGATTTTTTTTAAAAACTATGATCCATCTATATGTTGTGTGAAAGAAACTCATTTTAGATACAAAGACGCAAAGAGCTTGAAAGTAAAAGGATGGAAAAAGATATTCTGTGCAAATAGTAACCAAAAGAGAACATGAGTGGTATATTATTATCAGACAAAATAGACTTTAAACCAAAAAAGATTATAAGAGACAAAGAAGGACATTATGTATTAATAAAAGTTTCAATTGAGAAAGAATATATAACAAGTATAAACATATATCCACCTAACAACAAAGCCGTAAAATATGTGAAACTAAAATTAACAGAATTGAAAGGAAAAACAAATACTCCTAAAATAATAGTTGGAGACATCAATACATCATTTTCAATAATTAATAGAACACCAAGACAGAAGATCAAAAAGGATATAGAGGACTTAAACAACACTATAAACCAATTATGCCTAACAAACATATATAGAATACTCCACCCAACAACAGCAGAATTCAAATTCTTCTCAAGACACATGAATCATTATACAAGATAGCCATATGTTAGGAGATAAAGTCTTATAAATTTTAAAAGATTGAATTCATACAATATGTCTTCTGTGACCACAATAGAAAAAAGTTAGAAATCAATAACAGAAGGAAAACTGGTAAATTTGCAAATAAATAGAATCAAACAACACACTCTTGAAGAATCAATGAGTCAAAGAAGAAATCACAAGGGCAATTAGAAAATACTTAGAGGTGAGTAAAATGAAAGCACGACGTTCTAAAACTTATGGGATGTAGTGAAGACAGTGTTTAGAGGGAAAAAATTTATAGGTATAAATGCTCACATTAAAAAAGAAGAAAGAGTACAGATCAATCACTTAATTTCACACCTACAGGAACTAGAAAAAAACAGAGCAAATTAAATCCAAAGTTAGGAGAAAGGAAAGATATAGCAAAAATTAGAGTGGAGATAAATGAAATATATGAAAACAATAGAGAAAATCAATGAAACCAAACTTTGGGACTTTGAAAAGATCACTAAAAAGGACAAACCTTTAGCCAGACTGATAAGGAAAAAACAGAGAAGATGTAAATTAATATCAGACATGAAAGTGCCAACCTCACAGAAAAAGGATTATAAGAAGACACTGTGAACAATTGTATACCAACAAATTAGATAACCTAGATGAAATGGAAAAATTTCTACAAACATACACATTACCTAAATTGACTGAAGAAGTAAGAGAAAATATCAACAGAACTATAACAAGTATAGAATTATATCAATAATCCAGAGCCTCCCAAAGAAAAGTCTAGGACTTGATGACTTCACTCCTGAATTCTTCCAAGCATTTAAAGAAGAATTAGCACCAATCCTTCTCAAGCTCTTCCAGGAAATTCAAAAGGAAAGAACACTTCCTAACTCATTTTATGAAGCCAATGTTACCCTGGTACCATAACTAGATAAAGACAGCATGAGAGAAGAAGATTACAGACCAATATCTCCTATGAATACAGATGCAAAAATCCTCAACAAAATACTGGCAAACCAAATCCAACAGTATATTAAAGGATTATGCACCATGACCGTATGGGATTTATCCAGGAATGCAGAAGTAGTTCAGCATATGAAAATCAATGTATTATACCACAATAATAGAATGAAGGGAAAAAATCCCACACAATCATCTCAATTGATGCAGAAGAGGCATTTGAGAAAATACAACATCCTTTCATGATAAAAGCTCCCAGAAAACTAGGAATAGAAGGGAACTTTCTCAACATGATAAAGGGCATTCATGAAAAAGCCACAGCAAACATTATGCTCAATGGTGAAAGACTGAAAGCTTTTCCCCTAATATCAGGAACAAGACAAAGGTGCCTCCTATCACCTCTGTTATTCAACATTGTACTGGAAGTTCTAGCCAGAGTAATAAGGCAAGAAATAAAAGGAAAGATAGAAGTAAAATTATCTCTATTCACAGATGGTATGACCCTATATATAAAACATTGCAAAGAATCCATACGAAAGCTACTAGAACTCATAAATTTAGTGAAGTTGGCGAGTACAAGATAAACATGAAAAAATCAGTAGTGTTTCTAAACGCCAGTAATGAACAATCTAAAAAAGAAATCAGGAAAACAATTTCATTCACAATAGCTTTAAAAGAATAAAACACATAGGAAAAAAATTAACAAAAGAGACTTGTACACTGAAAACTACAAAATATGGAAAGACAGCCCATGTTCATGAATTGGAAGACTTAATGTTGTTAAGATTTCATTATTTCCAAGAGACTTAAATCTTTGGAATTTCCATGTGCCAGTTGGGCTCTGAATCTCAACAGCATTGCAACACCAATACTCCAGTTCATTGGACTCACCTGGGACAACTAACAAGGAGATGATGATGGATGACCCTCCCAAGGAACAGAGAGAGTCTGCAACTGTAAGCAAGATAGTTCCATTCATCTGCCCCATGGGATCTAAGCCCCCTCTCAATTAGAGGCAGAGTGGGCACCACCATCCCAGAATCCTCAGGATTGGGGAATGAACAATGGACTAGAGTAGACTTACTGTTATTCTACTATAGACTTATTGTGATTCTAGAAATGGAAGAACTGTTACCATTGATGTGGAGGGAGTGGCTACTGGAGGTTCTGAGGGGAGGGAGAGGGAAAAATAGGTGTAATATGGGGCATTTTCAGGAGTTGGGAATTGTCCTGAATGACATTACAATGACAGATACAGGCCATTATAAATCTTGTCATAACTTACAAAATTGTGTGGGAGAGTGTAAAGTGCAATGTAAACTATAATCCACGCTTAGTGGCAATGGTCCAAAATGTGTTCATCAATCGTAACAAATGTCCCACACTAACGAAGGAAGTTGTTAATGTGGGAGGGGGAGGGAGCGGGGCATATGGGAACCCCCCATATTTTTAATGTAATATTTATATACTCTATCTTTTAAAAAATTAAAAAGCATATATATTAAAAAAAGATTTCATTATTACCTAAGTGAAATACAGATTTAGTGCAGTCCTTGTCAAAATTCCAGCAGACTCTTTTGCAGATTGAAAAGCCAATCCTCAAATTCATATGGAATTGCAAAGGGACCCAAATCCCCAAAAAATCCTGACAAAAAAAATTAGAGGATTCACACTTCCTGATTTCGAAAGTTACTACAAAGCTACAGTAATTAAAACAGTGTGGTCCTGGCGTAAGCATAGACATATTCACCAATGGAATAGAATTGAGAATTTAGAAATAAACCCATATTTCTAGGGCCAGTTGATTTTTTACAAGGGCACCAAGTCCATTCAATGAGAAAGAAAAGTTCCTTCAGCAAATTTGCTGGGACAACTGGAAATCCATATGCAAAAGAATGAATTTGGACAGTTCTCTCTCACCATATACAAAAATAAACTCAAAATATATCATTGACTTAAATAAAAGACCTAATACTTTAAACCCCTTAGAAGAAAACATAGGGAAATATCTTTGGGACCTTGATTAGGCAATGGATTCTTACATTTTACACCAAAAATATGAGCATCAAAAGAAAAAAATAGATAAATTGGACTTCATCAAAATTAAAAATGTTTGCACATCAAAGACTTTATTAAGAAAGTAAAAAGACAGCCTACAGAATGGGAGAAATTATTTGGAAGTCATATATCTGATGAAGGTTTAATATCCAGAATATAAAAAGAACTTCTCTAACTCAAACAAATAACCCAATTTTTAAAATGGGCAAACAGTTTGCATAGAAATTTCTCCAAAGAAGATATAGAAATGACTAATAAGTACGTCAAAAGATGCTCGACATCATTAGCCATTAGAGAAATGTAAATTCAAACCATAATGAGATGCCATTTCATACCCACTAGTATGTCTTTTAAAAAGTAAAAACGGGAAGCAGATGTGGCTCAAGCGATTGAGTTCCAGCTTACCACATGGGAGGTCCCTGCTTCGGTGCCCCATGCCTCCTAAAGAAGACAGTGAGCTGGCATGATGGGCAGGTGTGGCAAGCTGACACAACAAGAGAAACAAGAAGAAAAACATAATGAGAGACACAACAAAGCAGGGAGCAGAGGTTCCCAGTGCTTCCTAAAGAAGACAAGCAAGACAGTGAGCTGACACGATGGGCAGGCGCAGCAAGCTGACACAGTAAGATGATGCAACAAGAAACACAAGAAGAAAAACATAATGAGAGACACAACAAAGTAGGGAATGGAGGTGGCTCAAATGATTGGGTGCCTCCCTCCCACATTGGAGGTCCCAGGTTCAGTGGCCCGTGCCTCAAGGAAGACGAACAGACACGGCAAGTCCAAACTATGGGGTGGGGCGGGGGGGGGGGGAGGAGGAGAAATCAATCAATCAAAAACAACAAGTGTTGGTGAGGATGCAGAGAAATAGGGACCATTGTACAATGTTGGTGTAGATGTAAATTGGCGCAGCCGTTATGGAGAACAGTCTGGCAACTGCTAAGAAAGTTAAACATAGAATACCACACGACCTGGTAATTCCACTTCTAGGTATATACCCAAAGAAATGAAAACAGGGACCCCAACAGATGTTTGTATGCCAGTGCTCATAACAACATTATTCATAATAGCCAAAATGTGGAAGCACCCCAAGTATCCATCAACAGATGAATGGATAAATAAAATGTGGTGTAGACATTCAGTGGAATATTATTCAGCAATGACAAGGAGTGAAGTGCTGATACATGCTTCAACATGGACGAACCTTGAAGACATCATGTTAAAGGAAATAAGTCAGACACAAAAAGGACAAATATTATATAGTTGCTCATGAAATAACTAGAATATGCAAATTCATGGAGATGAAAGCAGGATTGTGGTTATCAGAGCCTGGGAAGAGGGGGGGGGAATGGGAAGTTATTGCTTAATGGGTACAAGTTTCTGTTTGGGATGTGAAAATAGTGGTGAAAGTTATACAACATTGTCAATGTAATTAATATCACTGAATTGTACAGTTAAAATGTTTAAAATGATTTTTATGTTATATATTTTTTACCATAATTTTTTTTTAAAAGTTCAAGGGGGACAGTTTTTCCTCGCAGGAATTTTGTTGGGCTACAAAAGAGAGCACTTCTCCCTACCGCAGTGCACAGCACAATGAGTAGAGCTAACTCAACCAGATGGGAAAAGTCTGTTCACTTGGTCTGGGTCTCCTGGGTCCTTAGCTTCTCCCATTCCAGCTCCTCCTCTCTGCTCCACTAGAGGAACACAAATTAAACTGACAAACCACTCACGCTCTCCTAGGGCTGTTACTTCTACTCAGGCGCCTGCATTTATTGGGTGTTTACCATGTGCCAGGCACTCTACTCAGCACTGTAACTGCATTGTTTTCATTTAATCCTAATACAACCTTTGTAACAAGCACTTCTTTATCCCTATATCACAGATGGGGAAACCAAGACTTAGAGACATTAAGTAATTTGGCCATGATTACACCTTTAGAAAACAGCAAATCTAGGATTAAAAATCAGATTCATCTGGAAAACCTATGCTCCTGACCATTAAATTTTAGGTAATATGTATTTTAACCAAGCCTAGGAAGATCCAATTCCTTAACAAGAAGGAGGAATATTAAAAAAGAAAAAATTACATTCTTCTGATTATAAAAATAATATATAGGCACTGAAGAAAATACAGAAATATATAAATTTAAAATAAAATTCATCTATTTCCCTTACCAACAATCATCAGCATTTAAAACATTTCCTCCCCTCCTACTAAACATGCATATATGTACATATTTTAAAATTGTATAGTTTGGTGACCTGTTTCTTTTCACTTCATATATTGTGAACATTTTCATGTCATTATGCATCCTATTACAATATCATTTTTAATGGCTGTGTTTTTGGATATTTACATTGTTTCTAATCAATCATTCTTTTAAATACCATACATGCTAGTAATTTCCTTAAGATAAATTCCTAGAAGTGTAATTGAAAATTCAAAAGTTATGATCATTTGTAAAGTTCTTGGTATAATTTGTCAAACTCCCTCCACAGAGGCTCTTCCAAGTTATAAGAGGGGGAGGTTAAAAGGTGGGGATTTCAAATTCTAGTACAGGCTCTGGAGAGAGATATCACAGAGAACATAGAAGTGCCCTGGAATGATGCAGCTTCATGACTATAGGCATTTTGAAAATGGAGGTGTGAATTTTGGCAAGGTAGGTGACTTGCTCAAGATTACACCACTCTGTGCAGGAAGCCCAGACCATGTCCTGGCCATACTGTTCTCTTACATCAGACTCTCTCCCCAAGGAAACAACAGCTTCTATGTCACAGATCCTCCTGCTCGACAGATAGAAGTACTCGGCATTATATTAAGGCACCCTTGAACTTGCTCTACAAGTAATCATCATTATTTTTTTTTAACATTTTGTGATTTCCAGTGACATAATAGATCCTGTTCTAGACAAAGATGGCCCAGAATTTGGGGGCTTGAAATCTTGAAAAACTGACAAGCCTGGTAATTGTGAGAAATGAGGGGAATGCACTTAGTTGAAATGGGGGGTCTGAAAAAGGTACCCTTAGTAATTACATGTCTGGTTACACATTCTTTACAACTATTAGAGCTCTGGCTGCCTGTGCAAAGACAATGCCCAGTTTGTTGATCTGAACAATGGCAAACAGGCTCAACCCCAAGCATGATTCCGTGCACCATTCTGGAATGTTGGAAAAAGCAAGCCAGGCATCGTTGTGGGTGATATGCACATCTAGTCACTATAGATGAAGAAAAAAGCCTTAGAGAGTATTTCCAGATTTGCCTATTCATTTCAGATGTATTTAATATATATGTTTGTGTATATATAAAATTTAACCTTTATCAAATACCTCCTATTCTTACACCTTATTAATGTGGGGCAGGAATAACAGATGTGAGACAATTTGTAAAAGAAGCAAGTTGTAGCTCTGTAGAGATTTGGCTGCTATTTGGTATTTGGTGCCTGTGCAAGGAATTGGTGCTCGAGAGAGGAGCCTGAACCCAGAAACTGACTTTGACTGTGGGATGAGTAATAAACTGTAGCTAACACAGGAGCTTTACTATTTTGTTTTTAATTTGCATATAATAAAAATGTTTAACATTAAAAATATATTATTTCATGGCTTTCTACATAGATGACTGCAGCAAAAACATATTAACATTATAGCAAATGTGTTATCCTGACTTTTATAATTCTAAACTATGGTGGAACTCAGACTTACTTTCATTTTATGTCATGTGCCACTCCAGTAATATGCTTAATAATTTTGAACTCAAACCATTTGATTAAACTGCTACTGCTAAAGTGCTCCATATTGATTTGGTTGGTGGATTAGACAGTTGTGTAAAAATGTAAAAATGCATCCTGGTGTACACTTAAGATCAGTACATATTGCTGTTTATTATACCACAATTAAAAAAACAAAACAACAACAACAACAAAAAAAAACATTGCTAGGCAATCCTGACAAGAATCAGCAAGGTAAAATGGAAAGAACCCAGGATTAGGGGAGAATAGATGGAGTTCTCTAGTCCAAGACTACCAAACTAATCATCTGAAAATGGACATTTAACCTAGAACGAGAAACATGTTAGAGAACATCTGAAATAATCTTCAAAGAGGTAAAACAAATTGTCCAATTTTAGAATAGGGCTTTTTTTCAATTCAGACTTTCTGACTCAAAACGTACATATCATATTCACTAACTGGGAAGCGGCTGTGGCTCAATCAGTAGGGCTCCCGTTTACCATATGGGAGGCCCCGGGTTCGGTTCCCGGGGCCTCCTGGTGAGGGCAGGCCCGCCTGGACGGCGTGGTTAGCTGACCCAGTGAGCACAAGCAGCAAGGGGGGGATAAATGAATAAATAAATAAAATCTTAAAAAAAAAAAAAAAAAAATTCACTAACTAACCTGCTTCCAAATTCCTGTTTTGGCCTCAGTTTCCTGGTCAATAAAAAGATTTGAGGTCTTCTTGCCAAAAATATGAACGAGGCTTGATTGTAGGGATATGGGAGACAGAAGAACGAGTTAAATGGCAAAATGAGGAATAAGTCAGGCAAATTCAAAAGGAGGGAATTTCTACAAGTGGTAGGGATTCTCCAAAGAGTCAATGTTTATGGAAAAAGGGGGTGATGGCAGGATATTCTAGATAAATGGAAAAAAGGGAGAGCAACCAAAGGAAATTTGTGACCCTTGATTGGATCCTGTTTGGAATGCTATAGCTATGAAAACCATTGTTGGGACAATCAAGATATGAGACTATAGCACTGTAGTTGGTGGTGTGGAACTATTGTTAATTTTCTTCAGGGTAAAAATAGTATTATGCTTATATAAGAGAATGTCCTTATTCTTAAGAAATGAGTGCTAAAATAGTAGCAGTAAAGACTCATGATGTTTGCAATTTTCAAATCGTTCAGCAGCAAAAAATACATATTTTTGTGTGTACATATATATATATATGAATACATAGAGCAAATTATATGGGTGTACATTGAACTATTTCAACTCTTCTGTATTTGTTTAAATTTTATTTATCTATTTTTAAAGATTTATTTATTTACTTACTGTTATCCATTTTTACCCCCCCCACCCCCGTTTTTGCTATTTTTGTGTCCATTCACTGGGCAACTCTCTGTGTCTGTTTCTTGCTCTCTCTTCTCATCCTTCTCCTCCTATCTTCACAGGGATGCGATCCTTGGCACCTCCAATGTGGGAGAGAAACGTCCTACCACCTGTGCCACCTTAGTTCCTGGTTTTTCGGTGCGTCTCATCTTGACTCTCCCTTGTGTCACTCTCCTGTTACGTCATCATCTTGCTGCGTGGCTCGGTGGGGCCTGGCACACCCGTGCGCAGGGCCTGGGAAGCTCACCTGCTCGCGGGGACTGGCGACACACCCGCTCACAGGGCCTGGCGGCCCACACGCCTTCTATATTTTCCTTTTTTAAATTTTTACTGGGAGGTCCTGGGGATCGAACCCAGGTCCCTCCATATGGAAGACGGACGCCCAACCCATTTGAGCCACATCCAACCCCCTGCTATATCTCATAAGGTTGACGAAAGATACCTAGAGTTACAGTCATTTCCCATACAAAATGGTCATATAATAAATCAGCCTTGGTTTATCACCAGCATTCTAAAAACCAGACCTAGGGAGAAAAACTAGGTCTGGGGGCGCATGCATGGTTTCTAATATAGCAAATGTTTAGCCTACCCTGATTATCACAAAATCAGGACAGCGATAATATTTGCATCTTCTGTATTTTTGAAAATTTTCTAATAGAATATTGGAAAACTGTAGAGGAGATTAGACCTGATTTGATTCAATCAAATAACATCCTTATTATTTGTGCCATTTATTTTTACCTGTATTATCTCGAACAATCTTTGTGATCTCTTTCAGCTCTAATATTGATATCTGCTAGTAGTAAGTCGTATACATTAAGAGCCAAACGGAAGCATGATCAGAATATAACATCAGGGAGCATGAGTGTGGAGAGAAAGCTTACCCCCTTCAATGGCAGCCTTCTATTCTGACCACCTGCTATTCTGTGTTAGCCTATTGAACAGGCTAACACTGTCATAGCTTCCTCTAGTGCTCCTTCATCATAGTCCCAGTCACTGTCATGGCAACTGGACACCTATTATCTTAAAAAATAAAAATGCAACACAAGTACCACAAAAAAAAAACATTGCTGAATTCTACTGTGAGAATTCTATTCAGAGGGAGCAAATACCTTCCCCTGCTCTCTGCGTACTCCTGCCCACTCTACCTATCGCAAACTATGCTACTGGTGCCAAGTACTCTGCTAAGCACGTCACATGAAATATAGCATTTAATTGTCACAGCTATCCTAACAGGCAGGGCTGTTATAATGCCCATTTTGCAGATGGGGAAACTGAGGCATTAAAATGGCTACATATAACTGGCCCAAGGATAATGATTGGCAGAGCAGAACCTAAGACTGTGGATAGGGTTAACAGAAAAAAATGCTGGGAAATCTGACTTATGAGTAGGAACTCATAAGGGTTGATGAGCAAAAGTAGGAGTCAGACCAATTCAGCACCCAGCAAGCCAGCAGTAAGGTGGCTGGTTTTCAGAAAAGCCTGATGCGCTTATGAGAGGAAGAGGCAGGGGCATAATTTCAGAGCCTATAGAAAGCACCTGAAATAGGTATCAAATGGGATTTTCCTGAGATGTTTCCTATTATCCCAGAATTATAGATAAGGCCCCAAAGGCATGTTCTGCATTTAGAAAGCCCCTGATAACTCCAGCTATTGGGGATACCATCTTCTTAGAACTACATTCAGAAGAGAAATATTTACTATATTTGGGTTAAAGAAATATACAGGTGGAACCTTAAGTACCTGTACACCTTCATAGAGACTTTGGAGGGCAGAAGAAAGGGACATAAAGGGCTGACTTAGTATTTGCTTCCAAGGTACAAGAGTGCCTCTCCTAACTAGGAAATTCGGCACAGGCGGCCCACAAAATGGGGAATGGGCCAGGGCTCCAGAGAACTAACATAATACAAGAGGGAGGGAGCCCCAGAAGACAAACTACTCACAACATCCTAACCCTAAATCCTGATCCTTCCCCACCATCAGAGGAGGTAGACTATTCTATCAAAACATTCAAGGAAAGGTAAAGAGGTAATCTCAAACAAACAGAAAACCAAGATTAACCTAATAGTTGTGGAAAAGTGAGACTGAAAAAAGAAAGGCATCAAATGCATCAAATTGAAAAAACAATTCCTAAAGAACGAGCAATAATAATCAGGGTAGGCTAAACATTCGCTATATTAGAAACCATTCATGTGTCCCCAGACCTAGTTTTTCTCCCTAAGTCTGGTTTTTGGAATGCTGGTGATAAACTAAGCCTGATTTATTATATGACCATCCTGTATGGGAGAAGACTGTAACTCTAGGTATCTTTCATCATCCTTATGAAATATAGCAGGGGGTGGATGTGGCTCAAATGGTTGGGCATCCGTCTCCCATATGGAGGGACCTGGGTTTGATCCCCAGGACCTCCCAGTAAAAATTAAAAAATATATATATATATAGAAGGCACGCGGGCCACTAGCCCCGTGCGCGGGTGTGCCGCCAGGCCCCGTGAGCAGGTGAGCCCCCAGGCCCCGCAAGCCATGCGGCAAGATGATGATGTAACAGGAGAGTGACACAAGGGAGAGCCAAGACAAGACGTGCTGAAAAACCAGGAACTAAGGTGGCGCAGGTGGTAGGATGCCTCTCTCCCACATCAGAGGTTCCAAGGATCGAATCCCAGTGAAGACAGGAGGAGAAGGATAAGAAGAGAGGGTAAGACACGGACACAGAGAGTTGCCCAGCGAATGGACACAGAAACAGCAAAAGGCGGGGGGGGGGGGCACTTAAAAATGGATAAAAGTAAAAAAAAAATAAATAAATCCTTAAAAGAAAGTATAGGGGAGTAAGAAACAGAGTATAGTTAGTAGTAATACTTTGACGATGCTCTTTCATAATTTGTTAACATGTTTCATAACAATGCAAAGTATTTGTGTTGGGGTGATGTGTGGGAGCCCTGTATGATATTATGCATGTTTGCTTTGTAAGTTCACAATGTTTACTGAACACTTATAGTTTATGTTTATGTAGGAATGATATACTTCAATAAATTGTTTTTTTTTTTTTTAAAGAAAGAGCAATAATAGAGAAAAGGAAAAAATACTTAAAAGTGTAAGTGATGTCCTGAGAGAAATCTGAAAGGTTTTCAGATGGTAAGAATACATATATATTAAATATCTTGATAAATGTGAATGGGCAAAGACTTGGAGTTAAAGAAAAAAATCTTGATGCTATTTTCTAGTAGTGTAGAGATTAATAGTACAGGTTCTGGATTTTAATCCTAATTCTAATACCACTAGTGTTTGAGGAAATTAAAAATTGAATACTTGGGCTGAATAGCAGAATCAACTCACCTGAAAGTATACTATCAACCCAAGAAATTCTTTCTAAATACAGCGCAAAAGGATAAAGTAATGCCAATTATGAGATAGTACAAAACAGTAAGACAGAGAATTCAATATTTTTCCTGTAGGAGTTCTTTCAAAAAGGCAAAAAGGGAATAAATAATTGGAGAGAATGTCCCAAACTGAAGGAAAATATGAATTTTCAAATTTAAGAGTCCACTGGGTGTTAAGCAAGGAAAAAGGGAAAATATTGGAGAAATGTCAGCTTAAAATTTTAAAGCCCCAAGGATAAAGAGAAATTCCTAAAACTTCAAGAAGTCTAAAACAGATTATCTAGAAAGGATTGATAGTCGGATTACCATTAGAAATAATAGATGCAGGAGGTGTGGAGGACAGATACAGTAACTTCAGAGGTTGGAGTGAAAATTATTTCAAACATAGAATTTTGTACCCAGCCAAACTAATATTAGAGTGGGAAGTCAAAATAAAGATATTTTTATACATTAAAAGATTAAGAAAGTTTATATCCCTTAGGGCCTCTCAGATAATACTCAAGAATATACTTCAGCTTAAGAAAACAAAAAATATCATAGAAAATTAAAAAATAAGGGATACAAGAAAAAGGGGTAAACAAAAAGGTCAGAGGAGCCTAGGGTTAAATCTAAATAATTGTTGATGGATAATGTGAAATAATTTTCTTAATAATCTGGAGTTGAATTCCCAACTAGTTTCAACATGAGGCGTGGAGAATCTGGGAAGAAACAAAGCATGCTGAAGAAATTGACTTGTCTTTTTTAAGATATAGACCCTAATTTACTAAACCTGTTAAGCAATAATAATAATAATTGTTAACAATTTGAGGGTAATTGTTAAGAAAATAGAAACAGGATATATACCTTCCAAATCAAAGAGAACAAGAAAAGAAATGGACTAAAGGAAATATCAATTCAACAAGGGCAGAAAAAGAAAGCAGCTACTACAAAAAAGAGTGATAATTTGAATACATAAAATAATTCAAAATCCTCAGTGGTTTCCAACAACAAACATTTATTTACAGCTCAAATTACATGAAAGCCATGGGTCGGCCCTGGCTATTTTCCAGACTATAGGTCTATTCCATGTTTTTTCTCATTCGGGGACTCAAGCTGAAGGAGCCGACCTTGTATGAGACACACCTATTTTCATGATAGAAAGGAAAGGAGAGAAAGGCCACCCACATTCCCTTGGTTAAAACAAGTTATATGTCCAAGTCCAATATCAGAAGTATAATCCTCCTTTAGGAGAAAGAGAGAGTGAATGTTTGCTAGTAACAATACAATTTACCACAGACCGTAACAATACATTCATCACATATCATTTAACCCACTAAATGTGATGGATGAAGTTCCACTGTTAAAGAACAAAAACTCTAATGGATTAAAGAAAAAATCTAGAGGCCATTCCCTAGCAGTACAATGATTAATAGTAAGGACTCTGGATTTGCATCTTGAGTTTTGTGGGGATAAGAATAGTATCTATTAACTACTTCATAATATTATTATGTGTAATAAATGAGATAATTCATGAACAATATCTGTACTGAAACATGTATACAGTATGTGTAAAGTACCTGTCAAATAGCACTCAATATAAGTTAGTTGTTATTATTAGGTCACCCACAACAAAATGACAGCTTGAAAGTATGAAAATACAGGAATAAGAAAAGATGGAACAAGCAAATACTAATGAAAATAAACAGGGAGCATTGAATTAAACATGAGGGATTGAAGATGCTCCTGCTCCCACCTGGAAACCCACTAAAGGTAACATAAGGGTTTGGTTTTTTTTTTTTAAGGATTAAATCCATATGGACAAAGAGATGCAGCAACTTCTTGGAAAAGGAAAGCAATTAGACAATTGGTAAATGAATAAATGACCAGGAAAAGCTAAAGCCTGTTTGGTAGTGGGGGAAACCCAGAAACAGTCAGCTCTGTGCCACAAACCAACAAAAAATCTCAAGAAGAAAGGCAGTGCTCTGAAAATGGAGTTTGGGGGTAGATGTGAGTTGAAAGTGGACTTATTGATGGAAAGTCCATATATGATGCAGTCAGATCTCCAGCTATCCTTCCCACCTCCTCAGAAGACTAGAGAGAGAATGAACTCGAGTGACACTGGACTCAGGGCTTAGGTGAGGAATGAAGGACCCCGCTGAAGGCAGGAGGCTTCAGTGAAGTGTTACATACTGTGAAATACGTGACCCCTGGTCTCCTTCCTCCACTTAGCTCCAAGAATGCTGGCAACCTGCATTATTACTCTCAGGCATTAGAGACAGTCTCCCTCGGGAATCTGACTAGCCTAAGAGAAAGATTTTCAGATATTGACAATTGGAATCCCCCAACTACACTGCCCAGCCAGATCTCCCTATGGTAACTCCACTAGGAAACAAGCCACACCCACTAGTACAGGGCTTCCAATAAGCTTTTTTTTTTTTTTTTTTTTTTAATTTTACCGGGAGGTCCCGGGGATCGAACCCAGGTCCCTCCATATGGCAGACGGATGCCCAACCATTTGAGCCACATCCGTCCCCCCAATAAGCTTTTAAGTGACTCAACTATGAATAATTATCCAAGGATCACAAGATATTTGAGGAAAGCTTCCACATAAAAGCAGAAATCAAAACAAAAGAGAAAAATGAAATTTGGGAGACACAGAAACAATGCAGAAACAGAAGATACTTTGAAAGCAAAAGAGTATTTGCAGAGAGGTAAAAGAAGATAATTATATCTATGAACAAAAGATCAGAAGACTATGAATAAAGGAACATTCAAATGTCTTGAAAATTAAAAATATAACATGAAAAAAATCAATTAAAGGCTAAGAACAAATTTGAAGAAATCCCACTGGAAATAGAAGAAATCAAGAGTGTGAACAAAAAAAAGCATGAAAATGTACTAGAAACAATGATTACAGGATCAATGCATCAATTTAATAGGCTCATTATTCTGAGAAATAGGAGCTCCAGAAAGAGAGAGCAGAGAAGAAGAAATTATCAGGTCAATAATTTAAGACATCTCCCAGACATAAAAGACATGCATTTCTATATGGAAAAGACCTACTAATGCCCAGCACAATGAAAGAAAAGAACTGCACACTTGGGCAACGCATTATGAAATTTCAGAGCTCTCAGGACAAAGAAAAGATCCTAAAAGCTCCCAGGAAACAAAACAGACCAAAGACAGAGGACCTCTGGGAATCAGATAGGAATCACATGGGTCAAGAGCAAGACGAGTGCCTTCAAAATCCTGTTGGAAAGTTATTTCCAACCTGGAATTCTATACATAACCCCAAATTATCAATCAAATGTAAGAGTAGAATGAAGATATTTTCCGACAGGCCACCTTCATGTACCTTACCTTTAAAAGCTTTGGATATGGTCCACCAATGCAAGGGAGTAAATCAAGAATAAGGAAGAATGGGATTAAATAAGGAAACCAACACAGGTCAAAGGAATTCCCAGAATGAAGGTAAAGAGAAGTCCCAGGAGGACAGCAGAACAAGAGGCTTGGAGATAATTGAGACAGGAGGGCAGAGACTACATGATGTAAATAGATTTACACTTCTGGTGGAAGGTCAGGGAAGGATTAGTGAGAGATACTTTTTTAAAAATGACAAGCAAAGGAGGAATTTATTAACTCTGGGGAAAATAAAAAATTATACCAAATAATATTTCCATGGACCTAATAATGAATATTGAATATTAACTTAACCAAAAACTATAACTATCTTGGAAAATGTAGGGTATAGAAATGGAAATGTGGTGAGGTCATGTAAGAGAAATAAATTATAATATCCTACAACAGGAAATCAATATAAATAAGTAAAATTAATTTAAAAAAGAGAACAAAACTATAAATTCATATCAATAAATTAACAAATCTAGATGAAAAGGGAGATATTCTAGAAAAATGTAAATTATCAAAAGTGATTTTTTAAAGAGGTAGAAAACTTATTAGAAAGGTTGAAAAATGCTTATTACCATGCAGAAATTAAAGTTAATGAAGATCTATCTTTAAAAGGCTATTTGTCTCAGACAGTTAAAGGAAAGTTCACCCAAACATTTGGGTCATGTAAAGATTCCAGAACCTAGAAAAGATGGAAAGTTTCCTAGCTCCTTCTACAAAGCGAACATAACCCTAGGTAGACAAATGCTAACTAAATAGCCTAAACAAGAAAACTAGAGAGGAACATCACTTACAAATATAGATGTAAAAACCCTAAAGAATGGGAGTACAAATGAAGCATTAGCAAACAGAATTTAGTAGTGCATTTAAAGACTAATTCTAATGTGACTGACAAAGGAGGGTTTATCCCAGGAATATAAGGCTAGTTCAATATTAAGAAATACATTATTGTAATTCAACATTTTCAGTTTAAAGAAGAAAAAGCAATATAATCATCTCAACAAATGAAAAATACTTTTTTGGTTAAATTTCAATATCCTTTTCGGAGCAAATTATAAAAAGAAAGAAATTTCCTTCAGTAAACCTTATACATGATGATAAGACAATGTAAGTATTCTCATTAAAAATCAGTAACAGAAAGGGATACTTGCTATTACCACTACCAGTCAATGCATGCTGGAAATGACAATGAGATAAGAAAATAAGTGAAAGATAAGGATACAAGGAACAAATGAAGAAAAACTGTCATTATTTGTAGATGATATGATAGTCTACCTAGAAAATTCTGAGAATCAGCAGAAAAACTAATAAAATAGAAAGAGGGTTCAGTAAGATAGCCATACATAAAACTCAACAGTTTTCTTATATACTGTCATTAAAAATTTTTTAAATCCGTGGGGGAAGATCCTTTCAGATTAGCAACAACAAATGCCTTGGAATTGACTTACAAAGGAATGAAGACTTTAAAGGAGTATAAAACTTTAAAGGAGGACAAAAACTCCTTTAAATGAAACAGCAAATCTTGTTCCTAAATGAAGTTTCAATTTTTTTTTTTAATTTTAAATTTTTTGGTCTTTTTTTTTTTTTATTCAATATTTTTAAGTTGTCAGTTATCTCATTCTGTATATGTAAATAATTCCAATGAAAATTTCGACTGGATTTTTTGGTGAAACTCAGCAAACTGGTTCTAAAGTGCATCAGGGGGTGACGGATGTGGCTCAGATGGTTGGGCATCCGTCTCCCATATGGAGGGACCTGGGTTCGAGCCCTGGGACCTCCCGGTAAAAATTAAAAAAAGAAAAATATAAAAGGCACGTGGGCCACCAGGCCCCATACGCGGGTGCGCCATCAGGCCCTGCAAGCGGGTGAGCCCCCCAGGCCTCGGGCGTGGGTGCGCCATCAGGCCCCACCAAGCCACTCAGCAAGATGATGATGTGACAGGAGAGTGACCCAGGGGAGAGCCAAGATGAGACACACCGAAAAAAACCCACAAAAAACCAGGAACTAAGGTGGCACAAGGCAGTAGGACGCCTCTCTCCCACATGGGAGGTTCTGAAGATCAAACCCAGTGAAGACAGGAGGAGAAGGATGAGAAGAGAGAGCAGGAAACAGACACAGAGAATTGCCCAGTGAATAGACAAACAAAAAAACAGCAAAAATGGAGGGGTGGGTAAAAATGGCTAAAAGTAAATAAATAAATCTTTAAAAAAAAAGTGCATCAGGAAAAGGAAACAAACAAGAACAAATTGTTGAAAAATATATATGTATATATATATAAATAACATTTTTGTAAGCAAATACACATATATGCATATATATTTATATATCATTTTGCAAATGTTTTTATGTATTGTGAGAATTTTGATTTTTACCCACAATAAAAATAAATTTTAAAAAAAGGAAAAAAAAATTGTTGAAAAATAAGGACAATGAGAGGGAAATTGTGCTGCTAGATAAAATAAGCTGCAAAGCTATCGTAATTAAAGCAGTGTGATAGTCGCACAGGGATAGATAAATGGAAAAATCCATTTATATGCAGGAATTTATTGTATGATAAAAGTGGGATTTCAAACTAATGGGAAAGCATGTTATCAGAACATTTTGCTATCAGTTGGGAAAAATAAACTTAAATCACTACCTCACATCATATACAAAAATAAATTTCCAATGAATTAAAGAAAGTGTTTAAAGCAAAAAAGCTTCTGAACTTAGAAGAAAATAGCAAAGAATGTCTTTATCCTTTTATTGTGAGAACAGACTTCCTAAGCAGCACTCAAGGGCAGAGGTGCTCCCAGATGTCAGGCGACAGTCCCGTGGCAGGACAAGGTTGAGTACTGGAGCTGCCCAGAGGGACCTCCCACGTCCACAGACTGGGAGCGTGCAGGATGCACACTCACTGAGTGTGCCCCATCAGCCACTTCTAAGCTCTGTTTCCCCAGCCTGGCAGATCCCCAAGGGACTTACACTCCTTACCCCATACACACTGGGGAAAGGGTAAAACCAGATCTTTAGCAGTCTTTAAATTCCCATGTTGAAGCTAAACTGATACCAGGGACTCAAAAACATCACAATGGGCTCCCCAGTTAGAGTGAGACACACAGAGTACGTCCCACGTGGTTTCTATAACGTTTGGCTTCCAGTTGAGATTTCGTTTGAAGAAAGGGTTCAGTGACTCATAAAAGCTAGCGGTGCCCAGCATACCCATATAACCAGCACTGTCCAATAGAACTTTCTGTCATGATGGAGTTATTATATATTGGCACTGTTCAGTATGGTAGCCACTAATCACGTGAGGCTATGAAACACTTGCAGTGTGGCTGGTGTGACTAAGGAACTGGATTTTAAATTTTATTTTCATGAAGTTAAGTGTAAATATAAATGGCTACGTGTGACGAGTGGGTCATGTATTGGACAGCATGTTATGACCTACATCACTCTCAGCCTTAGAGCCTTTGGGGACCTCATGTGGGCCAACAGAGGGATGAGTAGGGCCAGAAGCAGAAAGCCTGCAGAGAGGATGTATTAGTTTCCTATCGATGCTATAACAATTACCACAAATTTAGAGGCTTAAAACAACACAAATATATTATCTTACCGTTCTAGAAGTCAGAAGTCCAAATTTAGTGTTACTGGACTGAAGTTAAGGTGTCAGCACTTCTGGTGCTTTCTGGAGGCTCCAGGGGAGGAGCATCCATTCCTTGTCTCTTCCAGCTTCCAGAGGACACCTCATTCCTTGGCTTGTGGCCCCTTCCTCCCTCTTCAAAGCCAGCAGCGTAGTGTCTTTAAATTATCCCCTCCACACACTGCTTCCGTCATCACATCTTCTCTGGCTCTGACCCCCCCCCCCCACCTCCCTCTTACAAGGCCTCATGATCATATTGGGCCCACTGGATAATCCAGGATAATCTCCCCATCTCAAAGCCCTTAACCTTAATCACATATGCAGAGTTCCTTTTGCCATGTAAAATAAGATATTCACAGGTTATGGGGATTAGGACACCAGCATCTTTGTGGGGGAGGGGGTTGGCATTATTCTGCCTACCATTGAGGATGACTGTTTCCCATCACATAAGCTCTGAACTATGACACCACCCCTGGAAGCTGAACTGGAGGTGGGCTCAGCCGTAGAACAAGTCTCACCTTCAGGCTGGATATGGCATCTTGGATTCAACTGGGAGTAGAGGAAGGGGCTGGGGGTCCAAGTTGGGTCCAGCAGAAAGAGAATCAGGGTGCCAGTCAAATGTGCTGAAGTTGGGGATGGAGCTCCAGTTCTTAGGGATAATAGCCTGGCTGGAGCCTAGAAGGTGGAGGATATTCACATTGAGGGGATAGGGGTGAGGAAGTAGGGATGGTGGTGAATAGAAGTCTCTAAGTTATCTTATGGACATTGGAGAAGTATTGACTCTTCTTTTGAGCCTCGGTGTTAGATAAACAAACCAATGTTTAAAGAAGATTAAACTGGCAGGTGTGTGCAAGTTGGACTGGGGTGGGGGTGGGGTGGGAAACTGCTGAATAAATACAAGCATATAATGATTAGTTTCAGTGGGAGCAGTGGGAATGAGGATAGAGAACACCCTGTCAAACAGAAAATGCACTGAAAATAAGCTAAGATACGCTAAATGAAAAGTGGCAGCAACATCTTAAACCATTTTGAAAACATTTCAGTTTTTATTGGTTTATATTCTCAAAGAATTGTTGTAGTTGTGGGATCTGTTAAATGACTTTATTAATGCCTACAGCTGTCACCATGTAATAGATAATATATTTTACGTTACACATTGAAACCCTACTATGCTCATTCAACTATGTTGGTAAGAAAACATCATTCACTTGGTTGAAAGAGCGTCATGCTACAGATATTTAAATTAGCACAAATAAGACAAAAGACTCAGGATTGCTCCTCCTGCAGTAGCAGCAGATAGATAATATTTTCACCATCGGAAATTTTGACATTTCCTACCTTTCACCTTAAAAAAAAAAAAAATACGAACCCTGCTTTTATTACCAGATGGCCCCTCTCTCTCTGGTTTGCCTGCTGTCTGGAATTTGTTTTGATAAATCCAAACAGGGATATGTTATCTTTCCAGCTAAATATAACATTTAGTTAATTAGGCTGGCAACCTATGCATTTTTCTCACATGCTTGAAAAGATAGTATTAGAGCTTTAGCATGTATTCTAGTCACTGGGTATAAACCACCAAAGAGAAATCAATCTGCCTTAGTAGCCACAAGAACGACTTGGAAGGAGGAACCAGAGGCAGACTAGGGTTCCTGAACAGACTGTGCCGCCACCCTGGGCGGGCTCATTCCTTTGGGTGGAGACTTTGATATGAATTCAGATCCTGCCTTACTTGATGTGTTCATGGCTCCAAGCACAAAAAGATGTTCAAAAGCCTCCCTTTTTTCTTTTCATTTAAATTTTTTAATTTCCAAAGTTACACATATACACTGAAAAGTCAAATACTTTTACTAACTTGTAACAAATGCAGTAGCCCCTTGGGCCAGCCTTTTCTACTCTTGATTCTCCCCTCATAGAGGTGCCCAGTTCCAATTATTTCAGCTGTTTTGTTTTTATTTTTGCCTCCATATTTTTTAATAACATGCATATAGTGATATTTCTTTACTTTTCTGCTCTGATATTATCTTTTGGCTCATCTATGGAAGAAAAGAATCAGGTCTCAAATATCACACTTTCCCTCCTAATATAATATAATATTCTACTTTTGGTCAAATCAGTATCCACAACCCATATTACTTCATTATGGAAATGTAATTCAATGCTTAGCCATGTAGTGAACTGTAAACATTTTCTCTCTTGTTCAACTCAGGAACTTTATTTCTAATAGTTGATAGCAGTCTTAGTTTTTGTACCTGTTTAGATTTGTATGTACCCTTTTTATAAACCTCCCAAAATGTAAATTGCCTCTTTTTTTTTTTTTTTTTTTTTTACCGGGAGGTACCGGGGATCGAACCCCAGTCTCTCCATATGGTAGACGGACGCCGAACCTCTTGAGCCACATCCGTTTCCCTGTAAATTGCCTCTTAATATGTTAAGATATATTAGGTAATTTATCAATTTCATTTTTCTTCCTTAGGGTCACCCATCCTGTAACCTTCTGTCATCCTATTTCCATCTGTTGCTCAGCCGTCACGGTAGAACAGACCCAGCCCTCAGCAGGGGAGCCCCCCAGGATCCTGGGTTTGCCTCTGTTGGATCGCTCACTCATCTTGGCAGAGCATATCCTTCCTTAAAAATAAACGGGGGTGCTGGGAAGCGACTGTGGCTCAATTGGTTGGGCTCCCATTTACCATATGGAAGTCCCCGGGTTCAATTCCCAGGGCCACCTGGTGAAGGCAAGATGGCCCACACAGCTCATCAGCAAGATGACCCAACAAAGGGAGATAAGCAGGCACTGAAAAACACAAAGCAAATGGACACGGGGGGGATAAACAAATAAATAAAAATAAATCTTAAAAAAAATAAAGTGATTAAAAATAAAATAAAAAAAAATAAACGGGGTGAGGAAGGTAAGGGAATATTCTGAGGTTTTATTTTACTTTCACCCTTGACTGATGTTTGGTTGGATTTAGAATTTTAGGTAGGAAATCATTTTGCATTTTGAAAACATTAAACCATTGTCTTCTAGTTTCTAGTGTCACTATTAGAGTCTGATCCATTCTAATTCCCTGTCTTTTTCCAAGGTTTTGCCTGAGTCTGCTTTTTGTTTTCTGTTTTTTTCTATCTTTGGAAGTTTTAAAGATTTTCATTTTGTCCCCAGTGTTCTGCAAATTCATGGGACCCGCTGCTTGCTTTTCCTTCCTTGTTCTGGGCATTTGGTGAACCCTCTCCTCTGCAAATATGTATCTTAATCCCGTGAAATTTTTTAAAATTATTTTTTTGGATTATTTTCTCTCCTAGTTTTTTTCCACATTCAATCTTGAAGTCTCTTCCAGATACTGGACCACCTGGACTTATTCTGTAATATTTGTTCAATCTTTTCCCAATTTTTCTTCTTGTTCTATTTTCTGAGATAGTTGCTAACTTTATTTTCCAACCCTTTTACTGAATTCTACATATCTGCCCTCATATTAATGATTCCCTTGTTAAAAAGACTTCTTTCATAGCCTCTTGTTCTTGTCTTACAGATGTAATATTTTACTCTGAGGACATTATTTATATATGTTTTCTTCTGCTCTTTACCTATTTATCTTTTCCAAGTTTCTTTTGTTTTAATCCTTGTTGTTCATGTTAGAAGCCTTTTTCAAATGTCTGGTGATCCTTGTCTTTCCATTTACAATTAAGAGTTGAAATTCCGTGTGACTAGGTGAGGCTTGTTGATTGGCATACTTCACTGTTCGGTGAGCTGGCGAGGCTGTTTCGTTGGGAAATCCCCAAATGTAAATAGGAGGTGTTTTCTCTCAGGTACATTATTTCTCCAAAGGAGGAAATCCACCTTTTCCTCCTGGGGATGTAGGCATGGCCTACTGTGTTCTTAGAATCAAGTTGAAGAAGGAATGAGAGATGTCATTCTCCCGAGGGATGACCTTCACTTAATTCCCAGTTTTCAGTATGGCAACACTGTTCTGCACTGTTCCTGCTGTCCTTGGGTCTAGAGTCCCTCCAGTTCAGCCCCTCCAGAAAGTGAACCCCTGGCTTTAAACCAGCATGGGCTAGGACAGTTGCCTAGTTGCTTAAGGTAGAGGGAAAATGCAAGGGTAACTGATTCTTAAAATGACTTTTAATCAATATATGTGTTTTTAGTCTCACTTGGACTTCCCACTTTTAAAGGTGCCTAGGGCCCCTAATTCTTGAGTCTTTCTGAATTTCTGCTTCACAAATTAGCCTACTTCTGAATTTCTTCCTCTGCCATTTTAGATTTCAGCTTTCTCAAGAATACTGTTAGCACAAGTCCATATGATTTCCAGACTCTAAAGTTTGCTGCTGTCATTTCCCCTTATCCTCTGGCATTGTAGTTTCTTCTTCTTCGCCTTCGCCTTCGCCTTCTCCTTCTCCTTCTCCTTCTCCTTCTCCTTCTCCTTCTCCTTCTCCTTCTCCTTCTTCTTCTCCTTCTTCTTCCTCCCCCCCCCCCCTCCTCATGTCTTATGTCTGTTATTTTAGTGAAGGTTTTAGGAGTGGAGGTAAATACATGACTCTATCTACTATAGTTAACTAGATATCCTTCTAAGTGGCTTAGAAATGCAGGTAATGAGTAAGGTCTTCAAACATGCATACTCAGTGGCAGTAAAAACCACTTGGGAGGTGAGTGGCTGAGGTGTGCAACAATGGCCCCATCACACAGGCAGCAATCTTTGGTAATTATGGAGCACTCACAAACTACAAAGCACCAACTGGGGTTGAATTGGGGAGATGAAGAGGGAAAGCAGAAATGGTAGAATGGAAAGAATCCTGATTCTGGGTCAAACTTCTTCTTGTGACTTACTAGTTGGACAAGTTTCTTAACCTCATTGACTCATTGACTTGTAATTTGTTGTAAATGGAGGAAGGGGGAAGAGAAATATAGCTTTCATCCTCTTTTTTACCTCTTTCATTCTTAATATCCTGGGTTCATGGATGGTGGGTAGGACATCTTTGTGTATGTATGGGGGAAATTGTTAATATAACAGTGTCCAGGAAAGAGAAAGGTAGTTCATTTTTTTTAGTTTTTTACTTCTCTGGGTTGTGAACTATAAAACACAATTTACAGGGAAACGGATGTGGCTCAAGCGATTGGGCTCCCACCTACCATATAGGAGGTACAGGGTTCATTTCCCAGGGCCTCCTGGTGAAAAGCAAGCTGGCCCATGCGGAGTGCTGGCCCGTGCGACAAGCAGACACAGAAGAACACACAGAGAGCAGACTGTGAGCACAAAAAATGGCAGGGGCGGGAGGTGGGCAGAAATAAATAAGTAAAATAAATCTTTTAAAAAATACAATTTACAAAAATTATTGAACATAATTTCATCTAAATACATCAAAACTCCTTATAAATACAATAAAGTTGTATAAATATCCATATATTTTCTTATTTCGTGTGTGTAGGTCTGAATGTAAAGGCGCCCATGTATATGATCACTCTAACTGGGAAACTGCTTAGACTCCAGGTCTTTTGGTATCTATGACAGGATATCATTTAATTCTCAGAAAATAAACAAGGGAGAGGAAAAGAAGACATCAGAAAATGGATTTTAAAACAATATTAGGAGTAAACAACAATGTTCATAGCAGCTTTATTCATCAATAGCCCCAAACTGGAAAAAACCCAGATGTCCAAAAACAGAATAATAATGAAAAAGCAAATTTGGATACCTCCATACAATGGAACACTACTCAGAAATAAAAAGAAATGGACTACAATACATGCAATAACACGAACTAATCTCAAAACCCTTATGCTGCACAAAAGAAGCCCAACACAAACGCTGCACACTGTGTGATCCCTTTCATCTGAAGCCCTCGTCTGTGCTTATAGAAGTAAGAGCAGTGGGTACCTCTGGGGGGGCAGGGGGGTGAGAATTGACTGAGGAGGGCCATGAGGGAACTTGCTGGGGTGACAGAAATGTTCTGTATTTGGGGGGTGGGGGTGGTTACACGGGTGTATAAATTTATCAAAATCATTGAATTTATACTTAAGATCTGTGCATTTTAATCTATGTAAATTTTATCTCAATAATACTTTTAACCAGAAAGAAAATTAAATTAGCAAGACTTTCAAAATGTCTTCCGAATGCCCACCCTGTTTGTCTCCTGAGCTTTAGGAGTACCTAAGATTTTAGTCCTTGCTTTCTCCAAAGCAAGGAATTTCACCGTGGAAATTTTCTGTGCTAGAACTTATGTAAGCTACTTCTGTTCCCATCTAATTTCTACTCATCCTTCTGCACCAACTCAGGTTCAACCTGCACGACTCTTTCCCCATCTGTAGGCCACTGGCCCCTCTTTACATGCATTTAATTATCTATCTATTGCCTTGTAGTAGTGTTAGTTAGCCTTTTATGTGAATCTGCCCTTCCCTTAGATTTTAAGCTCCCTACTGTCGGGAAGTATGTTTTTTGCTTCCTTGAATTCTTCCACAATAATTTAAGACTATTCAGAGTGAAGGTTCAATAAATGTTGGTTGGCTAGAAGTGGGGAAGTTTGTGTGGGATAGTAGGAAAAGAATGGGTCCTAGAATTAGAAAAACATGGCTTAAAATCTTGGATATGCAAACTTGGGCAAGTAAACCTCACTGAGTTGCTGTTTTTACATATTTGAAAATTGGATTTTAAAACCCACTTCATAGGGTAATTGGTAAGGAACAGAAATAACATCTGTAGGCATTGCCTCTGTGCCTGGCTCTTAGTAGATTTTATATGAATGTTTGTTATTATTATGATTAATGGATTTTTTTTTTTTAAAGCCAGAGTTTCCTTAAATAGGATCAGTGACCCCAAAGATTCAATACTATCCTCTAGCCCCTCCTCTCTGGCATTTTTCCAGCTTGGCTTGCTTGTCACCGCTCTGGGGGCTCCACACTCTTCCCAGGCTGTTGGTGTTCGTGCTAGGACAATTAAAGTGCCCCTGGAGGCAGCACAGGGAGCCAGTAGCTGCCACCCATGGCCTATACTGCTGGCCATCCCCGTAACAGCAGCATGGAGACACTGCTCCCACTGCTCTCCCACGGACCACTACCTTCCGCTTCATTTTGCCCACAACGCCGACTCATGTCTCTACCCTTAGTACTTGAATGCCTCTGCTTCTTTACTTACCTTCTAGACCTCTAAATGGTGTAAACATTTTAAAAATAGGACTTCTTTTAGACATTTCTCTAACACGGGCTAGCTGTTTGAAATTATTGTATCAGCTAAAAATGATTATCTTTAAACAAGAATCCCAGGACACTTAAAAAGCATTAGTCAGATATAATGGCGTTGTCTCTTTACACATCATCTATGGGTCTGCTTTCCAGATAGTGTACACAGGATCTAGTATGTGCTGATGCTCAAAAGTTGCTTGTTGAAATGACTCAGCTAACATTACCTGGGAATAGACATTTTCCTGTGGCACACCCAACACCTAGGGTCATCATCTACTTGGAGAACCTATAGTAATAGAACTGCTTGCTAATTCAGCACACTTGCTCTCTATACTAAATTAGTAAGTGGTATCTTAAAGTAAATAGAATAGTCATTAGATACGAAGAAGATATGGTGATTTTGATTGCTGACTTAAGTTTAAACTTTTGATTGGTTTAATGATTTTGATTCAGGGATTGCCCAGGTTTTTGCCTCTTGCAGTTACTTCTCTGCCATCACTGTGGCCTAGAGCAGTGTCAGGTCATGGGACAACACTGGCTGGGCTTTGGGACCAGGCATAACTGGGTTTAAGCCTTGGCTTGACCACTTATCAGTTGTGTGGCCTCAGGCAAATTACTTAACTTTTATGATTCTCTCTTTACTCATGTGCAAATACCTATCTGACTGGGTCATTGGGCAGACAACAGAGATAACAGCACTGCATGGGATACCTGATAGGTCTTGCATAGATAATATCCATAATAATAGCAATATTAATTGCCACAATAATAATTTCCATCATTTTAGTGAGGATGACACCACCAAACCAATTGTTAGTGGTTTGTTTGCACACCCTGTGCCCAGGGAAGGCATTTAAAGTACAAAGTTACTTCATTATAACGTTAGGAACCTACTGGTACTGCAGAGAGATGGAAATGTATAAATCACATTTTTTGTTATCGAACCTAACTTGACACATCCTAAAATAGATATCTGTGTCCTTTTGGTTCCACCACCTTCCTACACAATAGGAGATTCTCTCAACTATAATCTTTGAGGTAAAAATCCTTTCCTGATGGGAGCCAGGACAACTTCCTTGAGAATTAGTTTAAATCTGCCCTCTGCACAGCCCCAGGCACCAGCTCAGGTGAAGTTCACAATTTCCTCCCTCTTTCTAAGATGGAGATCCCTTCCTATTGCCCTTGGAGCCTGCTCCCACACCTGAGACCTCAGGTAAGCTGTCTCCCCTTCCCTGACCTGCTTCATCATCATTCAAGGCCACGCTTAGGGCAGCCAGATGATCCCAAAGTGAGCAATCTGAGAAGCAGCATGAATTTCCATACTCTCTGACCCCGGTGCTTGGTTTCCAGTTAGAGGAGATACATTTACACAGAGAAGAACCTTCTTAAGAGTTTCTATCTGGACTGCTGAAGTCTTCTGTACTGCTCACAATAGCTCCCTTCCTTCAACTGAAATCAAATTATCATTTTTCTAATTCTTATTTTGTCAGCAAACTCCCCTCCCCCACTTTACTGAGCCCTGATCCATAATCGCTCCAGGTTCATCTATAATTTCTTTCCTATTATCTTTTGCCTACCAGCCAAATCTTGGCCCAAAAAGAATTTAATACTGGAAATTCTGTTCCTAATGTACATTTGTCTAGTTTCTTATCTTTCCAAAAGTTCTTCTGCACCCATCATTTTATTTGATCCTTCCAACAACTCTCCACATTAAGATGCTTCTACAGTTGACATGTAGAAACTAAGGTTGGGGAAGGTGGGTCAAAGCTCAGTAGTTAAGGTTGATGGAACCCAGATTGAAACCTGAATTTTCTGACACCCCAAACCCACGTTTCCAAATTCTGGCAATATGCTTAAGATAACTGTTTTTTCCGATGTGTAACAAATTACTTAGGGCTTAGGATAACTTTCGTTTTTCTTACAAAGGTCAACTATTGCAATAAAATGAGCTCATCAAATAGGGATGAAGGGATGTGGGGATTCATCTTGCTTCTCTGAATGCCATGTGAGGTTTGTGGATGTTTGGAGCAGGGAGGGACCTTGGAAAGTATCAAGTTCAGCCCCCTCATATCTTACCGATGAGTAAATAGGCACCTACAGGAAATGTATCCTGCCCAAGGTCACAGATCAAGTTCTGTCACTACTGGTGGTGCTTTAGGGAAATGGGAGAGAGTAAACTGACCTCTTGGACCAGTGCACATCTACCCAGCTCACGGGCCATTCCCTCCCACTGGAGTGTTTGGTCTGTGGCCAACACACAGTGCTTGATGTGAAATGACACTGCAAGTCACTACCCATATCTCACTCTCCTTCCAGTGAAGTAGATTTGCAGTGCTCCATCCACATCCATCTCAGGCTTGTTCTCTTTAAGCTTCAGGGTGGCTGGCTAAGGTACAAGCTGGCTACAGAGGAGCAAATAGGGGCTGGAAAAAGAAAGGCAGCCCGAGCCTTCTCTGCTCCAGAAGCAGAGCTCTTAGTGTGTTTTTTGAACACGGTG
The DNA here is from genome assembly GCA_026826555.1 of Tolypeutes matacus. NCBI lineage: Eukaryota > Metazoa > Chordata > Mammalia > Cingulata > Chlamyphoridae > Tolypeutes > Tolypeutes matacus. Next base: position 65,109,151 of record JAKSZT010054030.1, read on the forward strand.
CTGCCAGCTCTGCCTCCCCAACTTCAAGGATTTGGGACATGATCTTGGTAGATCTCACTGGCCTTTGGGCGGCTTACCAAGCTGCCTACCCGTCCCTCACAGCCTGTTCTGATTACTGGAACCCCCAGCTTCTCTGCACACCCTTGTAACTCACCATGTACCTTGCATGTACCTGCAGATAATGTGCTTTCCTGTGCTCTGTACACCTCTTCTGTGCTCCCCAGGCTGGTTTCCCCAAGCCTCTGTTCCTTCGTCTATGGAATGAAGCTAACAAAACCTGGCAGGGTTGTAGAGGGTATGATTAAAAATTCTAGTAAAGAAGCTGGCCTAGTACCTATTGCAGAGGAAGCCCCAAAGTTATGGTAGCAATTAATATGATTTGCAATGACATCCCCTCCACCAAACTATCCACTCCTAGAGGTTAAGGACCGTGCCATTAGCTTTTGTCTTCCCTGTGCCTGGCGCATATAAATTCCTTAATAAGTGCCTACAGAACAGAATGGAAGAAAGCCATCCTGCTCAACTGTCTACAAAACCTGCTGCTCAGAGTTCCCGTAGTTCCCAAATGTTGGCTAGAGCGACGTTTGACCCCATCAAAGCCACCAGCCTCACGACTGGCTTCTCTTGTTCACCGGAGAGAAAACGATGACCTTCACAGAAGCTTTCCTGAAGCTGTCATGAGAACAAAAGGAGAAAGGGGGGGGGGGGGGATGAACATTTGTATTGAGGGACATTCTAGAGTGTTGAAATAGGAGTTTGGGAGGAAATGGTCAGCATTGCCCTTTCACAGAGCAGGCCTTTGCTCAGGAGCCAGGTGCTGTCGCGCCTCGTGCTGTGTGGCTCTGCACACAGGGACCCCGCTGCACACACGGACCCCGCTGGCCGGGCTTCGGGCCTGGAGAAGCAGCTCCAGCTGCCTGCTTGTGTGCAGAGGGATGGAGTAGGGGGTTCGCACAAACGTGACTTTTGGACGCAGTTCAAACAGAGATCAGATTTGCCGAGAGGTTGCCAATTACTGGAAAAATCTGTCCAAGGGCTGCTTTTGTGGGGTGAGTGGCAGGAACCCTGAACCTGCACTGTAAAAACCAAGTGCAGCACTCCAAGGGCCCACACCCGGGCCGTGCTCGTGCAGGAAGGGAGGTGGTAGAGCGCCACAGGCAAAGTCCACGTGCTAACCCTGTGGTTGACGAAGAAAAGAAGCAGCTGTGTGGCAGAAGGGGGTGAGTTTAGTCACTGGAAATGAAAACAGCAATCAGCTTTAGTGCCTTAACGCCTGCATTAGCTACTGTGCGTTGCTCAATCCATTTCTAAGTTTGAAAGCAATATTTACTTTTCCAGATCCCACTCCTTTGACACCCAGCTCACCCACTGCCCTCTCACCTGCTAAGTCCCCTGTCCCCATTGCAAATCACCCAGGGTCAGAATAAGAAATCCCCTTGGTTCTACCATAGTACAGACTAGTGCTTTGGTGGGAGGGGGGGGCATCATAAATATTTACTGAATGAACAAATGAAAGAGAGAATGAAGTATAGCCTATCTTGTACCTTCAAAGCTACAAAAAACCTTGAAAATAGCGGAAGATCTCATATGCTCATTTCAAAATAAAATGTTCAAAGTGACTTAGAAAGCTGAGATAATCATTTGAGGATAGGCAAAGGCTTTGTTCTTTAAATATGCCTGACTATTTTGTGAATTCCTCAAGGAAACGGACCATATTTTAAAATCATTTCAAATCCCCGCTGCCTAGAACATCTTTGGCATACTTTTTTTTCTTTCATTGTTTTAAAATGGAAATATCTTTACTACTTTTGCTGATTAAAAAGTGTCACATGCTCAGTGTAAACATTTAAACAACATAGAAACGTATAAAGTAGCAAGTGAAGGGTCCCGCTAGGTCCGTCTTCCAAGTGGTTGGTATTTGCTTATATCCTGCCATAGTTCCAATGCACTATAAATAAAATAGTTATGCTATTTTATAATTCTATCTGCACTTTGCTTTTTAAAAACCATCAAAATGTTATAGGTTCCTTTACCCATAGATACACGGAGGGCTCCCCAGGCAGCTGCAGAGTTTTCTTTATTACCTCCTCGGTTAGAACCTCAGGCAGGGTTCAAGTTTTGCTATTACAAACTACGCTGCAGTTTGTAAATCCTCATATATAAGTCTTCTTCAACACATCTGAGTATTTCTCAGATTACCCTTAAACATGAAATTTATGGGTCCAAGAGTATTAACATTTTGATAGATTTTGCCAAATTTCCCTCCAAAAAAAGTTTGTGTTTTTTTGTTGTTGTTTTTTCCAATTTATACCCCCAACAGAAACTGAGAAGGACCATTGGGCTCACCTGTCTTCTAAGTCTTTCCTGGCTTACTTGGAAAGACTTGCAGCTAACATGACTTTAAGTGTGTAAAGCACTCTACACTTTTCCAGGTAGTTTTACAAAGAATGAATACTTTCCTTTCACCTTCACAATAGTCCTTGAAGTAGTGAAGGTCTTATTCCTGTTTTAGAGATGAGGGATCTCAGCCAAAAGCACTTGCCCCAAGTCACACCACAAGTCTGAATTGACGCTGGAAGCAGAGTCCTTGCAGTTTTTCTCTGAGTTTCTCTTTCAACAAGCTGGAAGGACCAGCACTGGGAGGCAAAGAGAGCAGTGCCATCTGGTGAGGAGCCTCCCGAGGGTTCTGCAAGTCTTGGAGTTATGCCAGAACACAAAGAATGACTGGATCGGGGTGTTCAATTTCTTTAGGCAAAAAAAGTACTCCATCTTTCTGATCAAGCCAGGTGGGGGAGCAAGGAGACAGATGGCCTGGCCTGCTGGCATCAGGCCTGCCTTGGAGCTCTGGGTGGGAGGGGGGAGCTCGAGGAGCAGTTGTGCCACGAGCCCTCCTTTCACCTCACTCTCAGAAACACCTAACTTGAGGGTTGGGGGACCCAAAGAATTCCCACCGTCTCAGGCTGGGGCTCCTGAAATTCAGGACTGTTGATTCACTTGCAAATCACCCTACCGCTTCAGTTGCATAAGGTTGTTCATATTTTTCGAAGTGTAGTTTACTAATCCTCAAAAAAGAAAGAAAATAGTGTGATTAGTTTTATTGTTCAATAGAAATTTACCTGGGCTATTAGGGGGGATGATTTGCTATCCTGAGGTTATTTTTACATAGTTACTTAGGCAGAAAGTTGCTTTATATTGAGGTTAGAATGGAAAGTTCTGTGTCATAGCACAGGCCAACAGCCAGCTGAGTAAAAGTGGAATACTTTGAAAGGGGCAATTCCTCGTTGTGTTTACATGAACTAGAGCTGGGCTGTCCAGTTCAGTAACCTCCAGGCACGCACAGCTATTGAGGACTTGACATGTGGCCAGTACAACTGAGGAACTGGATTTTTAACTCTGCTTAATTTTAATATTTAAATTTAAATTTTAAAACTGACAATTCAGTTATGTAAGCACTCTTAAGAGATGAGCTGGAAACCTTTTTTAGGACGTTTCTAGCAATTTGGTATGTGAAACTACTTTTCAATGGTAAATTTTATGAAATCTAAATATAGATCAAATGTTTCTGATGGAAATTTAGTATCTGAATTGATACGTACTTTCAGAGAAAAATAAACACTAGATTTCTAAGGCTTAGTATGAAAAATAATGTAAAATGTTTCAATGATTTTTTATTGATTACATGTTGAAATGATGATATTTTAGATATAATGAGTGAACTAAACTATAATATTAAGATTAATTTCACCTGCTTTTAATTCCACACTTTTTAGTGTAACTACCCGAACATTTTTAATTAAACATGATGCGAATATTCTCGCTGTCCTGATTTTGTGATAATCATTGTAGGCTAACATTTGCTATATTAGAAACCATGCATGTGTCTCCAGACTTCGTTTTTCTCCCTACATCTGATTTGTAGAATGCTGGTGATAAACTAAGCCTGATTTATTATATGACCATCCTGTATGGGAAAAAACTATAACTTCGAGTATCTTTGGTCAACCTTAAGAGATATAGCAGGGGGACGGATGTGGCTCTGGTGGCTTGGCATCCGTCTCCCATATGGAGGGACCTGGGTTTAATCCCCGGGACCTTTTGGTGAAAATAAAGAAAGAAAAATATAGAAGGTGCGTGGGCCACCGTGTGCAAGTGCACTGCCAGGCCCCACGAGCCACACAGCAAGATTATGACATAACAGGAGAGTGACACAAGGGAGAGCCAAAGATGAGATGCACCAAAAAACCAGGAACTAAGGTGGCACAGTCAGTAGGACGCCTCTCTCCCACATCAGAGGTTCCGAGGATCGAATCCCAGAGAAGACAGGAGGAGAAGGATGAGAAGAGAGGACAGGAAACAGACACAGAGAGTTGCCCAGTGAATGGACACAGAAACAGCAAAAACAGGGGAGGGTGGGGTATAAAAATGGATAAAAGTAAATAAATAAATAAATCCTTTTTTTAAAAAGTATAGGGGAGTAAGATACGGACCATATAGTTAGTAGTAATACTTTGACGATGCTCTTTCATGATTTGTTAACAAATGTTTCACAACAATGCAGGGTGTTTGTGGGGGGTGATGTGTGGGAGCCCTGTATTTGTAAGTTCACGATGTTTACTGAACACTTATAGTTTATGTATGTTCATGTATGAATGACATACTTCAATAAATTGTTTAAAAAAAAAAGAATAGAGGAACACACACAAAGTTGGAGAGAACATGAATATGAAGCATATTATTTGCTCATTCTGTTAAAATATAGCATTGCAAATAATTCTCCTTCTGTTCAGTTTTGGTAAAATAAAAGTAAAATGGTGTTAGCAAAATAAGTAAATAAATAAATAAAATATGCAGCTGGCATTACATTTCTATTGGACAGGGCTGGACTAGAGTCTCAAGTTAGACAAATAATAACACAATTAACAGATATACTCTTTACCCCTGAACAGTGCATGGTGGGCACAGCAGTGTGTGTGTGTGTGTGTGTGTGCACGCGCGCGTGCACATGTGTGTGGTAGAGTAGAATTAGGTTCCAGCTCATCTCTTAAGCCTGCTTACAGGAGAGGCTTAAAGCTCAGTGGTTAATAGTTTGGATTCAAGTCGATTTCCCTGATTTGACTCCCAGGTCTGTTACTGACTTTGCATCTGTAAAATAGGGATAATATAGTACCTGTCTCACAGGGTTAGTGTGAAGACTAAATAAGTCAAGTCACAAAAGCGCTGTGTGCCTGGCACAGTGTAAATGCTTAATGAGTTTTAGCTATTTTTCAGGAAAAATAAAGCAAAAAGCCCTTTTAAGAAGGAAGGTGGCTATTTTTCTAGAAAGTGAAAGAGTAAATGAAAAGAAAGAATAGCTAAAATTCTCATTCTCGGAATTGGACACTTGAAGAAGGGGAAATTTCTTGGGCATTCATTCATCAAACATTTATTAGCACCTGATATATCTCAAGCACTGAGTAAGCAAAACAGCTACAAAATTCAGAAGAGCGTCTTAAAAGTTTGCTGTACGTTGGCTAAAAAAAAACTTGTCCTCTCATTTAAATGTAACACTCTTTAAGGTAAATATTAAATTCATTGTTCTTTTTCTAGGTTCATGAGTTAAACTCTTAGCTTTTTAATTTGCAGTCTTTCTTGATTTCCATTGTATATAGTTAAACTCAAAGTTTCCCTCTAAGTACTACTTCAGCCACATTCCAAGAGTCATAGCTATTAGTTTTAAATATTTTATACTTTCCCTTGCAATTTCTTCTTTAAATTATGAATTATTTAGAAGTATGCCATTTAGTATCAAAATATATGGGCAAAGTGTTTTGGATGTCTTTTTATTGGTGATTTTTAATAAATACTAATATTGTGTTGTTTTCAGAAAGCTTGGTCATTATGATTATTGGCTCTTTGGAATTTATTGAGACTTCATTTATGGCCTAATATGATCAGGTTGTGAAAATGCTCCACTTGTGCTTTTAAAACATGGATGCAATAGTCTGTATGTTACCTACCAGAGCTCACTTGTTTAAAATGTTTTATTCAAACCGTCTGTGCCCTAATTTTACAATTTTTGGACTTCTTCATCAGTGTCTGAGAAGTCGACTTTAAAGCCTCCTGCTGTGATTGTAAATGTTTCCATTTCTCCATGTAAATCCATCAATTTTAGCTTTGTATAGTATTAAGTAGATATGATTTCATGACTTTTACGTCGTCTTTGTGTATTGATTTCATTTCCATGAAAACGTTTCACCTTAAATTCTATTCTATTTGATATTAACATTGCTAGAGGAGCCTGTCCTTAGTTAGTAATTATGTAATATATCTTTTCCTATCAATTTTCCACCTACCAAAATCATTATGCTTGAAGTATCTCTCTTTTAAATGCACATTGCGGGAAAGCGGATGTGGCTCAAGCGATTGGGGTCCCATCTACCATATGGGAGGTCCCGGGTTCAATTCCCAGGGCCTCCTGGTGAACACAAAGGCAGGCCCGCTCAGAGAGCTGATGCAACGACAAAAAAGAGACACAGAGGAAACAGACAATGAGAGACGCAACAAACCAGGGAGCTGAGGTGGCTCAAGCCATTGAGTGCTTCTCTCCCACGTTGGAAGGTCCCAGGATCAGTTCTCGGTGCCTCCTAAAGAGAAGATGAGACGTTCTAGCAGACACAGAAGAACGCTCAGTGAATGGACACAGAAAGCAGACAGCAAGCGCAAGCAGCAAGGGGTGGGAGAATAAATAAAATACAATAAATACTTTTTAAAATGCACATTGTGGTAGTGTGCATTTGTATTTTTCCAATCTGAAAGTCAATTTGATCTGTTTCCATTGATAGTGGGTAGTGAACTATTTGGACTTATTTCTAGCTCCTTTTTATTTTTGTTATTCTTATTTTCTATAATTTCTTTTGATTCCTTTCTTTCCTTCGCTATCATGCTGAATATTCTCTAGGAGCCTCTCAGATCTAGTCTCCACCTTTCTCCACCCAGCTCTGAGCTCAGGGAGCTGACCTCCATGGACTACCACCCTGGCCCCCTGCCCTTTGGCTTCTGGATGGGTCCACTGAAAGGGAAGTACCAGCAGGACATTGGCAGACAGACAGAGAAGGTCAGGGCACTGCTTCCCCCCGCTCCCTCCCTGCGGGTCGGCTTTCCTCTAGTGAAAGCTTCAGCTCATGTCAGGTGGCCTTTCTCAAACAATCACCACTCTTGCTCATTGCAGTAACTAGCCCTTCCCTCTGCCCCTTCAGGTCTAGAGCGCCCCATTATTGCTAACCTGGAGTATTTCACCACCCCTTGCTGGTCTCTCTTAACCCTTTATAAATGAAAAGCACCTTTAAAAAACTCTTTTCATTTACTTCTTTTGAATTTGCCACCTGTTTCTGGCCATATACCTACTTCCTATTGATCACATTTTCTTATATCCCTTTTGTGGTAGAAACTGGGAATTACTTGCACAAGTCCTACTCCATTAGCACTGGTTGGCATGGACTTTTTTTCCCCTCAAATCCAATTCAACTTCTATTCAATTACATTTAATTAATTACTCTTTCAATGCAGAAAATGCATATTATACTAACTAGAGTGACCAGCCCCCCCTACAAACATTAATGAGTGAAGATTAAGACAAATACAGGGAAGCAGATGTGGCTCAAGTTATTGGGCTCAAGCTATTGAGTTCCTGTCTACCATTTAGGAGGTCCAGGGTTCCATTCCCAGGGCCTCCTGGTGAAAGGCAAGCTGGCCCATGTGGTGAGCTGGCCCACACGGAGAGCTAGCCCACGCAGAGCACTGGCCCACGCAGGAGAGCTGGCAAAGCGATATGATACAACAAAAAAGAGACACAGAAGAGAGACAATAAGAGATGCAGCAGACCAGGGAGCTGAGGTGGTGCAAGAGATTGAGCGTCTCTCTCCATTCTGGAAGGTCCCAGGATCGGTTCCCAGTGCCACCTAAAGAGAAGACAAGCAGACACAGAAGAACACACAGAGAGTAGACAGCGAGCTCAAAACGGCGGGGGAGGGGTGTGTGTGTGTGTAAATCAATCACTCAATCTTTAAAAAAAAAAACAAAGTGGAGTGTAACCCACCATCTGTCAACCAACCAACATCTTTTGTGTATCTACAATACCACAGGCCCTGTGCTTGGTGTTGAGAAGCATGAGAAGACATTAAAGGTTGGGGAAATAACTAAATTACCAGAACCCTTATATATATTGTCTCTTGAAATCTTCTCACCACTCCTATAAGGTAGGAATTCTTGTTGGATCCTTGACAGATGAGATAAGCAAGCCTCAAAGTGGTTAGAGCAGTTTACCCTTGGCCATAACCACCAACTGGTTGAACCAGGAGTTTTACCCAGGTCAGGAGATAAGCTATAAACAGTAAAATCCTAATGTACAGGTAGGAGATAAGCTATAAACTGTAGAGGTCAGGAGATAAGCTATAAACAGTACAATCCTAATGTACAGGTCAGGAGATAAGCTATAAACGGTAAAATCCTAATGTACATGTTGTCATGAGCAGCCTTCATCTGCTGAAATGGGCTGGGGAGACTGTTGTGGAGAAGGACGGGCCAGAGGAAGTGGGAGGGAGAGTGTTTGGGCAGGACGAAGGTCCTGCATAGACATAGGAAATTCTCACATTCTGATAGTGAGATGAAAGCCAAACAGGACACGGCGTCCAACCTTTCAGAAACCTGTTTTTCCCTCCTGTTTGCTTTCAGTGTGTTCATGCTTTTTTCTCACCCATGTCTTTTTACTTGAAGCTGGGGGATATTGCGGTGTGGGAATGTGGCATTCTTCTTACTGATAGGCCATCTATTCCCTTAGACTGGCTTCTGGCACTGGGTCAGGGAGCCGTGGGGTTTTTAAGGAACTTCTGCAGAAGCAGAGATGTGAAGGAAAACAGAATCAGTGTGGAGGGAGGAAGCTGCGAAGTCCTGGTCACTCATCCAGCATTTCTAGAATGCCAGCAATGTGCCGGCTTATGCTTGGCAGGTTTCCATGGGCTGAGAAGAGGTCAGGCGAAGGGCAGATGCCAGACGTTCGAAGTAGAGGAGCAGGGACTGGGAGGGCGGAAGAGCCCGCTTTGAACAGGCATTCCCTGGCCCTGCCTCACACAGGCCGTGAAGGGAGCCCCCCGTGAGCAATGTGCTCTAAGCCCGCCCCAAGTGCCCGCAGTAAGCAAGTAGAGGAAGTGGAGCGCTGTGGTAAAAACACAAGACAGTGACTCAGGAGAGCTCTGCTCAATTCCCGGTTTTCCTCTGAGTCGGTCACTCCCTCCTAGGTCAAATCATATCACCACTTCACCCCTGGAATTCCCAACTCGAGGGGAAGTGGTGCACTCCTGACCAAGTTCCTGCCAGGCCGAAGGTCTCACAGGCCTGCTGACGGCAGCTGAAGGGACTTGGCGGCATTTCGTTCCTTCTGTTTCTCCAAAAAGCAGCAGTCAAGGTGGGAACTGGGTGAGTTGAGGAGGAGACAAGATGTGGGAAAGGCGAGGCCTGTGGGCCACATGCAGATTTGCCTCTTACGTTCCAAGATGGCGGTCCAGCTCAAGAGCAAACACACACTTGATCCAGTGGGATACACTGTAGAACATTTTTAAAAAGGGAAGACTTCATTCAACACTTGGCATCTATACACAGCCACAGAAAACGTTTTGGTGAATAACTCTGGACAAGTACGGACGATATTACCTTCCTGCTTGCAATACATATTTTTAAAATTTTTACAGTGAGAGTATAATACACATATTTATTAAAGCGGGAAAATATAAGAATGAGATCCTTACAAATGCTGCTTTGTAATCTGCTTTTCTCTTGCTTTTTCCCTCATATATGATGAACATTTTCCATATCATTAAATAAATTGTATTTTTCAGCATAATATTTAAAGGAACACATTCTCTTTTTGGCTCTTCCTCTGAAACCTTTCTCAGTTTTCAGTGTTCCCTCCACATCACCATGAGGCAAGGAAGGGACTAAGGAGGAGAGAAAAGAACCATTTCCATTTGGGCTGCGCAGAAGTTCTAGAAGATGCTGTTTCCTCCAGTGAAGCTGAGGAAAAATGAAATACTTAGGGATTAAGAAATAAATCTGGCTTTTTCCTTGACCCTTTGATAGCCTAGCCTAGGGGAGGGGTTTGAGATGGAGAATGAGGTTAACCTGAAACCCCCCCAAAAAGGGGGGGGGGGCTAAGGGTGGAGGGGCTGGACAGCTGCTCTCCAAAGATCCCCTAGGGTCTGCTCTCATCTGGAAGGAAGGCAAGCAGCCCAATACAGAGCAGAACCTACTGATTCATAGTCCAGCATGATTCATAAATACACAGTCCCTAAATTGTCCCCAAGGTATTTTGCTTTTCAAAAGGGTTGTTGGCACGCCAAACAATCCTTAATTGGTTGAGTTTTAGGAAATTTAGAGAATATTTCTGGTCATATGTCTTTCTGGGCTAACCAAGTGCTCCATCATAAAAACTTAATAAGGGTTGAGTGTGGAGATAGAGAAAGTGCCCCAAGGAAAGCAAAGATGGGGAAAAAATCTATTTTCTTCAAAGAGTTTACTATCTAGGTCAGAAGAGGAAAAAAACACCAGCCTGCAAACAAGGCACAGCGCAAGCATGGATTCAATGTAGACTGTTGGATCTGAACCCTAGTCCCCCACTTGCTAATGCAAGTGACTTTGTGCAACCCATTCTCCAAGGGGATAGTAGTAGAGCTTGCCTCTTGGGGATGTTGAAAGGTTTAAATGATAAAAGTATGTAAAGCATGGTGCCTGGAATGTGATAAGCATTCAACATGGTCCAGGAATGTGTGGAGTAATTGGAAGAATTGTGAGGAATTTGGGTGAATACATGAAGAGATAAGAAGTGGTCTGGTATTTGTGGAGAGAACATATTGTGTGTGATATGCCAGTCATCATGGAGAGATGTTTGAAAACAATGTTGGGAGTTTGGTCTCAGAGCTCAGAAAAGATCCCTGAGTATAATTGTTTACTTGGAAACCATGTCATCTACTGACCTTTTCTTTATACCATATTGGATTATTTCACTTAATTTTAATGAGATACCTTGCTTTTATAATTAAAAAATGAAATTAACAAAATCATTGATGCCATAATAACACATGAAACTTTAGAACTGGGTGTAGGAAAGAAAGGTAAAAAGGCAAAGAGCCGCCTCTGGAAGACCATCTTCCTTTGTAAGATAGAAAGAGGTGGAAAGTCTTCAGACACAGGAGAGAAGTGGCCAAAGATGTGGAAGCAGGAGATGAAGTCACAAAAGCAAAGAACACTTCAAGGTTGAGGGGTGGTTTCCAATGCAAACTGCTACAAGAGAGGTCAGGGAGGAAACAGGGCTTACAAAAAGCTGCTGGATGTTGAAATATGGAAGTCATTGGTGACCTTTGAGAGAACAATGTCATTCAAGTAGCAGGGGAAACCCAGGTGGGGTTAGGCTGGGGACTGAACATGGCGTCACGGTGTGGGGACTTCATTTTCAAGAACTTTCAGTGTAAAGGGCAAGGACTGGATAAGATAATAGCTTGAGAAGGCAACAGAATGGAGGGAAGGCTTTATTATACTCACACATCACAAAGCCAATCAATGAGAATTACAGGCTGTTTTAACAAGTGGAAGAAATGGAACCTGGGATTATGGGAAACCGTCGCAATCTGACAGCAGCCCCAGTGTCTAGTTTATTTCCAAAGTTTGCTCTCCTCACATTGTAATAACACATTCTGAATTCATGTAGAGAAATGGCTGTAGATTGTCACTGTTTTTAAAATAGCTAGCCCTGTAACCTTGGGATATTCCGTAAGAAACCAGCAAACTATAGAAGTTATCCAGAGGTTGGAATGATTTACCTTTGCAACACATTTACTCTGTTGATCTGCAGGGTGTCATATGTTTGTAAATAACATATTTGAATCTATATTACAGTATTCAAAATAATTTCATAACATTTAAAAAATGGAATTGGAATTAAACGTGAAAATCTAAAGGGGGTTTTCTGTGGGATATAGATAGAAGTCCAGTACTCTAGGAGCTGCCTCCAGCCCCAATCTCCATCACCAACCAACATACATTTACTGAATGCCTACTTAGGGACAGATCCTGGGCTGAGCTGGAGGTACAGAGAAAAATACAGCTCATCCTTACCCACCAGGGGCTTGGACTGGAAGATGAGGTCGAATCAGAGGGATATTCCATCAAGTAGTACATGCAGGTGTGCCCAGAGCTCGAGAGACAGGAACTTGAGAGCCTTGGGGACTGGGTGGGTGGGTGCAGGGCAAGTTTGCAGAGGTTTCTAGAGGCCATAAGCTCTGTGCTAGGCAAGGTCAGGAAAAAGAGGAGCAGAGGCAGGACCCTCAAAAGGAATGCTAAGAACCAAGGCATGGAAAAGTGAACTGGCATAGTATGCATGTGCCTGTTGCAAGCTGTACAAGATTACTGGAGGTGACAGGTGAGATTGGGAGTGTGGGAGACAAGCCTGGGAAGGCTAGGAGCACCAGGTCATGGAGGAGGCCTTAAGAGTAAAAAGAGCTGCCAAGGGTCTAACCTCCAGGTGACGGGCTGCCATTGAGGGGTTTTAAGCAGGAGATGCTGTACTCAAATTTGTATTTTTAAATTGACTCCATCTGTGGAGACAGGGAGACCACTTAGGAGAGTATAATCAGGCCAAGGGTAATGGAGGCTGAACCAGGTGTGGCAGTGGGGACAGAAAGAAGCAGGCAGAGTTGAGAGATACAAAGATGCAGAGTTGATGGGACTTGGTGATTGACTGGCTTTGAAGGATGGAGAGGAAGAAGTCCAGGAAGCCCTTCCACAAAAGTTTCTGGCTTAGGTTATTGACTATAGAGCAAGAATTTGAACCCAGGTCTCTCTGCTTTCACAGCCCTTCAGACTGATGTCACTAGAGAAGGGGGCATCAAGTCAGACTTGAAATTGAGAATCCTCATTAGGAACAGAGACCCAAATGAAGGGTGCAAGTCCAGGTCGAGCCCTTATAAGGGAGACTGTCATTATTTGCAGAAGTTCTGCTCATATAATTCATTACTGAGAATGAATGAGGGGTGATCAGCATGGGTGATGAGATTGGTCAGCCCAACCAAAAGTCAACTTTCCATGAAGAACTGAGTTGCAGAATTGAGTTGCTTCCATTTTAAACCTCCATATACAAAATCTGCATAATACATCAATGCAAACATACACTTGTTTCCAGAAAGGTCCTGATGCAATGTACCAAATTGGAGAAAATACCGAATGTATGACCTTTTTTGTAATAGTAAACTCTATCTTTAGGGAGGTTTTAGATTTACAGAAAAATTACATGGAAAGTATAGGGAATTCCCATATAGCTCTCCTCACCCACCCACACACACAGTTTCCCCTATTATTAACATCTTACTTAGTGTGGTACATTTGTTACAATTAATGAGCCAATACTGAAGCATTGCTACTAACCAAAGTCTATAGGTGACGTTATGGTTTAGACTGTGTGTTGTACAGTTTTAGAGGCTTTGACAAATATATAATGCCATGTGTTGTCGTTGGCAGTATCATACAGAACAGCTTCACTGCCCTAAAAATGCCCTGTGTTCCACCTATCCATCCTTCCCCATCCTTTCTGAACCCCTGGCAACCACTACCTTTATATCTGTGGTCCAGGTTCTTCCATTAACACAAGATAATAACAATAACAATCAATCTACTTTGATTGTCCATAGTTACCCTCCTGCCTTGTGTTTGTTCATTCCTTAATCTTGAGGGATTTGGGGTGATGTCCACTCTGATTGCTTCAGGCTGAGAGGGCACTTAGATATTATGGGGCAGATGGAAGGAATCGTTTTGCTTGCAGATGTAAATACTTCCTGTTTTTTGGAATGCGACTTGTCCTCATCATGGTTTTGTACAGGGCAAGCCCAAAGAACTGGAGAGTAGGAGTTGGCTGCAACTCTGCTGTGATTCAGGGCTCAACGAGCAGATGAACAATCCAAAGATTTAAGTCTCTGAGAGAGATATTTAATGGGTATATTGAAAATTATAGGTTCAAATAAAAGGAACAGAAGAATCATGAGTAGGGGAATTATAAATGAGTATAACTATGTTACATTGGAGGAATAGATTATTATATATTCCCAAACAGGGCTGGTGAGGGGGTGTTGATTTCATGAGGCTATGTGCCTTGCCTCTGGTGTCTGGACATCCCTAGAGCCCTTGTGAGGCTTTGTTTACTGTGGCAGTTGGTGAAATCTGTCTGAGACCTGCATAAGCGTAACCTCGGAATGACCTTCCGACTCACTTTGAAATCTCTTAGCTGTAAAATTTTTTTTTAATTTAATGTCTCCCCCTTTTTGTCATAGTCTTTTTCCAAATGCATCACTGGTTATCAGTTGGTAAATAATCTCTCAGTGCCAGGGAGGCTCATTCCCGGGTGTAATGTCCCACATTGGGTGGTGGCGGGTGGAGGGGGGGTGGTAAGGTGGTAAGTTTGGTAGTGAGTTTACCGAGTTTGGATTAGAGGTAGGCCACATTAGAATAACAAGAAAGTTTTCAGGAGGTAATTTTAGGCACTAATTATAATTAGGCTAAGCTTCAGTTTTACAGGAATAAGGTTCATATGTATAAGCATTAAGATCAAGGGCTTAGCATATTGGCCTGTTTTCTTTTGTTAGGCATGGCTTATATATTCCAGAGATTTTTACCATTTTATTTGAGAAAGTAGCAGGACTTCCCCAGGATTGAAGTTTAATATTTTGTTAGCTATTGTGTGGGCTGGTATCAAGAAAACAATCCTATGGCAACACGAATACATTCATAGTCCATAAAAGTATGCTTTAGGGGCATTTCCCACCTTTTTATCACCCCCTATCAACAACTATACTAGTGACTGTAAAACAAGGGAAAACAACAAACTTGAATCTCCTTTTGTGTGATTGTACTCTTATGGGTTTCCCCAAGCATGGTAATGTTTGATGTAAAGTGTCAATTGCAGTGGGAAGATGAAAACACTACATGATCAGATTACTAAAGTGTTGGAAGGGGAACGGGTGGGGGAGTTTATGTGGTTTTTAAAATAGGAAGTTCTACCCCAAAGTGTGTCATTACTGAAGTGAGGAAGTTCCAATAGGCCATTAAAAGGAGCTACATAATAACGATTTGATGTTCTCAACACATTTATATTTCATGAGGCTAAACACGCAGATTTTCACAGAATTGTGTTATTTGAAAGTAAAGTGATTAAATATACTCCAACGTTGGCTGCTGTGGGATTTGATGAAGTTAAAGGGAAACTCCTGTTTAGTCTTGTGAAAGACAGTCTTGGTTGCATTTTTTTTTTTTTTCATTTAAAATACAGGTTTTCAAATTTTAAAGAAGTTTGCTTAAAATCGTGAGGGGAGTGGCAGATTTGAGGGGAAAGAAATGTTGGTTATTAACATTACAGGAAACGAAGGGTAGCTTATCAAGCAGAGAAACTCTCACAGTCCTAAAAGATCACCAAATTACTGCATAACTTAATGTGCCTTCTTTCTTAGGTCACAGCTGAAGCAGAACCAAATCAGACTTCAGTCAAGAAGCCTAGCTGGTGTGTAGAGAGGCTGGCCAGGAGAGGGATTTTACCCTGAATGACTCCAGTGTGCTCTGGCTCCAGAACTCCTGCCACTACCAGGGAGGGAGGAGAAGGCCTGAAAGGCCCTGTGTCCTCCAGGCTGGCATTCTGGCCTTAGAAGCTTCTCAGAAGCCTCCCAGAGTTCAGGAACTCTCCCAGACAGTGATAAAGCAATTCTTAAGGAAGATAGAGGAGGAGGAAAAAAATCAAGATTGCATAATTATCATAACAAAATGCTTAAGAAGAAGAGATTGGCTCATACCTTGTGTTTGCATTCGAAGCCAACATTTTGATTACTAAAGTTGAAGTCTGGAAATTGCGATTTTTCTGCTATTGTATTAGCACTTGCATTAAAAGAGGAGCCTGCAAAATGTGGGGGAGGGAGGAGTGCTAGCACAGTGTGGTGATAAAGACCAGGGAGTCTGGGAGCAAACTGCCTAGGTTTGAATCCTGATACCCCTCCTTGCTGCCTGTGTGACTTGAGCAAGTCATTTATCTTCTCCGTGCCTTGGTTTCCTCCTCTGCAGAATGGGGGTAAGTAATGAGTAGGGTCTTTGTAAGGCTTACATGAGTTAGCCCTTGCAAAGGTCATAGAATAGATGAAATTGGAGAGCCCAAGGATCTCACATCTATATATTGGGCCCTAGATGCCAGGGCTAGAAGTGACTCTCTCAAGGTCAACTAAATCAATGTATGGGACACGAGGTGTGGGGCAGGGGCCCTGGAGGTGACCCTCTCAAGGAGTCTAGTTTGGGAGCCAAGCAAGTCCACCAACATCTCTTGATGTACCCTTCCTCCTGAAGTTAGGGGTTGCTGGATTCCCCTAGGTTCTTGACTGTGTCACATAAAAGAATTTAAGAACATGCAAGTTTAGCGAGGCCAGTAAAAAGAAGTTATTGAGAAACGGGAGAAAAGAAGAGAATTACACACCTAGATACTGACGTGGGCTCCTCCAGGCAGTGTTTGGGGTTGAAGCCTGCCTTTATTAGGGCCGCTCTTCCCTCCTCCCCCCTCTTAATGCTGGGGGGGCGCCCCAGCTGTTTGCTGTCCTGATTGGTTGCCCCACCTGTTAGCCTTCAGGAGCCAGTGATGAAGCCTTTCGTTTAAGGTTATCCGGGACCAATGGGGAGGCCTGTTTGGAATTAGCCGGGGCTTCTCCTTCACCCCAGAAAGAGTTCCAAATGGGGCCCTCTGGCTTTGTTTTCAGTAGTAGGGGCTTCTCAGTGGGGTCTCGGGGCCACGCTTTCTTTCAGCCATGTTGTCTGCCGGCTCTCAGCTGTGACCCGGCTTGTCCTCCTTCCCCTGTACTAACCTGCCTCACTCCTTTGGCAGACGCTCTTGGATGCCTCAAAGGCGCCTCAAACTTAGTAACTGAAAAGCCCACCTCAGGCCTTTTATACCCACACCTGGCCCTTTTCTAGGGCAGCCTGGTTCAGGCTCGGTACAACCTTCCAGGCAGACCAAACTCCTGGGAGGCATCTTTACTTTCCTCTTCTCTATCCAGTTTACCCCCAAGTCCTGTCAGCTCTATCTCCTAAACCATGCTCGAATCTATTCATGCCTCTTCAACTCCACCAAGATAATCCTAGTGAAGCAGGCTAGTAAAATAGGGAATCAATAGACGGATCTGGAACCTGGCAAGAAGTCCAAGTGGACACTGATACCTCCAAGACGGCTGCTGGAAGACCATCATGAGATTTTTTTCATCCAGAATGAGATCCCCTCTGGAAGCCAGGAGAAGCCCGGGATATTCCCCAGGGACATTATCATTGGGCCCTCCTGGGGGGCTGAGGGGTGGGGTAATGAGTCAAAACAGCAAACAGCTGGGACTCCTCCCATGCCATCAGCAAAGGGGCAGAATAATTAATGGTTTAAAAAGCAGGCACACAGGTGGAATCTCTCTCATCTTTCCGTCGTTCTTGCCTCTGTGCCCTGCTCTCTCCGTGTCCCCCCACGTGGATCAACACGCACGTAAAACCTGGGCATTTATCATCTGTAATGGGAAATTGTAGTCTGTAAATTGGTCCCCTTCATCACTCTTCAGCCCCTTCCTCTCTCTGGGACCCATTTTTCCTCCCTCCCTACCTTAATAAATTATTGCCCTGACTAACCTGACATGCTTTTGAAATTCATTTCTTGTAGCTTAGTCAAGAACCTAGACAAAATCCGGTTACACTGGGACAATTTTCCTGCTTAGCTGTTGCCTTCTAACTTGTCTACCCACATTCATATATGCAACAAAACACGTGGTGGGGAAATGGTTACTAAACAAAAGCAGGTGGGTGGTTTTGGGTGGTGTTGGAAGTGCTGTGAAGAAGGTGCAACAGGGTGACAGGCTAGAGAGTGACCTGAGAGCATCCTCTGGATCCGCACCTCTGAGGAGGTGGTATTTGAGACGGGCAGCCCGCTCCACGAAGACCTTGGGGAAGAGGACCCTAGGCCTGCCTCCAATTCAGAGGGCCTGAGAGGAGAACAAGCTTGAAGGGTTCAGAGGCTGGTGGTGATTTATAAGCCTGGAGGTAAGACAGAGAGTGAGTGTAGATGAAATTGGGAGGCTCACAGGGGCCCACTAGGGTGGTTTTGGAGGCCTGCTGATGACTTTTAAGCAAAGTGATGTGATTTGATTATTTATGTTGTAAAAAAAATAATTCTTTTGTTTCTCATTCAAAATGTATCTCTTGAGAACCTGCAACTGTGTGAGGCGGTGGGCGGGTGAATTGCTGGGGATGCTAAGCCAAGTCAAACATACTAAACCTGAATAGGCTGGAGTCTCCCGCAGTTATCTGAGTCCACACTGCATAGAGCGAGGAGGAGATTGGTCAGCTCTCAGGGGACTCACTCATGCAAACTCCTCTGACCCCAAGTGACTCTGCATCTGAGAGAGTTCTTGGCACCTAGCAGGCACCCAATCAGTGCTTGTTAACTGCATAAATGAATGCATGGCTCCTGAAATCCAGTTCATTTTTCTCTATCAGCAAGAATGATCTTCCAGGGCCACCTGGCTCAGCCATCCCATCCTCAGGCCAGAAACCTAGGGGCATCTTGACTTCCCTGTCCCAAGCAGCTTATCTTCAAATCCTGTTAACTCTCCCTCCTACATCTCTCTCACATCTGCTCACCCAGCGTTCTTAGAAAGGAAGTAACAAGCTGAAGCTTGCATACCTGTGGCAGTGGGTGAGCAAAGGCCAGCTGCTGTCCATGACTCCTAAATTCAGAGCATGGCTAATAAAGAACCTGAAAGGCATCCACATCTGCCTGTGCCAGAGCTCACGTCCTTATTTCTAGATGGTGTGAGGAGACCTAGGTGTGTGTGTGTTTTTTTTTAATACCCCATGGCTTTTTGCTCACTGGCCAATCATCAAATATTTGATCATCTGGGTTTGCTTGAGCTTATTTGTAAAATTGGTATAATGATTTTTGCCTTATCTCTTTCATGTTGGGATAAAATAAGTAGCAGTGCTTTGAGGACCAGACAACATTACATACACGAATAAGTGTGAAATATTTTTATTACCGAGCTGGAGTTCCCCAGGCAAAGGTGCCTCAGGCGCATTTTATGGTGGGGAAACCAGCTTGAGTGGCTTTTTTCATGCCCGACTGCAGAACAAACACTCTTCCGGATTTCCTGAAGCCTCCCGGCCGGGCAGACACCCTGCCCTTAAACCTCGGGGGGGAGGCGGCTGGAGCTGCAGGGGGAGGCCCTGATAACCAGGGACCTCAGAGCATCAGTTTTGCCTGCTTCTTCTTTCCAAAGATGATATCGTCGTTTGCCCTCAAATCCAAACTTGTCATCATCACCCGTGATAGATGTGAACGGCCGTCTTTGGAGCCATGAACCCCATGAACCTTTGACCCCCACACCCCAAACCCCGAGACCTCCGGCCCCACTTTAACCCTGCCAAGTGGCGGCCCACCTAAGAAGATGGGTTTGCTTACAAAAGCAAGAGTATTTCAAAATGCAGATAACTCTGGAGTCTTTTATCTTGGCGGCCTGAGTCTGATATGCACAGACTGAAACCAAATAGAACGAAAATGCAAACGCTCCTGGCAGTCCTCTGCCCTCTTCTCCTCCCCACTTTCTCTTCAGCTCTGGGCTGGCCACAGCGCTTCTTATTCTTTCAGATTTTCAAAGGGAATGTTTTACTTCCCTGCAAGTCCCCACTTTCTAGCCACTTAGGCACAGGAGCTCAGTCTCCCCGCAGGGGTTTCTTGGTATAAACCACGGCCCCTGGGGGTGGGGGGGAAGGGGTGTCTGACCGGCATCCACCCAGGGTTCCAAGCACTTCAGCCCTGGGCCTGCATTGGCCCTGAGACCCTGCAAGGGTGAGGTTATCACCATTTTATTAAGGCTGAGAAATAGATCCTCGTGGAGGTGCGAGCTTGCCTCCTCGGGGAAGAGTTGAGCCAGTGATTTTGTTGTATGAAGCAGCTTGTCTTTTTGCCCTTGTTTTAAACTTGTAACCCAGTGAAATGAGATGGTTCAGTTAAGTTTTCTTGGCAACATTTTACTGCTCAGCTTCTACCACCTCTTACTTCCCTGAGCCTGCCCTATTCCTTGTTCAGGAATTGTTAGGCTGTAACCTGTTTCAATAAGATGTCACCTTATTATCTCCGCTCCAAGGTCCCTGTGGCCAGCTGCTCAGATCTCTACATAACGCAAACAATACTTTCTTCTGTTCCCAGGTGCTGATTTCTTTTTAACTTTTTTTCATGAAAACAAGCGTCAGCTTTCACAGGTGGCTGGCTGTGGCTTTCTGCCTCTGCCAACAGAAAGGACAAGCTGACAATGCTGTCGAGACCCAAAGAGCCGTGCTTTTCCCAACAGGCTGCATAAAGCATGTGCCCCGATCAGGAAGGGTGCTGGGTGCCAGCATGCTCCAACAGAGCACACGCTCCTGCAGCTGGCTCCCCAAACAGCTATCGGCAGGAGAATGGGCAAATAAATTGTGGGGTGTTCTCACAAAGCGGTGCCAACCAGCAGAGAGAATGAGCAGCCTGTAGCCGCGTGCAGCCACGTGGCTGGGTCTCACAGACGAAGAAGCCAGATGCAGAAGAGATTCCTTTTATATAAAGCCCCAAAACAGGCAAAACCAATCTCTGGTGTTAGGGTTAGGATGCTGGTTACTCTGGGGTGCGGGTAGTGCCTGGAAGGAGGAATGGAAGGGCTTCTGGGGAGCTGGTTTTGTTTTGTTTTTTTTAATCTGGCTGATGGTTAAACAGGTGTGTTCAGTTTATGAAAACGCATTCAGCTGGACACTTTGTACTTTTTGTTTGTTTGTATGTTATCAGCAATGCAAATGTTTTTTTAAAAATTTAAACAAAACCCCTCCAAGGGGCTGGTTTTGCCAGGGTGCGTAGCGATGCCCCTGTGGCTTAGCAGCATTCAACTGGTGAAGACGCACGACCGTCTCTTCTATGGCAAAGTGGTCCCAGGAGAAGTAACACGCGACCACCTATGATTTCTTTTTCCTTGTTCAAAAAAAAAATCTTTAAAATGTTCATCACAGGGATCATACCTTAAGCATCCTTCGACTGTGTTTAAAGTCACATGACAGTTTTCTTCTGTCATGGAACTAATCTTACGAACACAAAAGAGCAATCTATCCGTTTGCCTGAGCCCAGCCTGATTGCTGGCACAACAATATCTATCCTGAGCAGTTTCGTTCTTGGGACTAGCTCTTGAGTTAGAGAAATGCACGTTTTTCCTGGGGAAAATTAGGTGAGAAAAGAGATAGAGATCCTTCAGTAGAGTTGCCTTCCAACAGCCATTATGATTTTTGACGAAGCATGTTAGTTCCTTTAAAAACAGCAAACGAATGCTCAGAATCCTAAAGGAGCAACAACTTTCAGGGAAGAACAAATCAGGAGTCATTAAAATCCTGAGGCTCTCCAAAAAGGGACTCTAACAATATCATTAGGTCTCAGAAATGCAATTTCATTTTTCCCTTGGTAGTGCTGTAGTACTTTTTAGGTGACTCCTTGAAAAATCAAACCCTCAATTCTGTGACTTCAAAATACCCAACTTTCCTGAAATACAACTTTTATTTAAACTTTATAGAATGAGTCGTTGCAATGGTTGTTACTGGCAAGGAATTTGAATTACAGTTTCACACTAGTATTTTTATTTTTTTTTAGGAGGTACTGGGGATTGAACCAAGGACCTCATACATGGGAGGCAGGTGCTCAACCACTGAGCTACTAGTGTTGATATTCTTATATTTAATTGATATATTAGAGAAATGTGCCAGCATGGTTTTCCCCAACACAACTCAGTCATAGTAACCTTTTGCAATTCTCGAAGACATTTTCTCTTCAGAACCTACCTTCCCCAGGGAGAAACTAAAAGCAGGCCCTCCAAGGATGCTGGGCACACAGCTCTCACTTAAAGGAGGGGGAATTTCAAGTGGCTCTTGCAAGAGCCAAACTCAGTTTGCCTTTTGTTGCATTCCAGCAAGTGGGCCTGAGATAAGAACTGCCTTTAAAATAAATTGTATCTCTTTCTTTGGCTCAATGCTAACCTCTCAAAATGTACTCCTGTCAAAGCCATCACATGCTTACCTTAAAAGGCCAATGTCCTTGGCCTTTGTCAAGCTCTCTTGTCAATTACGGGTTGTCTTCAGAGGTAAGTATTTGACAAGGTGACTGACTGCTGAAAGTCCATGGTTAACTGCAGAGCTTTCTGCTGAAGGAAGAAGCCATGCTTGCAAACTCAGGGAACTGGGAGCCTCAGTGACACTTCTGGAGACTGACCAACCTGGAAATCTGATTATTAGCAACAGGCTGAGAGGGGAAGAGAAAGGGGAAATCTGGGGAAAACAAACAGTGGACCAACACAGGGAAGCAAGCTAAGCAAGATTGCTTCTGTCTGGAGAGTTGGCCTGGCTATTTTAAATCCTTTCTAACATTATACACACTGCAGCCCAAATTCTCTGAGACCCCCACATTTCCAGTCTATGTCTTATTCAAGTTCGCCTTCTTTTAGAAAGGGTAGTATAAACTACTAAAGTCTTAGTGCTTTAGCAGATGCTTTTCACTAGTTTGAGCCTAAATGCTAAGTGGTATCTGGCAAAAGTCCTCTAAAGGAAGGGCAAAGCCATTCCAAACAGGCCTGTGAGGAACTGGGGGGTAAGCATCGCCGAGCATATGGTTCGGCCAGGGCAGCACTGATGCAGGGAATGGAGGCTTAGCTGGGGAAATCTGGCTTCTATTTTCACTACGTCATTGCATGAGGAAAAGGCAAAGCTCTAATCACTGGGAGAGGTGCTGGCTGTGTGGACATTGGTCACTCGAGGTTCTGGCTGTGTATAACTTGGGCCCGTGGTAGATGGGACCCGTGCCACACCCGGGGATGCGAGGAATTCCATGGTGACTGCCGCAGGCGGTCCCAGACCATGGCCTGGGACTAGGTGAGGCAAGCACCTCTGTGACTATTCTGTGAGGGAGCAATGGGCCAGAGATGAGATGGCAGTGTTTGCGACCACGAGATCAAAGGCAGGAGCTCTAGGAGGCAGGAGGCCAGGTTGCACTAGTCTTTGGAACTGTGTCTGATCATTTAGGCCAATGGGCCATGGAATGAGAATGTGGTTCTTAACCTGGCTGCACATGAGAGCTAATTCTGGTTAGTAGTGCTGTGTAACAAACTACCCTAGACTTCGTGGGGTAAAACAACAGCTCTTTCATTATGCTCATCGAGTCTGTGCATCAGGAATCTGGGGAGAGCTCAGTAGGGTGATTCTTTTGCTCTGGTGGCATCTCCCGAGGTTCCTCAGTGGTTCTCAGCTGGTAGACGGGGGTCGGGAGGGTCCAAGAGGCTCTCACTCACAGGTGTAGAGTCACTTACAGGCTGGGCCTGTTGACCTCGGTGACCATGTGTGGCCTCTCCAGCATGGCAGTCTCAGGGTAGCTGAACTTCTCACCTGGCTTCCCCCAGTGTGGGAGACCTAAGAGAAGCAGATGGAAACTGCACAGCCTTTTAGGATCCAGCCTTGGAAGCCACATAGCCTTACTTTTGCCAGACTCCATTGGTCTAGACACACAAGCCCACCCAGATTCAAAAGGAGGGGCATTAGACCCCACTTCCACTCACAAATGCACAGGGGGTCGGCCTGTGTCAGGAATGCCGAGGGCCACAAAGGGCAAAGGACAGGGTCCACCTGGACTGGAAGGCACGACTGGGGCCAGGCATGGTGGGCAGCAAGGAGGGAGTGAGGGGCCCTCGGCAGAGCTGAGCTTCTTGATCCGGGGCCCATGTGGGTCTAGCAATCTCCTTCCTGTGCTCTTGTAGAGAAAGCCTGGGCAGGGGTGGATTTGATTTCCAGCATAGGCAGCTGTGTGGCATACGCCTCTGAGCCCCAAACAAGCTAACAGCTTCTGCAGGTGTGCGCGTTAAAGAACCGGTTAGAAACCTAAGGTATCATTGTGAGGCCTTGTAGCAGTTTGGTATTGTTGATGAATTCCAAAAAGAGATATTGGATTATGTTTGTGAACTGGTCTTTTCCTCTGGGCATTTTAGATTGTATTGGATTCAGAGAGTTCACTTTTCCTTGATTAAATTATGATTAAGGCTTTGATTGGGCCACGTCAGTAGGATGCTGAGTCCCCACCCCTTGGTGAGGGCAGGGGGATGGGACGGGACACGGGACACGACTCAGAGAAAACGATGAGGCAGAGGAGTTAGTTGGAGTTTTGATATTGGAGCCCTGGGAAGTAAACACAGAGAAGCAGATACGTGAGGAAGGAGAGAAGGCTCCATTAGACACGGCAGAGGCCCCGGGAAGAGAGACGAGCCGTTGGCCTGAGAGTTTACAGCTGCCCTTGTGGAGAGAGCAGAGCAGCTGAGCCCAGAGAGAATCACGTCCCGGGGGAGAGACGAGACTTATCCCAGCCTGTGGCTGATATTGGAGGGAGCTAGGACCATGGAGCCTTAAAAGGAAGAGGAAGCCTGAACCCTGGCAGTCATCAGCAGCCATTTGCTCCAACGCGTGGCAAGAGACTTTGGTGAGGGAAGTAACTTACACTTTATGGCCTGGTAACTATAAGCGTCTACCCCAAATAAATACCCTGTATAAAAGTCAACAGATTTCTGGTACTTTGCATCCAGCACCCCTTTGGCTGATTAATACGGGTCTGAAGGCAGGCACAGAATTCTTCATTTCTGACTGCATTTTGAGAAACTAGCTGGAAAGTTTCCATGAAGGCCCTTTCAGAAAGAGTGGCAGGGCATCTCCCCCAGCTTTTGAGATGAATTCTGGTGGCTCAATTTCTGATGGACACCAGGGATCGTTAAGGTATTAGGACTTTTGACTACTGATTCCTTTACTAGTTACCCAAGGAAATCTGGGTTTTCAACTTCTAAGTTCAACAGTTAGCAATCCTTGCTGCAGAACCCAGGTGCTTACACACAGTAGGTGCTAAATAAATACTTGTTTAATAAGCAAATGCTTAAATAATTCCACTAACTCGCTGATGTCTCTTTAAGTATGCCATGAAATTAGTTTATTTAAAAAGAAAACTTAGAAAAATGAAGTTGTTTGTCCTGAATACCCAGAAGAAAGATAAGAGCTCCTAATATGGCTTATGTCCCGAGGGCCTCCCTGGCTGAGCTGCTGCACCAGCCTGAGCGAGTGGATGGCCTGGAGCTGGACAGCGGCGGCGGCTGGCTCTGCCATTGCTGTTGCCACTACGTGGCCATCGCCTCTGCCCTCGGCAGCTCGAGGGCTGGGATGTGAATCTGGGATTCTCTCCCAGCCATGCTGGGCTCCCTATGGCTCATTCCCGTCACCTCTCACTAGACCATCCCCCTGCCATCTGGAGCCTGTCAGCCGTGATCCCCAGCTCGCGGGAGCAGGTAGGTGAGGAGAGGGAGGTGTATGATGCTGCTCTTTGGAAAGAAGCCAGCCTTTCTGTGCCTGAAGAGCAAAGAGGTTAGGGGCGTGGGCTAACTGTCGACTCCCCTGGACTCAGGGTCCAGCTCCATCACTCACTAACAGTGCAGTTTGGGGCAAGCTCCTCAACTCTCTGCACCCCAGTTTCCTCGTTTATAAAACGAGGTCACTAAAGCTTATTTCAGGAGTAGCCACAAGGATTAAATGGGGCAAGAGATGCAAATCTCATCAGTGAGTTAGTGATACTCCCAAAAGTGATGTCCAAGATGCTGCTCAAATGGCCCCCTCTGGCCTGTCCCTCCTTTGCTGCTTCCCTGGCCTCTAGTTTGGAAAAAAATGGTTTGGGAATCATAAAACCTTGAGAGTAGAAGTCCTTGGATCAGTGTAGCCAGCCTGACCCAGGGTCCCCTTCTCAGCATTCATTCTGCTAGAGCTGGCCTGGGAATGGGGCGCTCACCACTTCTTTTTGTTTTTTTTAAACAATTTATTCAAGTCTATCATTCCTACATGAACAAACATAAACTATAAGTGTGCAGTAAACATCGTGAACTTACAAAACAAACATGCATAACATCCTACAGGGCTCCCACACATCACCCCCCCACAAACACCCTGCATTGTTGTGAAACATTTGTTAACTAATCATGAAAGAGCCTCGTCAAAGTATTACTACTAACTATATGGTCCGTATCTTACTCCCCTATACTTTTTAAAAAAGGATTTATTTATTTATTTACTTTTATCCATTTTTATACCCCACCCTCCCCTGTTTTTGCTGTTTTTGTGTCCATTCACTGGGCAACTCTCTGTGTCCGTTTCCTGTCCTCTCTTCTCATCCTTCTCCTCCTGTCTTCTCTGGGATTCAATCCTCGGAATCTCTGATGTGGGAGAGAGGCGTCCTACTGACTGTGCCACCTTAGTTCCTGGTTTTTTGGTGCATCTCGTCTTTGGCTCTCCCTTGTGTCACTCTCCTGTTACGTCATCATCTTGCTGCGTGGCTCACGGGGCCTGGCGGCTCACCCATGCATAGGGCCTGGTGGGCTATGTACCTTCTGTATTTTTTCTTTTTTTAAAATTTTTTTTAATTTTTACTTTTTAAAAATTTTTACCAGGAGGTCCCGGGGATAGGACCCAGGTATGGGAGACGAACAGCCATCCACCAGAGCCGCATCCATGCCCCTGCTATATCTTTTAAGGTTGACCAAAGATACCCAAAGTTACAGTCTTTTCCCATACAGGATGGTCATATAATAAATCAGGCTTGGTTTATCACCAGCATTCCAAAAACCAGACCTAGGGAGAAAAACTAGGTCTGGGGACACATGCATGGTTTCTAATATAGCGAATGTTTAGCCTACCCTGATTGTCACAAAATCAATCACCACTTCTTTTTTTTTTTTTGGAATCAAACAATATGTTACACAATATATTTGGTTTATAGTAACGCATTCATAGAGTATTTGTCCTTTTGAGTCACCACTTCTTGAGACGACCTTTTTGTTGTCCTCAGAAAGGTTTTTCATTACACTGAGCTGAAATCTGCGTCTCTTATAACTTCTATGTGTAATTTCATGTTTCAGCCTCTTTCCATTCCACTCCGTCTTCCACATGACTGTCTTCCAAATATTTGAAACAGCACTTTTCCCTTTTATATTAAATGACAATTCAGGGAGTGCTTTTTGTAAGCCAGCCTATGAAGGGGCCCATAAACATTTTATGTCTTTACTTTCGGCTTCCTGGCGCCTCTCTGAGGAACTACCCTCCTTGTTCTCCCACCCTCCCCCACCTCACCACTTCCCAGTTCCAGAGGCCGGCCTGTAGCCGAGTATTCCATCATTCTGGTCGCAGGGATTGGTTTAGAAATGGGCAGACCCCCTAAGCTGGACCACTCAGGTCCTTCCTGGGAATTTTACTGTAACTCTGGGAAAAGAGACATGCTCTCTCCTCAATATCTCTAGAGGTGATAAATCCATGGCCTTCTTTGCTAGCACACTAGGAGCTCCTGTCTAAGAACAGAGCCAAGCACAGGGAGAAATAGATTCCTGATGGCATAATTTGAACCTAGGATTCAATTGAACCTGAAACCATCACACTTTGGACATCCCAGTTACATAGACCCAAGTCCAGACCTCCTACCCCCTTTTTTGCTTCAAGTTAGTTTGCATTGGGTTTCTGTTACCTGAAACCAAAGGTACCCTGACTTATCCTGATAGGAAGTTCCTCCAACAGGAGCCAGGACTTGTTTCGAAGTCCCCTCCATGTTCTCGTCACTGTCCTGTGGATGCCTCCACTTTGTCCTTGTTGGCATGTAGAAGGGCTACCCATTCTTGGCACTTTTAGAACCTCAGAACTGGGGGAGAGCTGGTCCTGCCTCCCCAGGCACTTAGTAGGCTAATCTGGGTCAGGGCACCTTCAACCAAATGTGAAATACCAAGCAGAAGCCACAACCACAGAACCCCCCTGTTTTGTGGCCAGGCCTGAGTCAGGGAACTAGAAGTGAAGGGTCAGAGCTGTCACAGGAGTGGGCAGGCAGGCACAAAAAGCCACAGCAGCAAGCAAGAGAATCCCACTGTGGCAAGGAGTGGAGGGCCAGGAGGGCCATTTCTTCTCTCTAGCTCTGGCCTTCAAGTTCCATGCTGAACTGGAGCCTTCAAGATATGCTCAGAGGAGAGACGTGGTTTCCTTAGATTTTATTTTTTAAAAGGAAATTTAAAAAAAATAAAAAAAAAAAAAAAAAAAACTTATGGAGTGAAGAGTATAACAAAGTTTCTATTAAAAATCTAAGGCACAAATGTTCACCAACCATAAATTTCTGGATGCTCCAGCCAACTATCTATTGTGCAATGGTTAGGAAATTGAGAACACTTCCTGGCCTTCATTTCTCTTAGAAATGAGATAAGCAGGCTCTCTTTATTGATCACACAGAACATCATTGCTTCATCCAAGCAGATAAAAGCAAAGGAAGTTAATAAAGACCTTGAGCAGAAGCAGCTCCATATGTTTGCTGAGAGAAAGACAAGAGCCAGTTGTCCTGACATAAACCAGGCTGACCTTGGCTGAGAACCCAACTGGCTCCTTTCTCAACTTGGCACTCAGGGACCAGGGGTGGGCAAGGAGCTCTACTTAGCAAGACTGGAGGTTCACCTAGAGCTCTCTTCTGTAAAGTCCCTTTTCAGGGATCCTGTTGAGTTAATTCAGTTCTAGGCACATTGATATTTGAAAAGCATTAACGTAGAAGGATGAGGAAATAAAAGGCATGGATCCTGTCTTTGATTTTTTGCAACAACTTACAGATTTGACAAATTGCCTAGATAAGAAAATAGAGTTAAATGATGTACATGGCCAGTGCACATTGCGTATATAACACAATTGATTATTTTTACTTGAAAAATTGCAGTTTAAATTTGATTGGGATGAAAGGCAACTGAAATCATATTTTTACATGTGCCATAGTAGGTGCTCATTTAAAATAATCTTACAGTGGATCTTCTTTAAAGTCAGTTGCCATTATTTTATTGGCTAAAGACATTCTGGTTTTCATGTAATCTTTGTTTAAAACAACACAGTCTGGGTAAACAGGAGGAAAAGAAGGAACCGACCTGTTTTGGGTCTCAACTGGCCATTGCTTGCTTCTCGTATACTCCTCTGACTCAGTTCACCCCCACAGATCTCTGCTCTGACTTTCTGGTACCCGACATTCATTCCCACCATGGGGACGTTGCACTCGCCGTGCCCCTGCTTGGAATCCTTTTCCTCAGAGCTCCAGGTGGATTACTCATATCACCATCTGGGTCTCAGCTCACCTCAAATGCCCTGTCCTAGGAGAGGCTGCCCCCTCTCCTGACGCAGTCCCTTTTACTCCCCATCCCAGGCATTCTCCCTGGAGTCCCGGGAGCAGTGGTATCAGCATCACCTGGGAGCCTGTTAGAAGTGCAGCTTGGGGAGCTGGTGTAGTGCAGTGGCTGAGCACCTGCCTCCCATGAAAGAAGTCCCAGGTTCAATCCCCTGTACCTCCTTAAAAAAAAAAAAAATGCAGATTCCTGGGCCCCGCCCAGGCCTTCTGGACCAGCACCTCTGGGGGTGGGGCCAGCAACCTGTGTTCTACCAAGCCCTGCAGGGGGTCTGATGCACACTCAAGTTGGAGGACCACTGCTCTGTCCCCTTCCCCAAAATATTTTCTCCACAGCTCCTATCAACTTTCAGAAATGACCTGATTTATTTGCTCATTTATTATCTAGCTCCCCCTACTAGAATCGAAGAATTCTAATGAGGGTGGAAATCTTTTGGGCCTTGATATTGCTCCATGTCCTGAACAGTGCCTGGCACAAAGGGGGGCTCGATAAATATTGGTTGAATAAATGCATGAATGGTGAAATGGAGAGACAAGACGAGGGGAGACTTTGGAGTTGGACAGTCTGGGTTGAGCCCCAGCTCTGCCACTTGCTGGCTGTGTTGCCAAGTTATTCAAGTTTCCTAAGAATGTTTCCTCCTCTGGTAAATAGGGGGGTAAGGGTGGAGGGTGGGATGGAAATAAGACCTATCTTAAGGTTGCTGAAAGATAAAACGAAGTAATTCATGGAAAGTGCTTCCTAGGTGCTAATAAATGTAGATTGCTTTGTTTTTTGTAAAGGTTTATTTTTATTTATTCCCCGCCCCCGTTGTTTTTGCACTCTCTGTCTGCTGTCTGTGTCCATTTGCTGTGTGCTCTCTGTCTGCTTGTCTTCTCTTCTTGTCTTCTCTTCAGGAGGCACTGGGAACCCATCCTGGGACCTCCAATGTGGGAGAGAGGCACCCAATCGCTCGAGCCACCTCAGCTCCCTGGTTTGTTGTGTGTCTCATTGTCTCTCCTCTTTGTCTCTTTTTTGTTGCGTCACCTCTCTGCACCAGCCAGCTCTCTGTGCAGGCCAGCTCGCCTCCACTAGGAGGCCCCAGGAATCAAACCCAGGACCTCCCATATGGTAGATGGGAACCCAGTCGCTTGAGCCACATCCGCCTCCCTAGATTGTTTTTATTAATGTGATTCTATGCTAGACCTCTCCTTCCTTAAGGTGAACAGAACGAAGAAGGCTCGCTGAGGGTTGAGGGGTCAGAGGAAGAATTTGTAGGGGGAGAGGAAGAAGTTGGCTACATGGGCAGATGGAAGTTATTCTTAAGCGATAGGAAAGGATGTGGACAAAGATGGAAAGACTCTTCTTGGAAGCCCTGATGGGCATGAAAGAGCAGACCATTTGGTAAAAGAAGCCGCATGGACGTGATGGGAAGAACCAGCCTTTGGAAGTCTATGGCTCTGAGGATAAAGAAACGATGCTGAGAGTGACAAGGAAGCCCTGGAAAGTTCAGGAGGGTGCATTGCCCCAGAACTCCTCCCTGTTTCCACGTTAATTTCTCCTCTTCCAAATAAGCACAAGGTTCTGTGACTTCTTCCTTGGGTTGTTTCATGTTTTGAGCAGAGAAGAGACCCCTCCCTGTCTCCCCCCACCCCCACCCCCTTAGTGTTCTTTCTCACTCAAGAAAAGAGAGGTTTCAGCTCAGTGCTGACTCCACTTAAAGATGACTTAAAACTGTTATTCTCCATGGCAACCAGAGGAATTGATGAGTGGAGAGCTTTGCCCAAATCCCCAGGTTTCTCCGTATCTTAAAGCTTCAAATGTCTTTCAATTGCTCAAGAAAAGTGGCGTGATATAAACAACAAATGACTTTTCTTTCTAAATTCCAAGGCCTGATGCAATATGTTTTAGCAAATACTATAGTAATGTATTCTGATTTAATAAAACTATGCAGTACAGAAAAAAATGGATATCCAAAGAGACTTTTTAGGCAATGACTGCTTATGTTATTCAAGATTTCTTTCTTTTTTTTTCCAAAAGGATTTGGAGCAGTATGCCTTTAAATAGTTAGGTTTCTCTTACCTGTGCATTTAAAAGGCATTTTGCAAAAATTCAACTGAGGCAGAATTATTGGGAATATGATGCACGCATACACAGCGAGGCCAGCCTGAGGGAGTTTTGATGGAAAACCCTTAATCCTATGCTTGACAGAAGGATTCTGAGTGTCTCCATGACAACAGAAAGAGGGACTCCCTTCTGCTGTCCCTGAGCTCCTCTGGGATCGAGAAGGTTTGGGTGATGGGGTCAGTGAGGACCAGCTCGCCCTTCGGTACAAATCCGAGCATCCCTGGATCTTCAGCACCTGCCTGGGAGGTTTGTGTTAGGAAGAGCCCTACTAACATCTAGAATAAACTCTTCCTCTGATCATCTTGGAGGTTTTTCTGGATACTGGCTTAACTGTGTGGGCTAATATCATGGCTTAGCCTGTTCCCAGATGCAGGCAGGAGACTGTCCCAGGCTGACCTACGGAGGAAACCCTGCTGTTAGAAGGCCAGAGACTGCCCGTCTCCTGTCCTCTCTGTGCCAGCCAGCCGGATCAGGAGACAGCCACCTCCACTTGCCTTCTGCATTCCAGCCTCTGAGCCTTTGCTCATGACACACCCTGTGCCTGGGGCCCTGTGTACCATGGCAGGGACAGGCTTTTTCTGCCATTAGGCATTCTTGGCTAGCTGCTCCAGGCCTGTGAGCTTCCACAGGCCATGACAATGTCTGACACCTGAAAAAAGTGCACTGGCATCTACACATGAAAATAAAGCCTTGAAGTTGACATAAATACTTAATTAAGCACCTGCAAAATGTAATGTGATATTAGCATGGCAGCTGCTACTCAACTCAAGCCTTACATGGTTACACAAAAATATAACACGTTCTTAATCATGAGAAAAAATTTACTTACAGGTTATAACAAAACTCCAAATTAGAATTATAAAAATTATTCAGCAAAAATTCAGATTATCCGTGGGATCGGAGTGACTCGCAATGTGTGTGCTGTGGTTAATGTGTTGAGGCCTGGGGTCCGCAATGGTCTTAGAATGACCAGAACAGGGTTGGCCCTGACTCTCTTAACTGGTAACTTTGTGATCTTAGGCAAATCGACAAAACCAATGGAGCAATGTTTTCTCATTCGTAAAACGAGTGTGAATGAGGTCAAGGATGTTAAAGTAATTCATAGATGGAGAAGTGCCAATGAAATGTTTTTATCTTTATTAGTGAAGAATCTAAGACAAATGTGTAGAAGTAGAAGTAAAAGGAAAGATTTCCTGATCCAGGAAGGATCTTATTACCTATATTTGATTCTCTCTTAGTGACTCTTGCTGAGAAGATAGAGGTGGGGCAAGAGGCTTTTCTCTTAACACCCAGCGAAAGTTGTGATGGGTTTGGTGTCATCTGCAGAATTTTGGAGAGTTTTGCTTTTATAGGCACCTATTGAAAAAACTACTTAAATATTGCTTATCTTCCTAAAACTGACTTAGAAGAAAGGGAATAACATAAACGAAGCCCAAAAAG
This sequence comes from Tolypeutes matacus, assembly GCA_026826555.1. NCBI lineage: Eukaryota > Metazoa > Chordata > Mammalia > Cingulata > Chlamyphoridae > Tolypeutes > Tolypeutes matacus. The sequence continues at coordinate 65,142,021 of JAKSZT010054030.1, forward strand.
GAGAGGCTACCTAAGCTGCATGGTGGAGCCTCAACTCTCCTAATCCATCCAGACTGTCGTACAGAGATATCCCATGAGAAACCCAACCCCTTCCCCAAGAGGGACCACATAGAAGTCCTCGCCATGTCTCCTTTTGTATACCCAGTGGCCCTTTCTTGGCTGGATCCAAGAAAGGACTGGAGGGCTGTTTGTATCATGACTGCAGGAAGCCTGCAGAGGTGCTTGCTTTGGGCTTGGATGGGTATTACGTGGACGCTGTGTGGAATCTCAGGTTGACGCCGTCAGTGGCAACAATTCAGATGGCCTGGTTGTAAAGAATATGCAGTAAAATCTCTGAACGACAATATTGATTTATTTAAAACAATTTTATTCAGGGCAGTTCCAATCCTGCAGTGAATTATGTACCATAAAAACGATCCAAAAATCTAAATCTGGTTAAATTGAAGTCTGACTTTTTATCCCCAAGCTCTCTTGTACTTCGAAGCAATCAGGTTTTCTGGATTTACTTAAGGAACAGATCCTTTTGAGGGCTTCTGCGGGTAGGGCTCTGTATCAGAAGTTTGGCATGCTTGACATCCTGACCTCTGATTGCTTTAAACTGCAGATTGAGAACCTGGCAGGTTTGCCTTGCTGGTCGACCCCTGAGGATGTGTTGTGCATTGACCTCTCCAGGCCTTTCCACATGTTCTTGCCCCACCAGCATCACCTTCTCTGGTCATCCTCAACTCTGCACATTTTGCTCATCCTTTAAGGTCTCGCCAAGGGCCACCCCATTCTCTGGGCTACCTCAGGCTACAGGGCTCTCTCTTTTTTCTAATATTAATAGTCTTCAATGTCGATACCACTTATTTAGGATTTATGTTCCTCTTTGGATTCTATTCAATATTTCCTGTGATCTCATATGTGACAGATTCAAGAGATGATATACAGAAAAATAAGTCAAAGTTCCTGCCCTCAAGGAAATTCCAGGACATGTTAGTAGAGGTCTGGAGAAGACGAGAGCATGTGGGAGGAAGTTAGAGACTAGCCAGGGACAGCAGCACAGAGGAGGTGGCCTTTGACTTGGGTTTTGGCAGATGAATACGATTTCTCCCCATGTAGAAGCCAACACAGAGCAAATCCAAATCCGCAGAGAGATGAAAGGTTTGGTCTTGTCAGGGAACAGAACAAACATGGCTGTGGCCCAAGTGCAGATAAGAGCACATGCTGTGGAGCCAGAACCGCCCGTCACCTCCGAGCTGCTTAGGCAGGAACCAGTCACGAAGCCTCCCTGCTTCAGTGGCCTCGTCTGTATGCCGTGGACAACGACAGCAGTGTTTGTGAGAGCAAACACGCCAAGTGCACAGAGCTGAGCCTGTCATGTGGTCAGTGAAGGTGAATTGCTCTCGGGAAGAGCAGGACAGACAGGGAGATGCCACCGGCCACTGACAAGGAGCCAAACTGGGGTGGCCCTTGTACATCATGGCGGCAAGAATAGTTTGGGCTTCATCCTTTGGGCAGTGGGGATCTTGAATTATTTCTTAAATATTCTTGAGGGTGGTTTTTTTTTTAACGAGTCAATTTTATTGATACATATTAATAAAGCATCTAATTCATCTGAAGTATACAATCAATGGTATTTGGTATAATCACATAGTTGTGCATTCATCACCTCAATCATTAGAGCATTTTCATTATTTCAATAATAATAATAAACAACAAACAAATTAACAAGAAAATTCTTCACCCCTTGAAGAATTTCCCTATGCTTTCCTGCTGTACATAGCTGCTATTTCTGGCTATTCTTGCACAAGTATTCATTTATTAAGTAGTTTTATTGAAGTAAATTCATATACCATATGATCTATCCACAGTGTAGGATCAGTAGCTTTTAGAGTAATCACAGTGTTGTGCATTCATCACCACAAAATATTTTAGGACAATTTACTCCAAAAAGAAAAACTCCACACCCCTTAGCAGTCCTTCCCCAGCCCTACATAACCACTAATCTAACTTCATCTTATGAATTGATTTATATTTACATTTTATATAAATGGAATCACGCAATACGTAGTACTTTGTGTCTGGTTTCTCTCACTTAGCATAATGGGTTTTTTTTTTGTCTGATATTAACATCTTGCAGTGTTAACATACATTTGTTCAATTTCAAAGAAAAACAGTCTTATATATGCAGTTTTACCCATATTCATATTCCACATGCGGTTTTACTATGCTATACAGTTCCATATTACATGTCTAGCTTTCCTTTTAGTAATGTACTAAAGGAATGTACTTAGGCTTTCCCTTTAAACCCTTTTCATACCCACATACTAGTACTGCTAGCTACAGGCATTATGTTCGGCTTTCACCTTTTCTATTCATTTCCAAAGATTAACATGCATCCTTTTTACCAATTCTGTACAAGTTAACCCTCAACTTTCCATTCTCTACCCTCATTCTATTTTCTAATGACCTATATTCAAATTATTAACTCCATGAGATTACATAATATATGTAGTTCATAGCTGCGTGAACAGTATTTGTCCTTGTTGCCTTGCTTCACTCAACATAATGTTCTCCAGGTTCATCCATGTGCCATATGCTTTACGACTTCATTTCTTCTTACAGCCGCATAAGGTTCCATCGTGTGAATACACCACAGTTTGTTTATCCATTCGTCGGTTGATGGACACCTGAGTTGTTTCCATCTCTTGGCAACGGTGAATAACGCCGCTGTGAACATCAGTGTGCTGATATCTGTTCGTGTCCTGCTCTCAGTTCTTCTGGTTATATACCCATTAGGGGTACTGCCAGGTCACACAGCAAATCTATATTCAACTTCCTTAGGAACTGCCAAACAGTCCTCCACAGCAGCTGTACCATCCTGTATTCCCACCAACAGTGAAGAACTGTTCCTCTCTCTCCACATCCTCTCCAGCACTTGTGGTTCTCTGTCTTTTTAATAGTGGCCATTCTCATAGGTGTGAAATGTTATCTCATTGTAGTTTTGATTTGCATTTCCCTAATTGCTAATGATGTTGAATCATGTGGGTTTTTTTTTTGCCATTTGTATTTCTTTGGACAAATGTCTATTCAAGTCTTTTGCCCATTTTTTAATCGGGTAGTTTGTCTTTTATTTTCTCCCTTAGATTTAATTTAATGTTACCATTCTAATTTCTTCAGTTGGTTGCTTAGTTCATTTCAGATTTTCCTCTTTTCTAAAACAAGCATTAAGGCTATATATTTCCAGCTTTAGCTAGATCCCATCAAATTTAAATATATTATTTTCATTATCATTTAGTTAATAATTTGTTTTTCATTGTCTTTTCTTCTTTGACCCATGGACTATTTAGAAGTATGTGCCTTAATTTCCAGATATTTGAAGATTTTAAAGGTATCCTTTTGTTATGAATTTCTAGCTATATTGTGGTCAGAATATGCTTTGTACGATTTAAATCCTTTAAATTTATCGACACTTTATGGGTAACATACGGACAATTTTTGTAAGTATTCTGTAAAATAATATGACTTCTGCAATTAAATTGGATATAGCCTTTTACGTATGTCTGCTAGATCAATGTTATTAATTATGTTGCTCAAATCTTCTTTATCCTTACTGGTATTTTTTGTCTGCCTGTCCTATCTGTCACTGAGATATGTATGTTTAAAATCTCCCACTTTGGGGGCGGATGTGGCTCAACTGGTTGCGCGTCCGTCTCCCATATGGAGGGACCTGGGTTCGATCCCTGGGACCTCCCGGTAAAAAAAAAAAAAAAAAAAAAAAAAAAATCTCCCACTTTGATTATGAATTTTCCTATTTTTCCTTGTGTTTCTGTTGATTTTTGCTATTTAAGGCTATGTACCTAGGTACCTACAAATTTGAAATGATTAAATCTTTCTATGAATTAAAGCTTTTATCATAATAAAGTTTCCCTCTTGATCTTTAGTAATGCTTTGCTGCCTTAGGGTCTCCTTTCTTTATGAAATATTTCAAACATACGCAATAGTATAATTATAATCCCCCATATACCCATTACCTAGTTTCAATAATTATCAACACTTCTGATCTAATATGTTTTTGCTTGATGGTAACATAAATATATGTGATTTCTTTTGATTAGCTTCTTTAAATTACCCTTTCTGTAACCTTACGCTTTTCTTATAGATTATTTTTTAATCAATTCTGACTTTTTCTTTTTAGGAGGTACTTGGGATTGAACCCGGGCCCTTGCATGTGGGAGGCAGGCACTCAACCATTGAGCTACAGCTACTCCCGTGACTATTTTTATTTTATTTGAAGCTTTTGACCCACTGGCATTTAATGTGACTCCTGATATATATGGGTTTGATTATTCTACCTCACTATTTGCTTTCTAATTATCCCATCAATTCTATGTGCCTTTCCCCTCCATTTTTGCTTTCATTAGAATTTATTGTTTTTTCTTATTCTATTATTTCCCTGTTAGTTTGGAAGTTGATGTGCTTTTACTATTCTTTTAGTGGTTACTTTAAGATTACAACACGCATCCTTGACTTAACAAATCTAATGTTAATTGGGGCTTTCAGCTTCTTCTTGGACAATACAAGCACCTTAGAACTTTAAATCCTTTTATCCCCTACATATATATAAACCCTGTTGTGCATTTGAGCATCTATTTTAAATCTGATGACGTTATTTTTTTTTTAATTATGCAGAGAGGCTTATACCATGAACACTAATAAACTAGTCATCCAGATGGAACATTCCTCCATAATTCATAATTATTAGTATTTATACAATCAAATATTTATTTAGACTGGCACACATATTTGCCCTTATTTAGATGTACATAAATATTTACCCCTTCAGTTGTTCTTTGGTCCTTCCTGTATCTCTCATCTTCTGTCTGGGATCATTTCCCTTTGTGCCTAAAGAACGCCCTCTAGTATTTCTTTCAGGGTGGTTCTGCTGGTGACAAATGCGCTATTTTTGCTTATCAGGAAATGTCTTTATTTCACCTTCATTCTTGAAGGATCTTTACGCTACATGGAAGTCTCCTTTGGCAGGTATTGCCTTTCAGCAACCACCCCCACCCCTCATTCCACTGAAACTCCTCTGCAGATGGTTGCCAGTGACATCTAGGTTGGAAATTCAATGGCTTTTGTCATTTTCTTCAATGTCGATTTCTTCGGAGCACCTAGAATTGTGGGCTTCTAGTCCCTAAATCTTTCTTCCCTTGGCCTAAATTATAGTTGCATTTTCCTTACTCTTTTACCTTTCTGATCATGAGTTCTCGGCCACCTTAGCTGGCTGTTTCTCTCAGGTTCCTGGTAAGACAGTGTCATCTCAGAGCGCCTGAGGATCTTCGCGTCAGCCACGTGCTCTTTGGGGTGGAGGAGGGCTCTGCTGCTGGGAAGCCCCACGTCTGGCAGGAGGGCCCCGGGCATGGGCTGGAGCAGGAGACTGGAGAATGGCAAATTGTTCTGCCTAACCGTGTAGATGGGCTGGGGAAGTGTCGGCAGGTTGCGTTGCCTCTAGGAAAATGTTTCACTTTTTGAATATCTATTTAGGCTATTTTATCTCTGAGAATTACTGTTTGACCCTGAGAGGGGTGTGTGAGGGTGGTTTTCATGTAATCAACGTGAGAACAGAAGACTGCTGGAAAATCTGGAGGGCTCCCTTCACCTCCCACCAGTGGAGGTGCCTGAACAGGGCTGACCTTGGAGTGGGAAAGCCCTGGGACTGTTTTCCTGAAGCCAGCTGGGAAATGACTCTGGGAAATGTCCAAGTAGCTTATTGTGCTCCCTGGATTGCATGTCAGTATGGAGTGAGGATATAGTCCAGGGTCAGAGGTACTGTTGGGTCTACACTAGAGGTGTGGATATTTGCACAGCAAAAAATGTATGATGACCTTTTCCTTAAGGAGAGAAAGAAAAGAAGGACCCTCAAGTCACGCGTGCAAGACGAGGAAGCTGAGTGTGCTGGGTGAAAAGGTTGACTTTCCTCCTTTTCTCTAGAACTCTGGGAATAATCATATTTGGCAAATAGACCCAAGCTTTATTTTTTTCTGCTTTGTAATCTATGCTAGTTATCCCCAAAATTTTAACACAGTTTTCACCATACCCCAGAGTCTTTTGTGAATGGTTCTGTGCCTAAATAAAGGGCAGACCCCAAAGGAGACGTGCTGACATCTCTGCTCCATGCCCACCCCACTCGGGGCTGCTGCTGAGAGGAGCTGGTGGGAAAATGTGACGACGGAGGGGCAGCTGGCCTGCAGGCACCCCCTGTCCCAAATATATTAGAGGAGCAGGGGACAGACATTTGGGCTGCATAAGTATTATTTCCTAAAGCTCTGTCTTGAGCTCTCTTTTCTAGTCTTCTCATGCTCCTGCCACACCACTCCACTTCTCTCTCTACCACATTATCTACTTCCATGGGCTTCTTTGTGTCCTGTGAACCAACTCTCTCTCACTCTTATCACTCCCAAGTCTCAACCACAAACCCACATGCACTCTCCTGAGTTCCAGTCCCATATTTCTCATGACCCACAAAGTGACTATCCAGACATGCCCATCACACCACAGACGCCATATGATCAGGTTTGACGTCTTGTTGCCCCCGGCATCCCTTCAGTCCGTAGCACCGTCTCCCCATCTTCCCTATTTTCCTTTCAGTCAGCCAACCATTCTCCTTCATCCTCAGAATGGGGCCACTCTTGTCCTCTTCCATTTGAGTGACCAAATCCTGCCAGTTCTTCATTTTTAGTGGCCCTTCTTTTTTACCTCACTTTCCATCCCCACTGTACCCTCCTAACTTGGACCCTCTTGCTCTGCTTCCTCTAAGGCCCTCCTGCTTTCCTGCTTCTTGATTTGCCTCTTCTAGGGAATCTGCGCATCACCACTGAATTAATCTTCCTAAACTTTGTTTAAGTCACTCCCCTGGTAAAAGCCTCTAGTGGTTCTTGCTGCTTACGGAATTGAGGCTAAAATCCCTAGTCTGGTACGAAAAATGCCGTCTGCCTTCACTTATCTTTCCAGTTTGATGCCCCCCTTCTCCCTTAAATGGGCCTCACCTTCAAGAGAAGGGATCATGCTTTATATTCTTCTCCCCCCACCCCCCGTAGTTTTCTCTTTTCTGGTATATTTTTTGTTTTCTTTACCTCAGAGCCCAGACTTACACCTCTCAGCCTTACACTTGTGTTTCGCCCGTTGCATGTGGTCCTGTACTGCAGGTGTGTTATGTGCATGTCTCATTCTCCAACTAAAGTGAAAGTCTCATGAGAATAAGGATGCATCTCATGTATTTCACACCCTCCACAGAACCTAACAGAATTACAGGCACACCCTAATCAGTAATTGATGGAAGGACTGATAGGATGAAGGAACGTTCAAGAAGAAGGTGCTCATAGGAGAACAATCATAAAAGTTGGGAGCAGGTATTCCCTTATTTTCAATTCCAAACAAAAGGTATTGAATTTTGGGGGGAAGAGAAATAATTTTTAAAGCAGAGCGATAAGTATGAGTTAATCCTTGGCTTTTTGTAGTCCTTTTAGTGTGACTAAATTAGATTAAGCCCATAGGTCCAAGGAAAATAGCCAAGTGGTTTTCCCCTGAACAAAATTTATTTTTCTTGCCGTGATTGTGTAGGAAGTTCAGATGTGGACACAAAATAAGTCTACTTTTCCGTTCAGAGATAGTTATTTTACAAATATCATTAAATTTGTCATTTTGCAAGCCATTTACAAATCTAGCTAATCTGCTACTAGAAAATATGATTTAAATATGATTAGATTCCTACTTCCAGAGTAATGTAAATAAGTCTTTCTGTAAATAAAAGTAGGAGAAAATTAATATCACCTAGAACAGAGGCAATTTCTTAGCCCTTTAATTCTATGGAATTAGTACAATTATTTTACTGGTTTTCTCAAATGGTACTGTTGTTTGTAACCAAAACATCTATTGAGGAGGCACAAAATGGCAAGTTTTAATTTGTTAAAATAATTAAGTTTTGTTTGCTTTGGTTGATTCCAAGTGTTTGTTAGTCCAGGAAAGCAGTCATTTTTCACTTAATGCTAACTAACCTTGAGAGGGTTTTGATATCAGTGAGTATTTGGCTAGCTGTATTGCAATTTTGCCAAATTGCTTGCAAACTTGTGGGAAAAAAATCCATAAACAGATTTTTTAAATTAATGACTTGACATTAAGTGGTTTTGACTACATTATCTCTGCTCTTTCATTTTATTCAAAGAAGGAAAATACTGAAATATTCAGATTTAAAACTTAGCTGCTCCAAATTCTGAATCTGTCAGGTATCTGTCTGTTTCTTTCATTTTCTCTCTCTCTCTCTCTCACATACACACACTTCTCTTGTACCATATATATATTTTTTGGAGAACAAATCTCAGACCATACTAAGCAAATGGCATGTTTGCCAGGTGATCTGAACATGCTGAAATTGAAAAAAGCATGGGTCCTAGAAACTTCTTAACGGACTGATATTATGGGAATTTGCCCAGACTCTAAAATTGAATGACTGGGGTCATTTACCTCCTGGGAGATGTTGCTTCTTCAGTCAAGGTGAGAATGGACTGGGTAAGAAAAGGGTAGAATGTGGCTGAGTATACCGTGAATTCAGCAGAGCAAATATTTGACCGTCTGCGGTGGCCATGCCCTGCAGATTGCCTCACAGGGACCCCAGGGGCCCCACTCCGAAACCCACCATTGGTTTGAGCCCAGGGCCTGGCCCCCGTGGGCTGCTTTCAGTCAGTGCCGAGCAGGCCAGGGACACTGAGCAGAACGGCTCCTGGGAGCCGCAGGTCTCCTCCGACTTTGCCGAGCCTTCCTTGCACTGCGTGGCAGTTCCAGGGGCTTTCAACGCCCCCGCCTCTCTCTCCTTCACTCTGAATCAGATCTTGTCCAGTGTCCTTCCTATTTTCTCTCACACAGGCATTTCCCCTAATAAAAATCCTTGCACATTTCATTCCAGCTGCTTCACAAAGGACATGGATTAGCACATATCTGTGTGCAAGATATATTTCTGTGGCATATTTGAGCAACAAACTTTTGCCAGAAGGAATGGGAGAGAGGCAGTGCCCATTTCCTCTGTTCTTGCTCTCGGGGAGCTGAGCTGCAGGTACCTGGGTGTGTGAGTGAGTGCGCTTTGTCTGATACTTAGCAGGAGCGCAATAAATATTGTGGCGTCATTCATTTATTCTATTTATTTCTTCCAGCCAGGAAATTCCATACACTTCCCTTGGATATCTTGATGTAGTTAAGGGCGTCCTTAAGCAATTGTTTACTTGGGTGGTAAGTGCAATCTGACTGCATGTCAAGAGTGGGACTTATGAGAATATTCTCGCTGACCTGATTTTGTGATAATCGGGGTAGGCTAAACGTTCGTTATAGTAGAAAACATGCATTTGTCCCCAGACCTAGTTTTTCTCCCTAGGTCTGGTTTTTGGAATGCTGGTGATAAACCAAGCCTGATCTATTATATGACCATCCTGTATGGGAAAAGACTAACTCTAGGTATCTTTGGTCAACCTTAAGAGATATAGCAGGGGGACAGATGTGGCTCAAATGGTTGGGCATCCGTCTCCCATATGGAGGGACCTGGGTTCGATCCCTGGGACCTCCTGGTAGAAATGAAAAAAAGAGAAAAATATAGAAGTCGCACAGACCACCAGGCCCCGCAAGTGGGTGAGGCCCCCAGGCCCCGTGCTCGGGTGAGCCCCCAGGCCCTGTGAGCCATGCAGCAAGATGATGACATAACAGGAGAATGACACAAGGGAGAGCCAAGACGAGACTCACCGAAAAACCAGGAACAAAGGTGGTGCAGGTGGTAGGATGCCTCTCTCCCATATCGGAGATTCCGAGAATTGAATCCCAGTGAAGACAGGAGAGGATGAGAGGAGAGGGCAGGAAATGGAAACAGAGAGTTGCCCAGCGAATGGCCCCAAAAACAGCAAAAACAGGAGGGTGTGTGTGTAAAAATGGCTAAAAGTAAATAAATAAATCCTTTAAAAAAAAGTATAAGGGAGTAAGATATGGACTATAGTTAGTGGTAACACTTTGACGATGCTCTTTCATAATTTGTTAACAAATGTTTCATGACAATGCAAAGTATTTGGTGGTGGGGGGGTGATGTGTGGGAGCCCTGTGTGATGTTATGCATGTTTGTTTTGTAAGTTCACAATTGTTTACTGAACACTTATAGTTTATGTATGTTCATGTATGAATGATATACTTCAATAAATTGTTTTTTTAAAAAAAGAGTGGGGCTTCAGGACAGGGTCTAAGTATACAATTTGATCGCTACTCTAGAAGAACATTTAATTTATGAGGAAGACAAGATTTGCTTTTAAAAAAACCATACATAATAGTATAAGAAACTATATAATCCAGTATAATATATAATTTAATGGGACTGGCTGAAAATATAGAAAAGAGATAGCCCCTAGAGTGTTTCTATGTTTATGGGGTCATGGCTGAAATTCCCATCTGAAAAAGTATTTTATCCAGATTCTGTTTGCAAAGGCCCCTCCCCACCCAGAGACTCTGATTTCTCTTGGTGAGTGCAGGCCTTATCTGGCGTATGTAAAGATAAATGCTCTCTGGTTGGCGTGCTCTGGAGGAAGGCTCAGTCCTAGAGGCCTGATGGCCACAGGACTCTGCCATTTCTCTGCCAATGGTAAGAGAACTCTAGCCTCATCTGCCAGGCAGGCTCCAGGAAAGTGCCACGCAATGTAAATTAGCGTAGAAAGGCAGCTGGCCCCGTCTCCTCCTTTTACAGATGAAGAGATGGAAACATAATGAAGGTGAGTGACTTGTCAAGGTGGCCTTAGCAGGAATACCTGGTTGCAAGCAGAAGCTAAGCTCAATTATTTTAAACAAATAAAAAAATAGAATGTATTATATTGATTCAGAGGTCTTCTGTGGAATCCAAAGAGAAAGATAGACCTGGGCCCCAAATCAGGCCCTAGAAAGTCCTGAAGAATTTGGAACTCTCTCTCTCTCTCTCTCTCTCTCTCTCTCTCTCTCTCTGTCCTCAGGGTCTGTGGGATATTGAGGCTCTGGCTCCCTGCCATGAGAAGAGAGGGCAGGAAACAGACACAGAGAATTTCCCAGCGAATGGACACAAAAACAGCAAAAAATGGGGTGGGGGTGGGGTAAAAATGGATAAAAGTTAAATAAATAAATAAACCTTTAAAAACAAAACAAAACAAAAAAACAACAGCAGGTGAGTAGTGTCAGGTGTAGTGAAGGCAGAAGGAGGACCGAGACGGCAGTCCCTCCATGGGATGCTTTACAGGCTTTTTCCTTTGATTTTTTTTTTTTTTTAACTTGAAAAATTATTTTCAATTTGCTCACTTTCACACACACCAAACCTAGAATCATAATTTACATTTCACGATTCATGCAGCTAAATCCATGACCTTTCATCAGGTCTAATATATTTCCAAAGTCTCAAGGAATTTTTCTCTAAGGTTTGGAGCCCTCTGTCCCTCCTACAGTGTCTAGTTTTAGGATGCATAAACTAGCTGGCACAGGCCCAAGGTTCAGTAAGTGCCCTTTACCTTTTCCCCAGCACCCCTTTTGTTGTGGGCGAGGAAAAGAAGGAAGAGGAGACGCTACAGTAACGGCAGCAGCAGCATTTAAAGTAAGGTGCCGGGCACATCGAATCTGTAATTTCATGAAATCCTCAGGTGCACCTGCTGAGGCAGTGCTTTAGCCATGTGTGTGAAGCTGTGATGCACCCCCAGAAAAACGTGTTCTTGAAGCTAATGCATTCCCATGGCTGTAACCTGTGTAGGTGGGCCTTTTGCTCACGTTTACTGTGAACATCCTGGGACCCCAAGAATTTAAGTAATTTGTCCAAGGTCATACAACTAACCACCAAGCAGCAGAATTGCGCTTTGAACTCCCACTGCTGGATACTAGTGTCCTTGGAGTTTTCAGACACAACAAATCCTACGGGCGATCCAAACGTGCTTCCGGTAGCCAGAGATGCTCATGAAGCCTGAGCACACGAAGGAGTCACACGGTCTGTGACGTCCTCCCCTCTTGTAAGGCCCTTCCCGGATGGGTTCACAGGGCTCTGATGAGTGGCAGGAAGAGAAAAGGACTTGGGCTACCGTTTCAGTTATCCATGGCTGCGTAACAACCCACCCCGCCAAAGGTTAGTGGCTCAAAATAATCATTTACTATTTCCCACAATTCTGAGTCAGTCACATGGTTGTGCTTCATGTGGCATCTGCAGGGCTTCTGCGATGGCCGGAAGGTCCGACACTGACTCATTCCCGTGTTGGAGCCAACTGGCTGGGAGCTCAGTGGGTTACGCAGTTCTCTTCCACGTGGGTTTTTCCATGTTACTTCTTGGACTTCCCTGCAGCTTGGCAGCTAGATTCCAAGAAGGCGATCGAGGCTGCAAATCGTCTAAGGGCTTGCCTTGGAAGCTACCCGGCATAATTTCTGCCACATCTATTGGTCGAAATGGGTTCCAGGATCAGCTCGGATTCAGGATGAGGGGAAGTAGACCCCATCTTGATGCAGGGATGGGGGTGACTCATTGAAAAAAGAACATATGGGGTGGTGGATATTATTGGGACCGTTCTGGGAATTATATGACAGCTATAGATAATCTGCAATTAAATTCTCAGATAATCAAGGGCAGATTACTTCAGACTTCATGATTTAAGGAGTGACAGCTTTCTTTAGGAAGTTAAGCTGCCAAAATATTTCCTTATATTGAAGCTGGTATTCTGAGCCCTTCTCTTCCCTTCTGTCAGGATATAGGCCACCTGGATTCCACGAGTACCTGTCTTCATTCAGGAAGCCGGTATAGTTGGGTTGAAACTGGTGGTTTTCTGCCAGACATATTCCCACTCCTTTTGGAGCCTTATATTATATTTGGATTTGTCCCATGGTGCGGCTCACTTAAGCTCCCTCCTCCTTTTTAAAGTGTGAAGGTTTTGTTTCATAGATGCGCTGTCCCCCTTAAGATGTGACAAGCTGAGTCTGCCACAGATACTAGCACCTGCAGGAGATTAACTCTCTGGAAGGAGGAAGCATGCACAGTTCACCTGTGATATCATGAAACCCAGCCACTACCCCAGTCCTTCCCGAGGTGTTTTTACTAGAGAAAGGTCATTAACTGGCGATGGCTTATACAAGTGAGATGAACTGTTCACATCCAAATCTGAGATGGGCTCTTTTGCCCCCAAACTTAAATGTCCACCAGATTGCCCTGAATACTTAGTCTCCAGAGCTGCGCTCTACAGGTTAAAACACCTTTCTGGGTTGAGATCTTTCCCCAGATACTGAAGTTTGGTGGGGATGAGCCTGGGGCCCCGAGTTCTGTGTGACTGATGGTGAGGACCCTCTCCTAAGTCAACAACCGCCCAGCCCTCACTCCTGCCCGCCTCCCTCCCTGACTCCCTCTCTCCTTTCTTTTCCCTTATTTTCTGTCATTGTCTTAGGCAACATTACAAAAGAAAAGGGAATGCTAAAATATGTATATTGGTTCAGATTTTTGGTTCAGAATTTTTAGACCAATATACAGTTTTGTATAGTTGTAATGTTTATCAGTATTAGTTTGTTATTTTTTTCTCACTTAATATTTCATTCACACGTTTTGTTTTTTTTGTCTGGACATCAATCTAAGGAGCTATGGAAATATGGCAGCACACTTTTCCCAAAGACTATCCCATTGGATATTAAAAGGGATATTTGAGGGAAGCGGATGTGGCTTAATGATTGGGCTTCTGCCTACAACATGGGAGGTCCCGAGTTCGGTTCCCGGGGCCTCCTGGAGAAGGAGAGCTGGTGTGGCGGGCAGGCGTGGTGAGCTGACTCAACAAGATGATGCAACAAAAGAGACACAAAGAGGAAAAACAATGAGAGACAACAAAACCCAGGGAGCTGAGGTGGCTCAGGTGATTGAGCGCCTCTCTCCCACATGGGAGGTCCCAGGTTCAGTTGCCTCCTAAAGAGAAGATGAGCAGACACAGAGAGCACACAGCAAATGGACACAGAGAGCAGACAGCGACCACAAACAATGCGGTGGGGGCGGGGGGATAAATACATAAAATAAATCTTAAAAAAAAAAAAAGGGGGGAGCTATTTGAGAAAATAGGGATCAGAGATCAAATAAATTTGGGAGACATTGGATCAAACCAAGCTAAACATGGGAGCGGATGTGGCTCAAGCAGTTAAGCACCTGCCTCCCACATGGGAGGACCTGGGTTCAGTTTCTGGTGCCTCCTGAAAAAACAAATGAAAAAGCCAACTCAGGGAAGCCAGTGTGGTTCAGTGGCTAAGCGCCAGCTTCCCACATACAAGGTCCAGGGTTCAATGCCTGGCCCCTGGTACCTCAAAAAAAAAAAAAAAAAAAAAGCTCTACATACTTCTTTACCATGGGATTTTTCCGAGTACTCAATATGCATTGTAAATGTTCAAAACAGAAGTTTGAAGCATTTCCCAAATTTATTTGATCAAGATACCCTTTCTGTGAGGCATTTCTAATAGAACTATTTTTGTCACATACCCCCTAAAAGAATTTTGAAAACTATTCACTCCACTGTATATTTTACAGTGACATTTACAAATTTTCATCATATATTTAGAGTTGCAAAGATGCAAATATTGAACATCTGAAAATAAAACTCTTACATTACTCTTAAAAGTATCTGATGGAATTTCAAAACTATAATGATTTGATACTCACCAAATCTGTTTTTAAAAATGAACTAAGCTAGTTTTTTTCTTCTTGAACCTATATTTCCAACTCACTTCCTGCACAGATTTTTATCCTCATACTATATTGTTGTCTTAGTGGTTATATGAGCATATAAAATAAATGTATACAACCGAAATTTTACCACTTCAATGTCATCATAATATTCTAGGCTTTAATTTTTCTTTCAAATTGAACTTTCATGACAATGATTTATTTTAGAACATAATTAATCAAAATAACATAAATATATTATCAATTTTATTACATAACGAAACATAAAAGGCAAAATTTTATTGGCCATGAATCTCTAAATCAGTTGCATCATGATCAAACTTTTTCTATGTATTTAGTGAAAAGAAAACATTATTCAGAGCTTAGCAGTAGCTAGAATATTATTTATTTATTGCTATTATATTAAGAGGTAAAAAATGTTATTTTATAAGATAAAATAAAGTTGAAGATCCATGTAATTGAAGTAAATATTTGATAAAATAGGTTTTAACCACGACTTTGAATAACATACATCGAACCTGAAATAAATTAGGTGACAATTTTATTTGTGGGTTTTAGTCTACGAATCATGAAAACTTTGGTAGTCCCAGCAAACATTTTGGCTACACTGAGCATAGTCAGTGATGGACGCCAACCTCCACTTCTCTGGCTTTTGGAAGGGACATTTCTTTCCAGATAATGGGGATGAGACTAGATAACAGTTGAAAAGAATAGGTTGCATTTAAATATGAAAATAAGCTCCTCTCGGTAATCAGTATTTCTAGGAACGTTCTCTCAGCTTTGCTCTCGAAGGATTCTTCCTCTTCACTGCTGCTTCACTTCAGCAGCAGTGAGAGGGGGAATGGCAAAAGCCAAACTGCACCCCTGAAACGATTACTGTTGTTGCCTGCCCCCTCTGTGGTACGTCTTCATAGGCCCAGGGTACCTCACCCCTCACAGCCCTGAGTAGGAGGCTGGGAAACGCAGGGGAGCTTGAGCCCTCGGAGAGGCGGCGAGGCCTTGGCTTGCACGCGGGACGCTGGTGGCTAACGGGAGCCTGCGGGGTCGCCAAGCCCACTGGCGTCTGACTCCTGCACCGTGGCAGGCGTGGAGAGCAAAGCAGGTGTTCTTTTCCAGGAGCCAGGTAGAGCCTCGGAGTCTTTTCCCAGGCAGGACTCCCCGCACCTTCCCAATCACGCAAACTGGCACCTGAGATGATCACTTTTCTCCCTCATGGATTATTTTCTCCTGGGTGTCAGGTCCTCATCTTAAAATAAGGAGGTAGGGCTGCATGCTTTTAGGTTCACGGGCGTCACTTAGATAACCAGTTCCTCCTTCTTGAGCATCTGGGCTGCTTCCTCTTTTACACACTGGTAAATAAATAATTTTTTATGGGGTATAGTTTCCAAAGAAGAGTCTTGGGATAAAGGCCATGGAACAAATTTTCAGCTTTTATTAAGCATATTTCCACATTGTTGTTCTGAAAGATCAAAGTGATTTAGAGTACACTGAGTCTAGTCAAGCTGGATATTTACATTTTCATTTATTTGTTCACTTTACCAGTGCTTCATGTTGTTTAAAAATTTTTACATTTACATTTCTACTATTACTTCTATGCATTGATTATT
The DNA here is from genome assembly GCA_026826555.1 of Tolypeutes matacus. NCBI lineage: Eukaryota > Metazoa > Chordata > Mammalia > Cingulata > Chlamyphoridae > Tolypeutes > Tolypeutes matacus. The sequence goes on from JAKSZT010054030.1 coordinate 65,158,335, forward strand.
CTATTTGTTTGTGTTTAAACTTGTCTTTCTGCTTTCATCCCATGTCAGATGGAATCTAGGTATCGACCTTTCCTATTTGCATTCTCTCTTTCTGTGGTTCCTCTCCCACAGGTCCTTGGCTTGTCCTTGGTGCACGAGAGCCAGGGGTCTTCTTATCAAGGAGAAGCCGCCAGGACACAGCTGCCACGGCCTTGAGTCGCTTTGAAGTCTACACAGAGCGTGGTTCAGAGCTCTTTCAACCCTGGGCTTCTGCTCTCAGTGCTCTCTGTAAGCAGAGTTAACTCCTGCCCTTTGGGTTTTAGCAGACCTCTTTCCTGGGACCTACTTATTCAATGGGCCGAGTTTGAGAGCTTCTTTTTTTTTTTTTTTTTTCCTTAAAGCTATTGAAAAGACTTTATTTTAAAATTATGAACGGAAACATATATTAGATTGAAAGAGAATGTTGATTTGGAAAGGGATTTTAGGTCAGATTAGATTTAATATAATCAATCATAATAAAGATTTAAGAAGGCACAGGCACGTGTAAAAGAAAATAATCCGTCTTTTTAACTAGCAGAGAGGAGTCTTGTAAAAGTCTTAGCAACCTGTGAATTCTAATCATCCGTTCACCTAAGACATTTTGTTTTTATATTGTCTTCCTGTTTGTCCAATTCACACCGCTTACCCAAACTCGAAAGTGAGAATATGCGCACCCAATAAGTCCTCCAAGCCCAAAGCCCGCTCTCACCCATTGAGGCTTGTGGTTTGCTCTTCACCCTATGTCTTAAGCTCTGAGCTCAAACCTGGACAACCCTAACCATTACTCTTGGGTAATGGGAACTGGAAAAGTCGGAGAAGGCAATTGATCTTCAGAGTCTGGAAATGGAGTTATCACTTGTTTATGATCAGCGGATAAAACTAAATAGGAGAAAAAAGAATAAATAATACGAATAAATAAAAAGCAAAACTGGGAGGCGGCTGTGGCTCAATCAATGGGGCTCCCGTTTGCCATATGGGAGGCCCCGGGTTCGGTTCCCGGGGCCTTCTGGTGGGGGCAGGCCCGCCCGCATGGCGTGGTTGGCTGACCCGGGGAGCACAGGCAGCAAGGGGGGGATAAAAGAATAAATAAATAAAATCTTTAAAAAAAAAAAAAAAAAAAAAGCAAAACTAACTAGGAGCAGCCTCAAGGAAGCAGACACACCCAAGTGGAACATGGCCTCAGGGACAATGGCAAGGGCGCAAGCAGCTCTTTGGGACTCAGTCTCTTTTGGGTAGATGCTGAGGTACCCAAAGAAAGGAGAGCTTCTTCACTACCTCTGGTAATGGCTCGAAGAATCTGCTGTTCCCATGGCATGCTCCCAACTCCATGCTATGAGCTCAGAAATTGTGGACAAAACCCCCATTTGCATGAGAGAAAGCATGTCAGGCAGCATCAGCATTCAGTCCCTTTTCAGAGCATGGAGGAAAGCTAAGTCTGAGGATTGGATAAAAAACAAATAAATAAAATGTGGAAGTGGAAAAAATATTTGCATATCCCAAAACAGAGGTGTTATGGGGGAAAAGACTGGAAATTGCCTTACAATTCTCTTAATTAGCCCAAATTAAGATGTTGCAAATATATGAGTTGACACGTAGAGGTTTGATTTAAGCTTGTTTTCAGAGAAATATGTTGATACAATTCTTTGCTTCAGGTTTAGAGGAATTTTCTTTGTGATTTTTTCTACAAGATTTTTCCTTATGTGAAAATGGAAAAAAGAAGTAAATCAAGGCATTTTATATTACTTGGGTATTTTTGAAGTGGTCATTAAGAGGAAATCCAACCCAAAATTTCACCGTGGGGCCCTTTCTACTCTCTTGAGGAATCTGCCCTGGATTTATCGTCAGGCTGTGGGAAACAACTCTGAGAAGGTCGACAATAATCATCGTTATCACAACAATGAGGACACTGGGCCTCACAGGGCCTTTTAAAAACAACTCTTACTGATAGGCCAGACCTAGGAGAATCAGCCCATTTCCTAAACGCCCTGCACCCACCCTCGGGGGCATCCCTCAGGTGGAGAAGTGGAGATGAGCCCCACAGAAAGCTTCACCAAGTGACAGTCAGCTAGGGTTGAGTTAGGGGTTCCACTCTCTGGTACTCTGGGACTCAGCTTCTACCAGGAAAGAAAGGAAGGCTGGAGCGTATCTATCCAAATGGCTACAATCCCAAACCCTGGCAGCATCAAATGCCGGCAACCCAAAAGGCGCTCTCAGTCATGGCTAGTGGGAAGGCAAAATGGTACAGCCACCTTGGAAGACAGTTTGGCAGTTTCTTACAAAGCTAAACATAAGTTTACTATATGATTCATCATTTGTTCTCCTAGGTATTAACCCAAATGAGTTGAAAACTTATGTCCACTCAAAAACCTGCATACAATGGTTATAGCAGCTTTAATCATAATTACCAAAAGTTGGAAGCAACCCAGATGCCCTTCTGTAGGGGGATGTACAAACAAACTGTGGTGCATCCATACAATGGAGTATTATTCAGTGATAAAAAGAGCTGAGCCGGAGCAGACGTAGCTCAGGAGGTTGAGTGGCTGCTTCTCGTGTACGAGGTCCTGGGTTCGTTCCCAGTGCCTCCTCAAAAACAAAAACTAAACAAACAAAAAACCCAACTATAATTGAAGAGCAGGTGTAGCTCAGTGGTTAAGAGACTGCTTCCCATGTCAAGAGGTCCTGGGTTCAATCCCCACTACCTCCTAAAAAAAAAAAAGAACTGAGCCAGAAGCCACAAAAATACATGGAGGGGTCTTAAATGCACTTTGATAGGTGAAAGAAGGCAGCCTGAAAAGGCTACATACTGGACAATTCCAGCTATATGGCCTTCTGGGAGAGGCAAAACCATAGAGATAGTTAAAAGATCAGTGATTGCCTAGGGTTCAGGGGGAGGGACAGAGAGATGAATATGGAGGAACATGGGGGTTTGTAGGGCAGTGAAACTACACTGTGTGATGGTGTAATGTGGATACATGACATTGTGCCTCCACCCAAACCCATAATGTACAACTCAGAGTGAGACCTAATGTAAACTCCAGACTTTAGTAACTAATAATATATCCATATTGGGTCATCAGCGGTAACAAAGGTACCACACTAATGCAAGATGTTAACAGGAGGGGGGACGGGGCCTGTGTGTGGGGTATATGACAACTCTGCACTTCCTGATCAATTTGTCCGTGAACGTAAAACTGCTTTAATAACAGTTGGTTACAGAGAAGGGAGAGAGCGTTCTACCGCCCGCGTGTCTGGTCCTCAGCGTTCATTCTTTCTCATTTACCCCAGTTTACAGATGACAGGACTGGCTCGGGAAGATCAGGGAACTGGTCCAAGGCCTCAGAACTCCTGAGGCGCAGGCACGGAAGGTTCTTTGCACACTGCTGCATGATGGGTGTCCACCGTGTTTCCTCTGCAGTGAGGCATGTTGATTAGAGAAACGTGAGTAGAGTGATGGCTTCCCTTTCCCTAGAGGTCACAGGGGATTCAAGCTAGACGGCAGAGGGGACTCTGGCCTGGTGAATGCACCGTCCAGGAGCTCTGCTGGGTGGCTGTGGCAGCCGTCCCCTCTGCAGGGCCTTGCTGGGTGGGGTGAGGCACTGTGGCCAATGTGGCTCCCTGGGACATAGAATCATTGAAAGGAGGGAATCAGAGTTCCTTTCAAACAAAGCAGGTCATTAGTTTATTGCTGGAAAGTTCAGGATTTTTGCCTTGCAGTCTATTAATTTAATAAACGTATAAAAAATTAACCAAAGCTCCTTGGAATCAGTGTGGCAGAGGATGCAGAAGCTGCAGCCCTTTATTCTATAGGCAGGAGTGGGGAGGAGCCACCGTGCCGTCACCTGCAAGGTTTCCCTAGCCCTGAAACTGAGAAGGAGAACATTGGATTTTCACTTCTAGGTTCTTTTCTGTGAGATTGATTTGGAGGTGAAATTTCTTTACAAACCACAAAGACACTAAAGAAATCCATTTATTTCTAGTGTTTATTTAAAAACCCTAAAATGAAAAATGACATGTTCATTGCTGATGACAAATATTTTATGACAGGATGAGTTTTCTTTATTCTTCTTTGTGGTTTAATAGTTTAAAAGGCAGATAAAGAGAGCTCTTTCTCTTCTCTTTTCCCCACTCTTTAACATTCTTTCGTTAGTGCATCCACCTATTTTCCAGTTGTTTTCACACAAGCAAGTCCCAGGCCTATTTCTGAGCTAGGTGGCAACAGTATAGAAATAATTTATCCAAGTTTAAGACACAGGGCATAGGCCCGAAGTGATTAAAAAAGGACTCTCCCAGGACCTTTGCTTACGAGGAGGGCAAGTTTGGGCTGGAAGGAAACATTAGTAGCACCACGTAGAAAGTGGCAGGGTGTTATGCAAATGGAGGAACCAATTTCAACTTCCGCCCCAAACAGGAAATGGCCCTCCTGCCAAAAGGAGTTTAAACTCCCCTAAGATGGAATAACATTTCATATGAGAATGTAACCTCAGAACGGTCAGAGAGACAGAGCTCCAGCACATACAGCAACAGCCAGGATTTGGCAGAGGATTTTGGAGGGAAGCAAAGTTTTGTAGAAATAAGCGAATAGGAATTCACCCCTGAGAGACAACACTGGCTGTGCGCAAGCAAGAGTCAAGAGTGGTGACGAGATATGGAAGGCAGGAATGGATATCCCAGGGCAGACTAGACAGAGGGAGGCCAGAGCACCAGCTCAGCCCAGAGAGGGCGCGGATGGGACCCAGAATTGGAGTTTGAGAGCCATGTACCTCGGGACACTTGGCAGGCAGTTTGCTTTAGGTAATTAAGATTTACATTTAAAAGTAGGTCTCATTACACAGTAAAGGTCAGTCATTCTTCACTTTCTTAGGTCTCAATTTAAAGAACCTCTTAGGTATTATTATTATACAGAGATACTTGGACTGAGTGGACAAGTTAGATTCTGGTGTCTAGAGACAACTTACCTTAAAGAATCCCAGTTTATCAAGGCTGATTTCTGTCTGGAATGCCGTAAAACACCCCAAGACACACTGGCACGAGGACAGACATAGAGACCCATGGACTCAAATTGAGAGTTCAGAAATAAACCCTCACCTCTATGGTCAACTGATTTTGACAAGGGTTCCAAGTCCACTCAACTGAGAAAGAATAGTCTCTTCAGCAAATGGTGCTGGGAAAACTGGATATCAAATGCAAAAGAAGAAGGTGGACCCCTGCCTCACACCATATATAAAAATTAACTCAAAATGGATCGAAGACAAGGGATGCTATGACAAATTCCACACAACAGGAACTTATTGTCTCACAGCTTTGGAGGTGAGAAGTCCAAAACCAAGGTCATTCTTTCTCCAAAGTCTGTGGCATTCTGGTGATGGCACCCCCCTCCCCCCCATCACATGGCGATCCCTCTTTCTGGCTTCTCCTACTTCTGGATTCTACTCACTGGCTGCGTCCTAATTTCCTCTGCTGATAACGACTCCAGTCACATGGCTTAAGGCCCACCCTGATTCAGTCTTCAAAGATCCTATTAGAAAATGAGGCGACACCTTAACTCATAACATCTTCAAAGTTCCATTTACAAATGGGTTCACACCCACAGGACCAGTCAGGATTTGAACATATCTTTATGGCCCATAAAATACTATCCCCAGCAGACAAGGATGGCTAAATCCGCGGCATGCCTGCAGCTCCCCTCTGTGCCCCTGGGGAATATTGCTAATTGACCACAGCCTTCTTTCTCAGGAAGCGCAGATGTGAACCTAGACTCGCCTGATGCACGGTCCTCGGGGCAGCCATACTAACCATTAGCGTTGGCACTCAGCTTGAAACTTGTGTGCCGTTCCAGAGATAGACGTGGGTCCTGGCTATCCTTTGAGTACATTGGTGGGTTTAGAGTCTTCTCTACTGTATTAGTCAGGGTTCTCTAGGGAAACAGAGTCAACAGAAGATATCTGTAAACAGTATACGATTTTATAAAATTCTCATATGTGACCGTGAGGATGCACAAGTCCAAATTCTGCAGGCAGGCTGCGAACCAGGGGCTTTGATGAAGGTCCTTAATGAGTTCCCAGGAGACATTGGTTGTCCGAAGTTGAGCTGGAAAATTCTCCCTGAATGCTGAAATCCCTTCCCCATTTAAGACATTCAATTGATTGGATAAAATGTCACTCATTGCTGATGTCAATCTCCTTGGTTGATTGTAGATGTAATCAGACATCTATGCAATAAACTCACTGGTGACTAAAGTCCATAAATGTACTTGAATTACAAGTGCTTGCTTGACCAAACAACTGGGCACAATTACCTGGCCAAGTTGACACAGTAGCCTAACCATCACATCTACTAAGCACAGAGGACATGAAATAATTGAAAACAAAGAAAAAAATGTCTCTTCCCCTCAATATGCTAATAATCCAGATGGGAAAATAGAAGGCTGAGCTACTGCATTCCATCTAAATAAATGAATATTAATACATTGCTAGCTGAGGAAACAGAGTGAATGGAAGGGTAAACTGAAATGGGAAGTGGAGATGGTAAATTTTTCAGGTGTTTGAAAGAAGTGAAGAGTAAGCCTCATGGGGGAGGTGGGGATATGTGAAGTAGAGAGAATCTGAGTGCCCCAAGGATTGTGGGCATTGAGTTTGGAACAGCAGAATTGTAAGAGAACAAAGCAGGGCTCTGGGGACTACGGAGTCAGAACCCAGGCCAGGGAATTTGCAGGTCTGGTGGACAGGGCTAAGCTATATGTTGAGTCAGGTTGGCACAAGCAGGCATTGATAGTCTAAGTATGTGGGGATATGGTATATGGAATTAGAAATAATTATGACCTATTTAAGACATGATCAAAAAGAAAAATACATCAAAGCAAATCTGATCCTAAGGGAAGGACTGTTTATCATCTGTTGTTTTTTTTTTACTGTACTTCTGGAGATGTGGCAGCCTTGGGGAGATGCCAAGACCAGCAGAGATCCAGGATTTACACTGATAGGGCCTGTTAAAGCAGATGTTTGGTGCAGGGCTGGAGCTGGGGTGGCTAGAAAGTTGGGGTGATCATCGAGAGAGCTGGGCTTGTGTCAGGGAAACAATGGGATGAGCGAGAGATGAAAGGTAGTATTGAAGGGCCTATAAGGTTATGCTTAGAAATTAAAGTAGTACATGTGGGAAAAGGTTTAAGTGCATTGGCATTCTTCCCATGTTTACATAATTTCTTCTCTTGTAACTGCTAAAACCTCTTCTGTCTGAGGTGGAAGGTCAGATTGCTACCACGTCAATGGAACCCTAAGCTGGCTACGGTACCTGCTTAGCTGCAAACTCCTAATGAAGAGCTCTGTGCCCTGCTCAAGGATGGAGCAGTGCAATGTTGTCCCTGTCATCACAGAGTGAGATGAGTCAAAGCCCACAGCACGTATATGTCAGGTCAGGTAAAGAAATTGGAGAATATTTCAAGTGGAAAATTGGGCGATAATTTTGGAAAGGAGTATTGGAGAGTTTACATGCCTCTTATATTGTAGGGTAAGAAGCGAAGTTTTAGAGCCACCTTAAAAATATTTCCTTCCTTGGTTTTGTCCTTCCCTCTTCCAAAAGAAAACTGGATCTTTGTATAGACAGAATAATGACCCCCAGAGATGTCCATGCCCCAATCTCCAAACCTGTGAATACACTACCTTACATGGCAAAAGGGACATGTGATTAAAGATTAAGATGAAGGTGAGATTAAGATGAAGGATTTTGCGGTGGGGAGGACCCAGTCTAATCACAAGAGTCCTTGAATGCAGGAAGGCCTTCAGGTTGCAGAGAAGCAGAGAGGTGGCAGCACAGTAAAAGCTCTTTGTTCCCAGGGCCTGGGGTAGGGGTGGGGGAGCCTCTACCTCTTGGGAATTTTTCATGATAGGGTGTTTGTTGTTATTCCTGACAGGACTGGGAACCCCACCTGCTAAGAGATGACAGGTGGGCATTGATTCTGCCAATTATGCCGACCTAATGAAACTCCCTATAATCTTGGGACACTTCAGGGAATCTCAGGTGAAGCTCCATGACTAATAAGGAGCATCCCTGTGCAGGGAGGGGGATGCCTTCTGTCTCCACGTGAAAAGGACACATAAGCTTGCCTTGGAGACACCCCAGACTTCACCCTATGCACCTCTTCTTTTGGCTGCTTCTTCTTTGTGTTCTTTTACAAGAATAAAATTCCCATCATAAATAAAGCGTTTTCAGTGAGCTCTGTGAATCGTTCTGGTGAATTATTGAACCTGAAGGGTAGTGGGAGCCCCTGAATTTGTAGCCCATTGGTCAGAAGTGCAGTGCCCTGGGTCCCCAAACTTGCAGCTGGTGCCTGAAGGACCACCTTGTAGAGGACTGAACCTGCAGAGCCTGGTCTGATGCCGGGGAGTTAGAGTCGGAATTGAATTGAAAGGCGTTACTGCATATTTAGTTTTGTCAGAAGCTGTTGAGATTTGATAGGCATTTTTGCAGTCTACACTGAAGAACTCAACCTGTCTTTACTGGCTTTAAAGATGGAGGAAGTGGCCATAAGCCGAGGAATGTGGGCAACGGCCTCTAGGAGCTGGAAAAGGCAAGGAAACGGACTCCCCCCTAAAGTGTCCAGAAAGGAATGCAGCCTGCCAACACCAGGATCTGAACCCCCTAGACCTGGGTCAGACTTCTGACCTACAAAACCGTGCAGGTAAGTTGCAGTTGTTTGAAGCCACTAAGTTTATTGTAATTTGTTACAGAAGCAATGGGAAACAAATCCAATCATCTATAATAAGTCTGGTTGTTGAGAGGCAGCCGGGGCCCCAGGGGGGCTCAGAGAGCACCTGGGTCCAGTTTGCGCAGCCAGCAGCAGCACCCATGCTGGAACCCAGGAGCCCAGACCCACAGCCCAGGCTTTGCTCGGCAGCTCTGCAGTTCCTTCTCACGCTGACCCTCCGCTGCCAGCTGGCTGTAGCGGTGGTGGGAAGGGGATCGTTTTCATTCCCACCACACCTAATCTGGGACTGTTTCGGGCAGGCAGGTAACAGCAGACAAATAGCAGGTCCATCCGTTGGAACAATTCCACCAGTTCCAGTCTTCTGTGGTTTTAAGTTAAAAGGTAGCTTTTTATATCTTCTTCATGGAAATCACCTCTGTCCATTGCTTCCTATTTTAGAAGAATAAGAGAATACAATAGTTAAAAAAAAAAAGAAGAAGAAGAAGAAGAAAGAAAAAGGAAGAAGATAGAGAGCCTCCTGCCACTTACAGATGCTCATTAAAATCAGACAAAGGGACCAGGATGGTGAGGCTGAGTGCAGATTAAATTTCAGGCTCACAGCCTCATATCCTTTAGATGCAGGGCATGTGGGTCAGTTTCTTTCCCTGGCATCTAAATATAGGCACGTCAGTTAGAGCAGGCCTATCCCCAGGAGGCCAACTCCACTCTGTGGTAGATACCCATCCATGGGAATCTTGAGAAGAGGGGATGGCCACAGTTTGCCCTTTTCCCCTTTATGTTTGGTGCTACAACCAGCTGATTGTTGTGAAGATTGTTTTATAAAGTGTGCAATAAAAAGCATTGCTTTCATTGCCTGCATGGCTGCATAGTTCAATCAGGAAAGGTGACTCCATGTAAAAGGAATGATGCAAGCTACAATATTGTGTGTGTGTTTACAAACACGTTACGGCAAAGTTTCCACACCTTAACTAACAATAAGATTATGAATAGTTGGCTAGCTAACCCGGATATTTACTAATGGCCAACAGTAATTAGAGGGCTGAGGTTGACACTGGGTGCCAGAAGTTAACAACAATCCTGGTTTTCTCACTTTTTCCCCAGCCCGGAGCCGAAGCTCCCTGTCTACAGTTTGGTTTTCCTCTAGCCACTGGCTGCATCTCACTGTTCACACCAGTGTGTTGGATGCTTCACTGGGTCTTCTCATAAAGTGCTGGGATTAGATCACATATACCCCTGACACTCCAAAATGAAAGCACATCTCCACATGAAAAGGCATCTGCGGTTCTTCAAAAACTCGTGAGTGTCCCTCACTCCCTTCTCGTCAGAGCTAGGAAACCTGAAAACTAAAATTTCTTCATTCATTCAGAGGAAAACTATTGTGAACATTTTATTTATGTAAGACACAAATTAATATACTTGGAGGCACAATTTTAAAGCCAGGATTCTGGAAAAAATCTTCCGAAATAAAAGGGGTAGCACTCCACTTCACCTAAGTAGCCTTGCGAAAGTAAATGACTTGGAAACTAATCGGACCTCTAGCTCCCATTACCCATTTCCAGAAAATACAGAAGACAGATGAGCATGGTAAATGATGGCACAGAGATGCAATCCACAAAATCCAGACCATGGGAAACTCGGCTGGACAAATGACCTGTTTTCTGCAATAAATACATTTAAAGGCAGAGAGAAGGAAGGAGAGAGGGAATCAGACTGAAGTTCGTAGAGACCTCGGTGCCGTGTGATGCGTGGACCTTCTCATGAGGGCCAGAGGAAATTTGAACGTGGATTGGATATTTGATAATGGTAAGGAATTATTATGATTAATTATCTTTAGTTGTGATCGCAGTATTGTGGCTACACATTGTTAAAACAATTCCTTCTATTTTATTTATTTATTTATTTATTTTTTTAAGATTTTATTTATTTATTCATTCCCCCCCCCCCTTGCTGCTTGTGCTCGCTGGGTCAGCTAACCACGCCGTGTGGGCGGGCTTGCCTTCACCAGGAGGCCCCTGGAACCGAACCCGGGGCCTCCCATATGGTAAACGGGAGCCCCACTGATTGAGCCACAGCCGCTTCCCAATTCCTTCTATTTTAGAGATACATATTGAAATATTTACAGATGAGAGATCCTGAATTTGCTTCAAACACCGTGGTGATGGGGAGATGGGTGGGGGTTTAGCTGGGAGCTGATCATCGTGGGAGCTGGTTCTGGGTACATGAGGATCCTTTAGGCTGTTCTCTGTGTTTATATATTATGTTTGAAATTTCCCATGATAAAACGTAAAAAAGAAAAAAAGGCAGCATTGCTTAAAGCAAAAATATAGAATCCAGTGAGGTCCCTAAAACTTGCCTGTGTTAAAGGGAAACATTTGAAGTGACACAGGTATAAGTTCCTGCACGATCTGCGTCACCTGGCCAGCGGCCCCCAGTCTCCTGTCGTTCCCCGTGTGCCTTAGGGCTGGGCTGTGAGTAGAAGACTTCAGCAAAGGTTGGGAGACAATTGTGTGAGTGGGAGAGGACTGCACCAGCCCTCACAGAGAGAACCATCCATCTCCATATTTCTCAGCTCCCTTTCCCCACAGCTTTCTTACTTCCTGAGCTCCAATGGAAATTAAAAAAAAATTTTTTTTCTTTTACTTTTCAAATTCAGAGCAATTTATTTCTGCTCATTGCAATTCTATCCTGATAATTCCCTGAGGATGCCTCTCCTTGTTTTACAGAAAGCACAGCTCTTTCCCTGGGGAATACTATCTCTGTTTTTCAATCAATGTGGAAGATTGCAAAAATGGCCACAATGCTTTGTCTATGTCCTTACCCCCCGAATCTGGGGCGGCCCCGTGACTAGTAATCAGTGGACTGTGGCTGAGTCACGCTGTGCCCTTTTGGAGCCGAGGCCCTAGGAGGCAGCAGTGTGCACCCCAGTGTCAATGGGCCCAAGCCAGACCATGGAGAAAGGGGGAGCACGCGGAGCCAAGAGCAGCCATCCGGAGAGGCCTCTAGAAGGCCCAGCTGCATGCGGGCACCCATGGGAGACCAGCCGGGGCACTGCGCACAGGGTCGTGGACTGGGTCAATTGTTGTTTTCACGCATTCACTGGGGAGATTTCTTTAAAATGCAGGAACACCTTACTGATATAGCCAATAATCATTTTTCTTTTCTTCTAGTGGGCAATACTGAGGAATACTTGGTAAACATAGGGATGGGCGAGGAAAGGCTGGCCTCAGTCTAAGACCAAGAGTCAGAGGTCAGAGACTTCCCAGAACGAGAGACACCTATCTTGATACCTAACAAGTAAGTTGGAATTAGTTAGGAAAATGGTGGGGAAAAGATTTCCCGGGAAAAGGACCTGTGCCCTGATGCTGGAGGCCCTGCCATGAATGAATGGGTGAATGAATGAATATTGAACACATCAGAGAGCAGAGGCTCAAAGATGTGACGAAATGAACCTTTAAGCTTACTTCTGAATTGTCTTTGGGTATTTAATCCTTGAGATCCTAAAGTCTAACCCTCTCAGGGTGGAACTGAGGCCAGAGATAAAGGCTGCTTAGTATATTAGAGATTCAAGATATTCAGGATATCTTCCGAGAGAGAATCAGCTCCTTAGGGGACCAAGGTTTATCTATTTTAGTATTATTTTAGTATTCCTAGACTATCAGCTACTTAGCACCAAATGGGTGAATAAACAAATAAGCCAATATGTTCCTCAGAAACCTTTAGATTTCTTGAATTTTTAAAAAAACAAATTTTATTGATACATATTAATAAAGCATACAATTCATCCAAAGTGTACAATCAATGGTATTTGGTATAATCACACAGTTGTGCGTTCATCACTTCAATCATTATTAGAGCATTTTCATTATTTCAATAATAATAATAATAAACAAAAAACAGACAAACAAGTAAGAAAATTCCTCCCCTCTCAATCTCTCTATGCTTCCCCCATTGTACATAGCTGCTGTTTCTGGCTGTTTTGTCCAAAGTGTATCATCGATGGCTTTTAGTATAATCACACTGTTGCACATTCATCATCTCAAAAATTTTAGAACAATTTCAGTACTCCAAAAAGAAAGACTCCACACCCTTAGCATGCCTTCCTCAGCCTACATAATCACTAATCTCCTTTTGTCTTTATAAATTGATTTATATTTACATTCTATATAAATGGAATCTTATAACATGTAGTACTCTGTGTCTGGTCTCCTTCACTTAGTATAATGTTTGGTTTGTTTTTATCTGATATTAACATTTTGCACTATTAACTTACATTTGTTTAGCTTCAAAGAAAAACAGTCATATACGTAATTCTACACATATTCATATTTCACATAATATATTTATATTTCACATATATTTAGTTCATAGTAGGGCAATCAAACAGTATTTTTTCTTTTGTGTCTGGCTTGCTTTACTCAACATAATGTCCTTCAGGTTCATCCATGTTGTCATATATTTCACGACTTCATTTCTTCTTACCGCTGCATAATATTCCAGCATGTGTATATTCCACAGTTTATTTATCCATTCATCAGCTGATGAACAACTGGGTTGTTTCCAACTTTTGGCTGTCGTGAATACCACGGCTATGACCATCGGTGTGCAGGTGTCTGTTTGTGTCACTGCTCTCAGTTCTTCTGGGTATACACCTAGCAATGGTATTGCCGGGTCCCATGGCAAGTCTATATTCACCTTCCTTAGGAACTGCTGAACAGTCCTCCACAGTGGCTGCACCATTCTATATTCCCACTAAGAGTGAATAAACGTTCCTATCTCTCTACATCCTCTCCAACATTTACAGTTTTCCTACATTTTAACAGAGGCCAGTCTAATAGGTGTGAAATGATGTGTTTTTTAAATCGCCAGGAAACTCTTCATCACGTTTTTATAACACCCTAGTCCAAATGTGTTCATGCCCTGCCACCAGTTACTGCCTTGACAAAAGTATAGAAACACCACTTCATTCAAACTGCTTTTGCTTCAGTTTTGTCCGTTTTAAACACTTTCCTGCTGTGTTCAGTTTGATCATTTCTTGAACACCTTAAAATCAGCATCTAACTCCTCCCTGGAACGAGCTTGATCCTTTGTCATCCTCCATCCCCACGGGCTTTCCTTTTTTAGAGACTGATTAGAGCCAGCAGGGCCCAGGGCCTGCACTGCATTCAGCCTAGTTTGAAGAAGATTCATAATGGGATGTTTGTGATGCCGAAACATAAAAAGAAATATGACGTTGCTCCATGAAAGCAACCGATTTATAAATCTTTCTGCTATGTGGGAGAGAAAACAGCTAAAGATCTTATTTTTATTTAAAGATATAAGAACTAATTACCCTACAGGTTTTGGCTGGGGGTTTTCTACACGGAAATGAAACAATTATATCCATCACTAACATCTAGTAGAATGAAGAGCCAAGAAGAAAGAATCATAGAAAGTTAGGCATGGAAAGGACATTACTGATAGTCTCGCTCTAGACATACCCTTTACATGTCCTCGTTTTACAGAAGAAACTGAGGCTGGAGAAGGCGGTGTGTGCCCAAGTTTAGAGAGCAAAATCTCTCTGGGATGACCGACACATCCATTATCTGGATTGTGGTCATGGGTTTCGCAGTGTATACCTATGTCAAAACTTACCAAATTGCACACTCTAAATATGTGCGGTTCCTTGTTTCTTAATTATGCCTCAATAAAGCTTCCTAAACCAAAGTAGAGTGGTGGCGAAATAAGGTCAATCTTCAGGGGAAAAACATTAACACAATACTTAAAATCCAGAATGTAGGAAACTCTCCAGGACACATTTCTTCAACAAAATCATTATTTTTAAATAAAGACAGGAGGAGAACCCACAGCTCTAAAGAGCTTTAAGGAACATAGCTGTCAAATGCAATGTGCAGATTTGCTGGATCCAGATTCAAACAGCTCAACTGTAAAGTAACGCTTACAAGAGCATCAGGAGAAGGTACACACTGACGGGACTGTGATGCTGTTAGGGGGTTATTGTTTATTAAGGGTGATAATGGTATGCAAGTTTCACTTTTAAAAAAGAGTCCCCTTTTTAGAGATATACTTAGAGAATTATTTATAGGTGAAATGTTAGGATGCCTGTTATTTGCTTAAAAGTAATCCAGTGAGAATATTTGATGATAGTAAGAATTATTGCTAAGATTTTTGGTGTGGAAATGGTATTCTGAGTAATTTTTAAAGACCGTTTATATTTCAGAGATGCATAGTGAAATATTTACAGATGAAACGGTATCAGGGATTTACTTCACAGTAATCTGGGCAGTGGGGGTTGGTGGGGCAGCGATGGCTGTTGTTGACACTGGTGATGAGCTCATGGAGGTCCTTTCTACCTTGGTATGCTTTCCATTCTCTACAATGTACCACGGAAAAACCAACACTAGGAAATTATTGATTCAGGCGTGGCCTAGGGATTGGTGTTAACCCATTGTCTGAATGCTTAATGGAGATCGAGGCATACCCACTGTGCCAGAATTACAGCACATGGATTACTAGTTGAAAGGGGAGACTTTACCCATCTTTATGTCCCCATGAGACATTTTCTGAAGGATGGAATGTACAGAGAGCAGTTCATAATGCTAGAAGGAAGAGAAACCCAGGGTCTCTGCAGACAGGCTGAACCACATCACTTCTATTATCCTCAGAAGTCTTCACGTACTGGTATTTTAAATGAAATAAGTGTGCTGGTATTTAAAACACAAACCAAAAGTTAGAAGAAACTGTGCAATACCCTGTTTCTACATTTTTTACCTAAGTTAAAGGTGATGTTTTTCTCAAAGGAAAATGAAGCTTTGATGGTTCCAGTTTTGCATCACGTCCTACTTTAGGCTACCCTAAAAACAAAAACAAAACAAACCACCCCACCCCACATCTGTATCTTTAATATTGTTTTTCTCTTCTGGGTCTTTGGAACAAAGGCTATAATTTTTCCCTTTGGCTAGATTTTAATGTTTGCGTTTTCTTGGTCAATATGTTTATTGTCTTTCTCATGTTCAAGCTGCATTTCTTTTCCAAAAACACTACATCAGGGATTATATTTAGCTTTTTACACAGAACCCCTAATGCTGCATCCAGGAAACAGAACCCTGTAAGTGGAGAAATGAGATCACAGGGTCAAAGCATTTCCTGGACAACAGCTCATCTCTGCTCTGTCCAAACTAAGCTTATTCTTCTCCCCCCTCTCCCTTCCACCCATACTCTCCCCGATGTCAGAGCTTGTGTGACGGTGAGCAGCCACTAGCAAATTTTGTGGGAATTTCGAGAGATTGATTTGGTAGGAAAGTCTCTGTCTCCCAGAGATAGGGGAACTGGATTTTGTTGATCACCCACTCATATTCCCTAAGCAAGCGACCTTTCCCTGCCCCGTGACTTAGCTAGTCACTGCCATTTATGACCTGTTTGCTAAAAGAAATGCTCCAGAATTCTCCCTTCTTCTCCCTCCTGTGTGGTGAATGATTCCCACCTGAAGAGGTGAATGACATATGCAGGAGCAAGGCAGACGGAGATCAAAACTTCAGCTTTCTTACCGATAAAAGATGTGGTGTAGGTGAGCAACCCAAATTGACTTACCACACCCTCTCCACCCCTCCTCCACATCTACTCTTCTTCCACCAAATCCAGATCATGGAAAGCCCACTTGAAGTAAAGCCTGGGTTTGCCAGCATGCCCCTTAGCCAGGAGTGTACCTCACCCTGGTCTGGTTCGGAGAAAAGAAGAGAGACTGGTACCTCAGTGCTTGTAGACTTCCAGTAGAGTAGACCCTCCCAGTGGAAGAGCATGGCCAAGGGCTGTCACCCATGATTCAGGTGACCCGTGGGGGAGCAAGGGGAGATACTCAGGAAGAGGTCACTCCGTGGGTTATGGGAGGAGTGGAGGAGGAGGCTCCTTCTAATATGTGGATGCCTATTGGGGGTGGGTAGGTGGGAGGTGGCAGTGAGGAGTTAGGAGAGAGGAACGAAAAGAAAATGAGGAATCAAACCCTCTGCCCTTGGAATCACACACTTAATGAAGGGACAAGACCACGAAATGGTTGGTGTCGGCTGAGTTATTCATTAGTTCAAGTGAATGACTAAATGATGACTTTCATGTGGATACCTTCGGTAAAAAATATATCTGCTGAGTCTATGCCTGAACAGCAGATCCTTAGTGGTGAAATTGAAACTCAGTGGGGAATTTTTTAACGTGGGAGCCAGCCCAGTTTCTAGTTCATGACCTACGAGCAAAAGTGGATAACTGACCCAGTGATGGCCTTTGCAGTAAGCTGATATGCACAGGAGATGACATGGTTTTGAACAGCCTTTAGAGTTAACTTAAATGTTCATGGTCTCACTCCAAGCCATGGTTGCTAAATAATGGGAAAAGGAAGTGAAGTACTTACTTACAGTAATCATTGTGGTTAAATTTTGAATTAGATAAGGCCAAATGTGTACATGCCAATTGTTATTATTGTGGTATTGTAGTAAAATATCCGGAATAACTCCAAGCAAACAGGGACTGTGTCTGCTTTTCCTTATGATTTTATCCCTAATGCTGAGCAAAGTGCCTGGTACACAATAGGTACTCGGGAAATACTTGCTGAATAAATGAATGAATGTCAAGTTTGTGGGTTTGGACAGAATACCTTTTGTTGGATAAGTTGTTAGGAATCGGCTTATCATAGGATTTTCTGCTCTCTAGGAGGACAAGAAAGAGACTGAGGAATTTTGGTTACCTGAAACTAAAACCCTATATAGGAACAAGAGCCAAGTAAGTTGGGCTGGGCTAGGAGAAACAGCAGATCAGGGAGGGGGGAAGTATATCAGAGAACAGATCTCTGAGCCTGCTACTATAAGGCCTGTGCTTCTTAGCCTGCTTAGCAGTGGGAATTGAGCCTTTTTACCCACAGGGTCAGAAGCCTCATGTTTCTCACCTAAAGAACCAAGCAGAGTGAGCCTCATGGATGAAAAACATTCATAACCACAGCTGAACTTTTATTTCTGGTCAAGATGGAGTAACAAGGGCTGGGTTTATCTTCCCACTTGAAACAGCTAAAACTCTGAAGAAAACACATGAAACAGTGATTTTCAAAGCATTGGATATCAGGCCATGAAGGACAGTGATTCCTGCAGGAAGGGAAACGAATAAGGTGAGCCTACATTTGCCCCCAATTGACTGTCTACAGTGTCCAGGCTGCAGTACAGGGTGAGGAAACCACGAGGGGCCTCACAATCTCCCCGAGCTGAGGAGCTGGAACTGGGAGCCCAGGTGTCTTAGTTTCCTGGCTGCTATGACAAGTACCGCACAATGGGTTTATTGGCCCATGTTTTTGAGGCTAGCAGAAGTCCAAAGTCAAGGCGTCAGCAAGGCACTATTTTCTCCCCAAAGTCTGCAACATTCTGGTGCTGGCTGCTGGTCATTCTTTGGGTTCCTTGACTTGTATCCCCTCCTCATGTCACATGTTGATGTACCCCCCTTTCTCTTACGGGTCCCCATTGACTCCCAGTTTCTGGCTTCTTCCTGTGGCTCTTTCTGACTCTAGCTCATGGTTTCTTTCTCTTTCTAAGGCCTCTAGCAATACGGATTAAGACCCAACCTCATTCAGCTTAACTATAAATTAACCTCTTCAAGACATCATGTTTGCAAGGAAATGCACATTAAGACTAAGAACATGTCTGAACTGGGGTACATAAATCAATTTATCACTCCAGGGAAGCCAAGGTGACTGAGTTCTCAAGGCAGAGTACAAACAGAGTGCTGAGGATTGAGCAGCAGATGTGTGTGTGGAAACTACCTGAAGCCAGGGAAAGAGCCACCCAAAAGGATTAATGGAACAAGTTCCTAAACTCACACAGGGCCAACAAAGCTTCCATTCAAACCAGCCGGAGTAGAAAATCTCACAATTCACGGAGCTTCAGGTAGAATACTTAGAAGAGTTTCGCCTCAATAGTAGGACAAAATTAACTCAAGGCTAAACACGGCTTTGTTCCACCTAACAGAGCTTAAAAGCCAGATCCAAAAGGGTCAAACTATTTCCATCTAACTTAACCATATTCCAGAACAAAGGTCAATAATATTTATAGGAATATGAAAACATCCAGCATTCAGAAAGTAAAATTCACAAAGTCTGGCATCTAATAAAAAATTACCCGGCATCAAAGAAACAGTAAAATATGATCCATAATAAGGAAAAAAATCAGTCAATTGAATGCTACCCAGAAATGATACAAATACAGAATTAATAGATAAATACATTAAAACAGTTACTATGACTGTTTCCATATTTTTGAGAGGCTGGAGAAAGGATTGACTATAGGTAGAGACAGGGAAGACATAAAAAAGACCCAAATCAAACTTCTAGAAATGAAAATGTCAGTGTCTGAGAGGGAAAATACACTGGATGGGTTTAACAGCATGTTAGGTGCTACAAAAGAAAAGATTGCTAACTTGAGGACATAGCAGTAGAAATGATCCACAATGAAACAGAGAGAAGAAAGCCTGGGGGAAAGAAGGAACAGAGCATCAGTGAATCATGGGACAACTAAACGTGACCTAATATGCATATAACTGGAGTCTCCAAGGGCACCGAGGACAAAGAGAATATTTGAAGGCAGAATGGCCTAAATTTTTCCAAATTTGATGAAAACTATAAACCCAGAAATCCTAGAAGTCCCACGAACCACAACCAGAAGAAATACAAAGTAAATTATACTAAAGCATAGCATTATCAAATTGCTTAAAGTAATAGAGATCACTTTAAAAGCCACCAGGAGAGAAAAGGCACATTCCACACAGAGGAAAAAGGGCAAGAATGACCACAGACATCTTGTCTGAAACAAGCTAAGCCAGAGACAGTGGGGCAAGCTCTCTAACATACAGAAGAAAGATATTGTCTCCTTAGGCTTCTATACTCAAAGAATATATCTTACAAAAACAAAGGTGAAACAAAAACTTTTCCAGACACACAAAAGCTGAAAAAATTCATCATCAGCAAACATGCATTACAAGAAATTGTAAAGGACATCCTTCAAGGAGAAAGAAAATGATCCCAGATGGAATCTGGATCTACGCAAAGGAATGAGGAACACTGGAAATGGCAACTATAAGGATAAATATAAGAATTTTCTTCTCATTATATTAATCTCTATAAAGATGATTGACCACTTAAAGCAATAATAATATGTATTGTGAGAGGGGTTTTCTGTTTTGTTTTGTTTGTTTGTTTGTTTGTTTGTTTGTTTGTTTGTTTAGGAGATACCGGGGATTAAACCCACGACCTCGTACAGAGGCAGCAGGCGCTCAACCACTGAGCTCCATCAGCTTCCCTTCTGGTAGGTTTTTAGAGTATGTAGAAATAAATTTCATGACACCAACTGCACAAAGGCTGGGAGGGCAGAAATGAAGCTATATCATTGCACATGAAGTACGTACTATCACTTGATGGTAGATTGTGTTATATCAAATCCCAAAGCAAATACTATAAAACCACAACAATGAGTTATAGCTAATAAACCAACAAAAGAGATAAAATGGAATCATTAGAAAATACTCAACTAATCCAAAGGAAGGCAGAAAACAAGAGAGAAAGGAACAAAGGTTAGATGGGACAAATATAAAACATATGGCAATCATACCAATAATCACATTTCATATGTCAAAATACTCCAATTAAAAGGTAGAGATTTTCACACAAGATTTTTGTTTAAAAGCAAAATCCAGCTGTATGCTGCGTCCAGAAAAAGGAACATGCTCTGTAATCCTTAAACCCAGAATGTCCTGATGGCATCTGGGCAAGAGCACCCTTCCCCTGCTATTCTCTCCCTGTAACAGTTCCTCCTCCATCCAGGGAGCCTCTGCTCCTGAAAGCCGTCATGCACATTTAGCTTTAAGTTTCTCCTTCTGCAGTGATGCTCAGTACTGACCCATTCAACTCAGACTTCATTTTCGGTAACTATGTTTTTTTGCACAATCTGTTTCTGTCCATTGAACTTTGACCACTTACCAGCCCACCTTCCTTTGCCAGCTCCCAGCCAGACATGTCATGACAGTTATGTCAAGATGCAGGAAGTTAGAACACTGTGATGTGTGACTGAGACTTGTTCAAGCCTTTCTATCAGTCTTCTTTCAGCTCAAATTGCCTCCACTGCTTTGGGCTAAAGCCACACGAGAAAGATGCCATCATTAGCTAAAACTTAAAAAAAATGACCACAATACTCAGCATTAAGTCACCCTTGTTGCTTAACCAGCCATGACCTTGTACCCCACTTCTCATAACTTCCTGAAATGCTTCCCCTAGCTTGTGCCTCAGATCTAACAAATGCCCCAAGCCATGGTAGATCCTTGCTCACTAGCTTTCCAGATGCTGCCTGGAGTTTTAAGACTCTCCCAATACTTGATTCTCCATGACAACACTCTCTGCATCTGTCAAATACTACCCCTTAGTCTGTGTTCGACACCCCCCAATATAAACCAGCATTACCACTGACTGCAGCAACAGCGGAAGGTCATGGTCATGACCGCTTGCCTGCTCACCACCTGCTGCCATCGCCCCACCCTGTGAATGCCAGGCTCTGCCCGCTAGACTTCCTCCCAGCACCTACCCATCCCAGGCATGTGGAGCTAATCAAGCACATTTGGGGAAGAATAGCTATAGCTATATTTGCAATGTCCAACCTGGGCATAAACATGATGTCCTTGCTCCTTTCTCTGATGTTGAAGTAGGTTTTGACTCATCTTCTTCCTCTTGATTCATTGTGAAAGGTCACTTCCAAGCCTGTAACTTTCAAGAACTGCCCCAAAGCCATAGAGTGGAGTAAATAAGGACACAAGCTCTGGTGCTCAACTGCCTGACTTCAGAGCCCAGGTACTAGCTAGTGACTCCTGGCACCTGATTTTCCCAAATATAAAACAGGGCTAGGAATAGCACCTAACTCAGAGTTAACGTAGGTGACACAGTCAGTGCAATGACAGGTACCTAGGCATTCACAAGTGTTATTGTCATTCACCTTTTAAAGACACAATTATGCCAGTTGTCAAGTGGTCATAAAAAATCTTACCTTCTGCTTTAGCTTCCTTGACTGCTCAAGCAAATACCATGCAACGGCTTGGTTTAAACAATGGGAATTTATTCGCGCATGGTTTTGCGGCTAAGAGAATGTCCAAATCAAGGCGTCATCACGGCAATGCTTTCTTCTGAAAGACTGGCATTCCAGAGCTGGCTGCCAGTGATGCTTGGCCCATGGCTCCTCTGTCACATTGCAGGGGTCTCTTAGTCTCTCCTTTCTCTTCCGGGTTCCATTGACCTTCAACTCCTCCCTTAGATTCTGGTCACAGATAAACCAGTATTGGGCAGCTCTGCTCTATAAGTGAGGTAAGAGCAGTCTTTAGACTCTAACGGGCAACATTAAGCACTGACACTCCCAACTGCCCTTCATGAAGTAGGTTTCAGTGGCACTTCATGACAGTAAGAGCATTCAGCCAGGTTTCGAGGCCTACCCAGAATAACGGGGTTCACAACTTTGTTGATTTTTTTTTTAATAGTTTTTTTTATTTTTTATTTTATTTTATTTTATTTTAAAGATTTTATTATTTATTTATTCATTTATCCCCCCCCTTGCTGCTTGTGCTCGCTGGGTCAACTAACCACGCCGTGCGGGTGGGCCTGCCCTCACCAGGAGGCCCCGGGAACCGAACCCGGGGCCTCCCATATGGTAAACGGGAGCCCTACTGATTGAGCCACAGCAGCTTCCCAACTTTGTTGATTTTAATAAGCCTCCGATACTCCTTTGGTAAGGAAAAAGCTTAAAGATATTACTACAAAGTCATAAAGAATTCCTTCAATATGATATGGCTATTCTGTGGTAATATTTAGATTTGGGAAATATGAACAATCTAATTATATCTGCTAAATTACCGAAATTTAAAAGAAAAGGTATGTTTAACAAATATTTAAGGTTTTAATGATTGCCTTAAACATGATACCAAAAGCATAAGCAAAAGGGAAACAGATGTGGCTCAAGTGATTGGGCTCCCATCTACCATATAGGAGGTCCAGGGTTTGATTTCCGGGGCCTCCTGGTGAAAGGCAAGCTGGCCCGTGTGGCGAGCTGCCCTGAGCAGAGAGCTGGCCCGTGCAGGGTGCTGGCCTGCGCAGGAGTGCTGGCCTGCGTGGTGAGCTGGCACAGCAAGAAGGCACAACAAAAAGAGACACAGAGGAGAGACAATAAGAGATGCAGCAGACCAGGGAGCTGAGGTGGCGCAAGAGATTGAGCGCCTATCTGCCATTCTGGAAGGTCCCGGGATTGGTTTCCGGTGCTGCTAAAGAGAAGACAAGCAGACACAGAAGAACACAGAGAGCAGACAGCAAGTAGAAAAACAACGAGGGGGTAGGGGAGAAAGAAAGAAAAAAGCATAAGAAAAAGAAGAAAAATGAGATAAATTGGAATTATCAAAATTAAAAACTTTTTATACTTCAAAGGACACTATCAAGAAATGGAAAAGACAACCCACAGATTGGTTAAAAAAAATATTTGCATATCTTCTAAGGACCTAGTATCCAGAATATCCAAAGAATTCTTACAACTCATTATAGGTTGACGAGTAACCCCCTGCCCCTGAGCCAATAGTTGAAGCCCTAATCCCCAGTACCTCGGAATGTGAACTCTTTAGGAAATAGGGTCCTTGCAGATGTAATTAGGTAAGCCAAGATGAGGTCCTCCTAGAGTCGGGTGGGCCCTTGATCCACATGACTGGTGTCCTTATAAAAAGAGGAGAGACACAGAGGGGAGACTGAGGCAGAACTGGAGTTGTAGCCATGGAAGGCCAAGGATTGTCGAACGCTGCCAGAAACAAGGAGGAGGGAAAGAAGATTCTTGCCGATACCTTAATCTTGGACTGTAGGTCTCCAGAACCATGAGAATAAATTTCTGTTGGGTGAGCCCCCCCATTTGTGGTACTTTGTTACAGGAGCCTTAAGAAATGAACACACAACTCAACAATAAAAAATAAAATAAAATACAAACCATCCAATGAAAACATGAGCAAAGAATCTGAATTGACAGTTCTCCAAAGAAGATATAGAAATGGCCAATAAGCACAAGAAAGGATGATCAACATCATTAGACACTAGGGAAATGCACAGCAAAACCACACTGAGGTTCCACTTCACACCCACTAGAATGGCTATAATAAAAACAAATGGGGAAGCGGCTGTGGCTCAATCAGTGGGGCTCCCGTTTACCATATGGGAGGCCCTGGGTTTGGTTCCCAGGGCCTCCTGGTGAAGGCAAGCCCGCCCGCACGGCGTGGTTAGCTGACCCAGCGAGCACAAGCAGCAAGGGGGGGATAAATGAATGAATAAATAAATAAATAATCTTAAAAAAAAAACAAAAAACAAAAAACAAATGGGCCCCTGCCCGGCCTCGCTGGTGGCGCGGGGCAGACCTGCGGGCTGGAGGCCAGGGGAGGTGCCGGGGGAGAGCCGGGGGAGAGGCCTGGGTGCCGCTGCCCTGTGCCAGCCCATGCCCCGCGGCCGCTTGGTGCACCTGGGCCTCCGGCACCATGCCCGCCCTGGGCGCCAGGGGCGCCTTGCCATCATGGACAGTTGTGAGTCAATCCTGGAGAGGAAGCGGCGTGACAGCGAGAGGCCGACCTAAAGCACCTGGGAGCAGACAATGGGGCCGTTGAGGCGCTTGCTGCATGAGCTCCTGGGGTCAAAGATCCCAGAAAGGTGACCTATTAAAGCTAAGGCCCCTGCCTCCGGCTCTGGGGACGTCACCGCCGCTGTGCATGTGGACAGAGCCGCACCTGAGCCACCCAAGGACTTCGGTTTCTCATCACCCCCGTGCATGTTCCTCCCCCAGGACCTGCAGGGTCACAGCTGCCCTCCGCCCGCTGCGGGGCTGCCACCGTGCTGGGCGGGACGGCGAGGGCGGGCTGCCCGGCCTGAAGGGCTCCACTGAGCAGTGTGACCCGCGACACGGGGGGCGGCCCATGGCCCAGACCCGACACGGCACAGTCCAGGACCTCCTGGAGCCGGCAGGACGCACCCCTGGTGGGCAGTTCACTCAGCATTGGCTCGGTGGCCTGTCGGCCTTGCTTGCACAGCTCTAGTGGCCCAACCCCCACGGATAGCGGCCAGCAGGCAGGGGGGCCCCTTGCAGTTCAGACCTGCTCCCCAAAGAAGCATGAGAGCGATTTGCCAAGGAAAGCCACCCCTCTGATTTCCATCCATGTCCCTAGTCCCCATATCCTCTGCCAAATGATCCCTGTGCCTGGACAGAGTGGCCTGATACCCGCCTTTGTGAAGTCCCCTCCTCCAGCCCACCCTACCCCAGGAGCTGCAGCCCCCCAGCCTGCGTTCATGGACCCCCGGGTCTCAGGGAGCCGTGATGCTGGCCCTCCCCGGGGCCCTCGGGTCTGGTGGCGTGGCTGTCGGGAGCCCCAAGCTGCTGCCCCTCGGCCCTCTCCAGTCTTCACCGTCTCTAGTCGGAACTGTGCCCCTCAGGTGGGCTCCTCCTGCAGGACAAGCTACGTCTGCAACTTCCCAGGCTGCCGGAAGACCTTCTCCCAAAGCTACCACCCCTGGGCTCTTCTCCGCACCCACCCAGGGGAGCAGCCTTTCAGCTGCGGCTGGGGTGGCTCTGAAGCACTTGCTCGTTCAGATGACCTGTCGTGCCACCCTACAACTCACACAGGGGAGGAGTTTGTGACCAGTGTGTGATGGGCGCTTCCTGCGCAGCAACCGCTTGAGGAAGCAAGCCCGGCTACACGTGGCTGGCAGGCAGAGGCTGGCAAACAGCAGAAACGCCTCAGCAGAAAAACCAGGAGCCCACTGGTGACCATGCCAGCCTCTACCCGCAAGGTAGGATTTTAAAAAGCCTTCATTCAGGAATGGGAATAACACAGAAGAGAACTGATGTTTCCTCTCCAGATGAATTGGGGAGCTAGAGGTAAATGGGGAGCTGGTTCTGATGGAAGTGTGTTAACTTTTCTTTTTCGGTTGGAAATGGAAGAAAATTGATGTCACCACAGCATTCAGACAAACATTTTGGCAATAAAGTTTACAAAGTCGGGATTTTTACCACCTTTCTAGTCGTGTTTTGTACAAACGAGGCAGGGCACCACTGTCTATACTGTTTTCTGTTCAAATATTTCTATTGTTGCTGCCCAGCTCACCAACTGCTTTACAGCCTGCATCTGTGTTTAATAGCAAAGTTTTTCTAATGCTCCTACTTTCAGTAAACAGTGCATTATCCAGCCAAAAAGAAATCACAAGATTATAGTCTGGCCTTTTAGATCTAATATTTTAGAATCAGAACTGGTTGAATAAGGGCCTCTTAAAGAAAAGGGAAAAATAAACTTTGAAGTCAGCTTCTTTGTAACATTTTCAAGGGAAATTCCAAGCAACCATTCCTTCTAGGCCATAGCCAAGAAACTAAAATTTTGGTTAACTAGAATTAGTCACCTGTGTCCAAGGTGTGACTTGTGAAGGATATACCCTAGAGGATAACTTAGAATACCCAATAGATACCCAGTGAGCCGGAAGCCGCTGTGGGATCTGCGTGTCTGTGTTTAATGGCTATCTTTTGGTTTTTGCTTCAAACACCAGAAGAATAAGAGAAACACTCAAACACTGGCTGCTTTGTCAATTGTAAATTGACTTCTTTTGATGTGGCCTTATCCATAGTGTATTCTGGGTAGAATAATTTCTTAGAGTAAAACCTTACTGGTTGAATGAACTTTTCACCAAAGCACAGCTTACCTGAAGTACAGCGCATGTGCAAACTGTCCAGTCTCAGTGCTCTTGTTCCTTTACTTACTAAACATTAACTACCTTAGGAAATGCGAGGTATGCCCAATGGCAGTCATACGACTCAGCTGCCCTGTCATTCATTTTTGTTCAGAGGAAATTGTTTTGTTGAAAGAGAAAATTAGTTGGAATGGGGTAAAAGTGAGAAGCTTCTGCAGTCCACCTAGAAACTGGAAGGTGGCACATGGTCCAGCTGTGTGAGCACGTGGCCCAGACAGAGGAGAGGCTTTCCTCTTGTGTTCCAGCAGCCACTGAAACTGCTTTTTGTTCAACACTGTTGGAGATCCAGGCAACAGAACAAATGGAACGACCAAACGGAACATTGCACTACTTTGTTGGCCTGGAAAGATTTCTTTATTGTGCAGTGTGTATTGAGATTTTGTCTTTGCCTTTTAGTTACGGGCATTTACCTTTATTAAAATGATGGTAAGGTGAAATATTGACTAGTTAAATGCAATTAACTTTCGTGTTCATCTTTGATACCATCCTCACTTGGTCATTCAATGTATGTTTCTTGGTATCACTATGCTGAGCCTTACTATCAAATGCTATTTTATATATGTTAGTGCTGTCTGTATTTTTATAAGCATTTCACATTTTTGGATAATTCCATACAATACAATTGCAAGAGAACCATAATTAAATGTATATAGTATCTCATGTTTTTCTCCATCAACCCAATCCTTTCTCTTTCCCACTCATATCTTATAAATCAGCATAAACATTTTTGATGATATGCCATAAATGGTATCAAATTAGAATATTTTTCCTAATTGTGACATGCAAAATAATTTTGTTCTACTAGTGCCCTGGTGGATAAAACGAAGTCTTTGCGTATTTGGTTGCTTCTCACATAGAAATTTCATCCTCTGAGCAGTGTTGGTTCTAAGGAATAGATGTGTTAAAAGTGGTTTTAATTTACACTTCCATTTCCTGCTTTGCTTTAGAAAGAATTTATAGAAACGCTTTTTTTCCTGCTTGTTCACTGGAAGACTGTAACCGTGAAGCAGGTCCCATCTGAAAAACCGTTACCCCAAGACCCAGAACCCGTGTCGCTGTGGCTTCCCTGCTCTGGCGCTGTGGTAGCAGGACGAGGCGAGGCAGGCTCCCTGGTGCACTTCAGTGCCTGAGCAGTTTCGCTTGATTTTTTTTTTTTTTTTTTTTTTACTTTGAGCCTTTTAAGTATTGTAGTTTCAATAATAAAATTGAAAATGTTTCATAATTATGCTCTATGTACAGACTTTGACGTATTTTTTAAATGAGTATGTGTAATGTAATTTTTTTCTCTGAATCATGTAAAACTTTTTTTGATTTGCGAAAAATAAAAGATACATGGAAAATAGCAAGCGTTGGCAAGGATGTGGAGAAATTGTTACCCTCATACATTGCTGGCTGGAATGTAAAAGGTGCAGCTGCTTTGGAAACCAGTCTGTCAATTCCTTAAAATGTTAAATACAGAGTTACCATATGACATAGAATTCTCCTAGGTACATACCCAAGAGTATTGAAAACATCTGTTTTCACAAACACTTGTATGTGAATGTTCAGAGCAGAACTATTCATAATAGTAAAAAAGTAGAAACAACCACATGTCCATAAATGGGTAAAGGGTAAACAAAATCTGGCATATCCTATAATGGAATGTTATTCAGCCATAAGAAGGAATGAGGTTCTCATACATGCTATGACATGGATGAACCTTAAAAACATTATGCTAAGTGAAAGAAGCCAGGCACAAAATGTCACGTATCGTGTGATTCCATTTATATGAAATGTTTAGAATAGGCAAATCCATGGAGAAGAAAATAGAATAGGGGTTTCCAGGTGAGAGGGAGAGGAGGGAATTTGGAGAGACTGCCAACAAGTGTGGGGTTTCCTTAGGGACTGATGGAAATGTTCTGGAACCAGGTAGTGGTGATGGTTGTACAACATTGTGAACATACTAAAAAGTACTTGGGGGCGGATGTGGCTCAAATGGTTGGGCGTCCGTCTGCCATATGGAGGGACCTGGGTTCGATCCCCGGGACCTCCCGGTAAAATAAAAAAATAAAAATAAAAATAAAATAAATAAATAAAAAGTACTGAATTGTATACTTCAAAAAAGATTGAAGTGGGACACAGATGTGGCTCGGGTGACTGGGCTCCCACCTACCACATGGGAGGTCCCGATTCAGTTCCTCGTGCCTCCTAAAGAAGACAGCGAGCTGGCGCGATGGGCTGGCGCGGCGAGCTGATGCAACAAGATGATGCAACCAAGAGAGCAAGGAAACACAAGGAGAGACGCAACAAAGCAGGGAGCAGGAGGAGGCTCAGGCGATTAGTTGCCTCCCTCCCACATGGGACACAGTGAGACGCAACAGGGCAGGAAGCGGGAGGTGGCTCAGGCAATTGGGTGCCTCTCTCCCACATGGGAGATACTGGGTTCATTTCCTGGTGCCTCCTAAAAAGAGAGGGCCAGCGCACAGCAAACAGACACAGCAAATGCAAAAAATAACAGCAAGGGGGTGGGGAGAAATAAATAAATCTTTTTTAAGAAAAGATTGAAGGAATTCTTTTCAAATTAAAAGTATGAGATAGTAAGATTTCCAGGTGTGGCCAAGTGGGAAGGTCAACAAATCCTCTCCTCAAAAACCAATTATAAAGCTGGACAACATTGACAAAAATAACATTTTCAGCACTCAGAAAACTAACCAAAGGCATTCAAGAATCTCAGTCGCATTTATGCATGAAAACATTACTGAATTTCTGGTAAGAACAGAGGTAGTCTGTGACATTCTCACCTGAGGTTGCTTCCATCCCACCCAAGCCCCAGGATGGCTGATAAGAATGTTCTGCCATGGCAGGCATGGCTCAAATGGCTGGGTATCCGTCTTTCATATGGAGGGACCTGGATCCCCAGGACCTCCCAGTAAAAAAAAAAAAAGAATGTTTTGCCAGGGTGGGGCAGGCTATGAGGGTCAGCAGCTGCATAGTTGTGGTCAAAGGAGGATTGCTTGATTTGGAGCAGTGGTGACAACCATGCCTAGCTGCATAGTCTGGAAATGACAATCGTGGCAGTACGTGATCAGGAAAGCCAGTGGCTCTATCACTTGGAGCTGCATCTGTGATCGGGGCAAGCATAATCTTGGCCAAGTCTGTGTTCAGGCACAACAGAGTCTGGAGACCAGCCAAGCAACCACACACTCCAGGCCAGCCATGAGGTTGTACACAAGACACAGAGGAAATGGAAAGAGGACAGGTGGTTAGTAAAAACCGGGAGCAACCTTGAAAATGGCCTGAACTTTGAGTGTTCTCCCCTATCCAGTCACAGATCCATCAGCAAAGGACAGAAGCCTTACTGGCTTAAGGAGATTGGGCATGAGCAAAACTTTTCAGGTCTAAACACTCTAATCAAAAGGCAGAAATTGTGAGACTGGATTTTAAAAAAACAAGATCCAACTACATGTGTTTACAAGAGATATGTCGTTGATTTAAAGACACAAAGAGGTTGAAAGTAAAAAGGATGGAAAAACATATACCAAGCAGTAACTATAAGAGAGCTCAAGTGGCTCTATTAATATCAGACAAAACTGACTTGAAGATAAGAAATATTACTAGAGATAAAAAGAAATAGTTCATAACAATAAAAGAGTCAATAGGTCAGGAAATATAACAATTACAAAACATAGTATCAAAATATATGAAGCAAAAAGTGACAGAATTGAAGTTGAAATAAATAACAATAATAGTTGGATATTTCAATACCCCACTCTCAATAACTAATAGAAAAACTAGATAAAAATCATTGAGTGTGTAGAAGAGTTGAACACTATTAGCCAACTCTATCAAACTGACCAATATAGAACACTTGGACTACAGAATACACGATCTT
Source organism: Tolypeutes matacus (assembly GCA_026826555.1). Classification (NCBI taxonomy): domain Eukaryota; kingdom Metazoa; phylum Chordata; class Mammalia; order Cingulata; family Chlamyphoridae; genus Tolypeutes; species Tolypeutes matacus. The sequence goes on from JAKSZT010054030.1 coordinate 65,188,728, forward strand.
TTCGGGTGTAGATAGGGAACATTCCCTACTATAGATCATATTCCCAATTAATTTAAAAGGATTGAAGTAATATAAAGTATGTCCTCTGACTACAGTGGAATTAAATTATAATCCAATGAAAGAAAGAAATCTGGGAAAGCCCATATTTGGAGATTAAACAATACTTCTAAATAACCCATGGGTCAAAGAAGAAATCACAAGCAAAATTAGAAAATAAATCAAGCTGAATGTAAATGAAAACACAGCATATAAGAATTTCTTGAGTGCAGCTAAAGCAGTGTGCAAATAGAAATTTATAGCTTTAAATGCATGTATCAGAAAGCAAGAAAGGTCTCAAATCAGTAACCCAAGACTCTACATTAAGAAAATAGAAAAAGACGTCTAATCTAAACCCAAACAAAGTAGAAGGAAATAATGAAGATTAGAAGAGAAATCAATGAAACAGAAAACAAACAAACAAATAAAAAATAGAGGCAAATAAATGGAACCAAATGTTAGTTCTTTGAAAAGACAAATAAAATTGAGAAACATTTAGCTGGACTGACCAAGAGAAAAAGAGAGAAGGCACAAATTGCCAAAATCTGGAACGAAAGAGAGAACATAAACACTGATACCACAAAAATTAAAAGGACTATAAGGCAATATTATGAACAACTTTATGCCAACAAATTAGACAATTTAGATGAAATGACCAAATTCTTAGAAAGACAAAAAGCTACCAAAACTGACTCAAGAAGAAACAGAAAATCTGAATAGTACTATAAGAAGTAGAGAAATTGAACTAGTTACAACTCTACATAAAAAAAGCTCAGGCCCTGATGGTTTCATTGACGAATTCTTTCACATAATTAAGCAAGATATATCAATCCTTCAAAAATTCTTTCAGAAAATGGAGGTGGAGGGAACACTTCCAAATTCATTCTTTCAGGTCAATATTACCCTATATCAAAGCCAAACATAATCACCCCAAGAAATGAAACCTACAGACCAATAACCTTCATAAACATTAGATGCATAAATCTTTAGCAAGATATTAGCAAACCAGAACCAGCAACATATAAAAAGGATGATGTTTTAGTTTGCCACAGGCTGCCAATGCAATATACCAGAAATTGGTTGGCTTTTATAATAGGAACTTATTAGTTCCAAGGAAGCTTACAGTTCCAAGGCTGTGAAAATGTCCAAATCAAGGCATCATCAAGAGATGCTGTCTCACCAAGTTGCAGCTGTGGGCGATCAGGCACACAGTGGCATCATCTAAAGATGCTTTCTCTCCAAGCTCAGCTGTGAGTGATCAAGCACATGGCAGGGGATAATGGTGGCCAACTCATCTTGCCCCTCTCCTCCAGACAGCTGCAGGCAATCCTGGAGGTTTTATCCAGTACAACAGGCAAAAACAAAACAACAAAAAGTAAGCACATCCAAATTGGAAAGGAATAAGTAAAACTGTTTCTTCTCAGATGACATGATGTACATGATGGATGTAAAAAATCCCCAAGAATCTATCTGTGGCAGTGTGGAGCTTTTAAGGACCTCAGAAAATTATGTTCTTAGGCTAACCCATCCCTACATGTAAACCCACTGTAGGTGGGACTTTTGGGTTAGATTCAGCTAAGAGACCTTCCTTTTGAGTAGATCACTTAAGTTCAGTTAGTTTAGGTTGCAGGGCCTAGAGTGAGTCTTAATCCTCTTACTGGAGTCCTTTATAAATGGAGGAATTAAAGCAGCAGACACAGGAAAAAAGCTGCAGAGACAGAGAGAGAAGCCAGTAGAGATGAAGGGATGCCTCCATTATGCCCTGCCATGTGCCTGTTCACCCACAGCTGAGCCCAGGGAGAAAGTGAACCTGGACAAAGAGGCCACGACCAGCAGAACTACCATTGTGCCTTGCCATGTGGCAGGAATCCAGCAGCTGGCTTTCAGGGAGAAAGCTTTGCAGGATGCCTTGATTTGAACATTTTTCCAAGCCTTGGAACTGTAAGTTTTTAACCTAATAAATCCCATTGTAAAAGCCAACCCATTTTTGGTATATTACATTGGTAGCCCTTAGCAAACTAAAACAACACCTAAAACAAATAAGAAGTAATGAACAAGTTTAGCGAGATACAAAATCAATATACAAAAGATACAATTATATTTTCATATACTAGCAATGACAAAGCCAAAAATGAAACTAAGAAAATAATTCCCTTTACAATAGCATCAGAAAGAACAAAATATTTAGGAATAAATTTTAAAAAGATGTGCAAGTATTGTATACTAAAAACTACAAAATATTTCTGAGAAAAAGATATAAATAAATGGAGAGATAGTGCCAAAATGGCAATTATCCCCCACATTTGATCTATAAATCCAACACAATCCCTATCAAACTCCCAGGAAGTTTTTTTGTTTTGTAGCGATTGACAACCTGATAGAAAAAATTACATGAAAATGCAAAGGACCTAAAACTAGAACAGACAAGACATTTTTAAAAAGAAGAACAATTGGGGAACTTAAATTATTCAATTAAAAATTTAGTCTCAGGCACTCCGTGTGTGACTTTGCTGTGACCTAAAACTTCTTTGAAAATTAAATGAAAAATTGGGAGACAATGGGGATTGAGAGGAGGAAGGTGTCATGGCACACCAGACATCCGATAACACAGTGATAAAGGGAAGGTAAAAAGGGAAAAAAGAAGAGAGAAAGGAAATAAAAATGAATATATATATATATATATATATTTAAAGGCATTTCCTTTGCTTTTTTGCCCATTTTTTGAATGTCCCAATCCACTAATTATATTTTATTTTGTTTTGTTCTTTGTTTGATTATTTGTTTTTTTT